>JAKSZU010000002.1:27399486-27712736 GCA_026018925.1 Tupaia tana
AGAATTCTTAATTATTGCCAGGAAACTAGGCATTTTCCAAACATATGTTTTAGATTTAAGACTAATATGTCATGTCAGCCCTCTCTACTGGACTGATGGGAGCCCAGTGGGACTTCAGAGTGTCTGCTTCGGTGGGTGACTTTTGGGGGTTAGATAAAAGCACTAATAGGAGGAGATAGAGCAAAGCATCAAAAGTTTCTGAAAGCAAATCCTACAAAGAAATACATCAAAGGGTTATGTTTTTATTATAAACCGATATTTTCACTAGGACAGGATAGAGATCGATCTTTTTCTAGAAGCCATAGAATAAAGGAAACCAGATCCTAACCTACATTAATGAACCTAATTGCAAGGCTCTTGTCTTCTTTGAACAACATAACTAGAGTTTGCCTCAAAATATATTTTTTTAAGTATATGTGGCTTTTTCATTAGCCTGTGCAAACCTGGTATGTTCCATCAAAGAATTCATTCCATCACTTGGAAAAACGGAAACTGAAAATCAAAAAGATCTGGTCCAAATGAGCTATTTATCCGAGATGTTTTCTAGTCCATGAAAATACCTTTCAGTGGTTTTAGTTCGTTCATCCAAACCACACTTTGATTAAGACCCACAGTTCCCTGGTTTTGATCAAAGAGCTGTACCTTTTACATGTACATGTAAGTATGAAAAAGATTATTGACACAAAAACATATCTTGTCTTTCTGAATTCTTGCTTTTTTTAGAAAATACGTTGAAAGTTAAATACCACCAATTTTACCTTTGGATATTGAAGTGTGATTTTAATGAACTTAGAAAAAATGATACTATTGTTTATATGGGAAGTATTTACGCTCTATTTTACCAACATCTTCATGTGGCAAATGACTTCCGGAATGACAAGATCAATTTTTTTTTTTTTTTGAGAGGTTTTAGCTATAGGGTGTGTGCGCTCGCCAGACAGAGAGAGACATAGAGACAGAAAGCGAGAAATCACCCCCCAGGGGGGGTGGTCACGCCACAATCCCTTCTCCTCCATTCTCCTCTCGGGATCTTGGGCACGCACGCACACGCACCCAGTGTGAGTTTTAAGCCACCGGGTCCGGGACACGAACCGCGGTCAACTATGTGGGAGTCCAGTGACATAGCCATTACGCTAACTGCTGGTTCCCACAAGATCAAATATTAAAATTAATCCAGGGCATTTTCTGTGCATCAGTTCTTGTTCAATACTTAGGACTGTCTTCTTTAAAAATGGAGACTGTGATGTGAAGTGTTTACTGTTATTTTATTGTTTTTAAGCTTATTTTTTGTTTCTTCCACGTGAGGAAAAAAAAAAAAAAAAGAAAAACAGAGAAAAAGTCACCTCCAACAAGGTCTTCATGCTGTGATCTACCCCCAGGTTCATCCAGCTTGGATCGGAGCACACATGCATGCACCCAGCATGTACAGGAAGGCCCCAGGATGCAAACCTGGGACCCTCCCATGTGGGTCCAGTTGCACCACCACTGTACTACCATCTGGCCCCAATGTTTACTTTTACTGTCAAATTTATTTCTACAATAGTCAATGCTTTAGAAGTGGTATTTGCATGCATACATGGCACAAATACTTTAATATTTGAAACACAAAAACAAAGACATTTATATCAACAGCTATATATGGCTACATATATTCTGAAAAGAAGAGAAAGACTAATTGTAGAAAAGTTTTAAGGCTTAAGACCAAGTAAAAGCCTTGGAATCCAGCACTATCTTTATTTATCTCCTACATACTATTATCAGTGTGCTGAGCTGAGAACTAGGATTAATCAGTCTGATGAATCACATTTGATATCTGAGGTTTCTAGTTAATAAACTACTCAAGATCACTTAGTGAACGATGTATGAAATAACTGATGATGATATAAGTAAAATAATGTGCTTCACTCCCTGGAGACAAGGCTTATATTGAGAAATGGCAGGGGGAAGTTAGTATTTCATTTCTAATTTTCCTCTTAACAATTGAGTTATTATTTTGTAGAAAAAGAATCAATATTTATTGACAAAACCAAGGAATCTCAAAAATCCCTAGAGAACACTAACCAAAATGATATTTTTCTTCCTCCTCCTCTTCTTCATTCTTTTCTCCTCCCCCTTTCTCCTTCTTCTCCTTCATTTTAGAATTCTTAATAGTTAGTGAAAAAAAAAGGTTAAAAAATATACCTCCTCATATTAAAATGTTTGCACATAAAAACCTAGGCTGCTTGCCAGCCTTCCTGAGGAATTTGGCAAAGCTCTGGGAGGTTTGGATAGTATCCTCCATGTCTTACTGCAAATACCAGCAGAGATGGCACACTAATTCCTGCCCTAATCCATTATCTCACATCTCCCCTTACGACAGCATTTTCCGTGCATGTTTTTGTTCATAGAGTCAATAACTCTCCCAGTCTAACTTAAGAAAGGAGGCTCCTTGATGACCAAATTTCAGGCAAGGCTCAGTTAATTTTTGCAGCAGTAATGTAAGTGCTTTGCAAGACTGGAAGCCATATTGCCAGCTGTGAGTTTGGATCCCTGAATTGACCTGAAAACATGCTGGTTTCACATATGCATGTGTGTCCAGGATCCTGAAGAGCTAGAGAGCTGGGAAATGGATATTGCAGTATGATGAGGCAATCTCGAAGATTCTTCACTCTCTCTTCCTCTCTCTCATGTGTGCACACATGCTATCATTTTAAAAATAATGATTTAAGGAAATATCATATAAAGAAAGTTACATTATTGTGCTTTTTTATTTGCATAATAGTCAAGACTTCCCATGAGCAAGTGTTAATAACTCTCTCAAATAATGTACTATTAGAATTGTCGCAATCTGAAACAAAAACACAAGTTTTGTGGCTTTGAATCTGAGTCCAAATCTGTCAACACCTGGAGTAAGTCTCCTAACCTTTCTCACAACTTGTATGGGAGTTTTATATATTGCATATTTTACATCTGCCTGAGAATACCATGAGTTACTTGAAAAGAAGATCTTATTATCTTGGTATTTTCTTGTACATAGTTTGTTCTTAACAAATGTTAGGTGCTCCTGTGGTTAACGCAAGTATAGATAATTTCTGACAGAGAAGTGGCTTTGAAAAACTTTGTTATTTCTGCCATGTCCTGAAAGTAATGATAAAGAAAAAAAGTACTCTAATTCAGAAATCAAGATGGGTTCTTTTTTTTCTTTCTTTTTTTTCTTTTTGGAGAGGTTTTTGCTATAGGGCGCGTGCGCTCACCAGAAAGACAGAGAGAGACAGAGAGATAGAAAGTGAGAAATCACCCCCCAGGGGAGATGGCCACACTGCAATCCCTTCTCCTCCATTCTCCTCTCAGGATCTTTGGTACACACACACACACACATGTGCCCGGCATGAGTTTACGTCACCAGGTCTGGGACTTGAACCGAAGTCAGCTACATGGGAGTTCAGCGACATAGCCATTACACTAACTGCTGGTTCCAAGATGGGTTCTTTTATAGGGAAAGGAGAGCAGTGGTGAAAACATATATTCCAACTCATCCTCCTCTTTTCTCATAAATAATACTTAGACTTATCTGTGAAACATCTTTAAAATGTCATCAGACATAAGAGACTTCCTGAATGGAGATGGGTCCTGAAAGAAAGGCAGAAAACATATTTCTTCTTACCGTGTATTTTTCTTTTTTTTTTTTTTTTTTTTTGTCATAGGGCACATGCACTCACCTCAGAGAAATAGAGAGCCAATAAGAGTGGAAGTGAGAAATTGCCCCCACACCACAATCCCTTCTCCCCCATTCTCCTCCTGGGATTATGGGCATGCACACAGATGCACCTGGCATAATTCTCAAGGTGCCATGTCCAGGACTCTAACTGTGGCAGGCCATACGGAAGTCCAGCACCTCAACCACCATGCCCCCTGTTGGTGCCAACTTCTACTTTTGGAAAATAATCTTTAACTTTATGATAATCACTGTTTTGTATTAATGTTTTAGATCTCTTTCCAAAGGCAAAAGTTTATATCAAATTGGGATCTCATGGGTGTATGACTCTAAGAGTTTTTTAAAATAATAAACTTAAAAGATGTTAACTGAAAATTCACTTTGAATATTAAAAAACAAATGAGGTCTTGTAAGGCAAGGGCAACAGGCCTCTCTGAAGACTTGATTTTAGGACCTCAATCTTTCACTGTCTATACTTGGAAGTCATCAAGTCAGCACCTTCATAGGTAGCAGTTGAAAAAGCTGAGAAGCGGAACACTAAGGAGAAGAAACCTCAAGTCAAAAAGGCTGATGCCAGTGGCAAACTTAAAAAGGGTGACCCCAAGGCTAAAGAGCCCAAGAAAGAAAAACCCTATTGCAGCCAAAACTAGGTCCTAGTCCTAGGAATCGTCAGGTACTCCAAATTTGCCATGTAGTCCAGAAAGGCAATGAGTAGGAGAAAGTATTCAGCCAAGAGGAAATCCAGAAAAAATCCAGGATTGCAAAGAAAAAAGGAGAAGATTCTTGGGACGGTCACAAAACCAGTGGGTTGTGACAAGAATGGTGGTACCTGGGTGATTAAACTTCGCAAAATGCCTAAGTATTATCCCATTGAAGATGTGCCTGGAAAACTGTTGAGCCACGACAAAAAATCCTTCAGTTAGCTTGTGAGACTGCTGCAAGTGAGCATCGCTCCTGGGACCATTCTGATCATCCTCACTGAATGCTACAAGGACAAGAGTGTATTTTTTTTGAAGCAATTGACTAGTGGCTTGCTGCCTGTGACTCAGTTGAATTCCACTATGTAGAATACATCAGAAATTTGTCATTGCTGTAGCCACAAAAATTTATATTAGCCATATAAAAACCCCGAAACACCTCACTGATGCTTACTTCAAGAATCAGCAACTGTCAGGACTAGCAGTTGGCGTAATGGCTATGTTGCTGGACTCCCATGGAGTTGTTGGCGGTTCAAGTCCTGGACCCAGTGGTTCAAACTCACGCCGGGTGTGTGTGCGTGCGTGCCCAAGATCCCAAGAAGAGAATGGAGGAGAAGGGCTTGCGGTGTGGCCATCCCCCCAGGGGATGATTTTTAGCTTTCTCTCTCTCTGTCTTTCTGTCTTTCTGGTGAGCGCATGCACCCTATAGCAAAAACCTCTCCAAGCAAAAGAAAAGAAAGAAAAAAAAAAAAAAAAAAGAATCAGCAACTGTGGAAACCCCAGTACCAGGAAGATGAGATCTTTGGCAGAGAAAGAGAAATGCGCTATTACAGAGCAGTGTAACATTGATCAGAAAGGTGTGTACTCAGAAATTTTACAAAGAATCAGAGCTTTTCCTGAGCTCCAGGGCTATCTGTGATCTGTATTTGCCCTTACAAATGGAGTTTATCCCCAAAAAATTAGTGTTCTAAATTTCTTACCAAGAACCTAATTAAAGAGCTGACTAAATGGGGACCAGCAGAAGGCATAATGGCTATGTCACTGGAATCCCATGTACTCGAGTGTGGTTAAAGCCCCAGACCTGATGGCTTAAACTCACTTCAGGTGCATGTGCGTGCATGCCCAAGACCCCGAGAGAAAAATGGAGGAGAAGGGATTGTGCCATGGCCATCCCCTGTGTGTGGGGGGGTGATTTCTTGCTTTCTACCTTTCTGTCTTTCTAGGGAGCACACGTGCACTATAGCAAAATAACCTCTCAAAAAAAAAAAAAAAAAAAAAAAAAAAAAGCTGATTTCTTTTTTTTAAACATGAAACAAACAAACGTCCTATAAGCAACTCTAAAGCTCACCATCTTCCACATGATTATCATCTTAAAATATGATTTTTGGGGCCAGCAGGTGGCGTGGTGGTTAAAGATGCTGGACTCTCACATGACTGGCTATAGTTCAAGTCCCAAACCTGGTGGTTTGCATTCTCACTTTCCCTCTCATTCTTTCTCTCTCTTTCTTTTCTGATCAAACTGGAAAATAATAATAATAAAGTTAATTAAAATACTTCTTTAAAAAATATGATTTCTGAGCTCGGTACCAGCAAAATGACTCCTGGAGTAATGATAAGAAGCATCAGAGAGTATCCTGCTGTGTCACCACCTGAGAAGGGTAGTAAAGGACACCCTATTCTGTGTCTCCACTTAGATGGGGACATGAGATCACAAGAGGAAAAACAGGGGCACAGTAGATGACTTTCAATTAACCGGAACATGAAACACAAAGTAGTAAAGAAGAATAAGACTGAGACGGAAAATATTGGTAGAAAGGTGAACCTAACAAGCCTATGTATGTATAATTCAACCATAGGTGATCAAAACAATTAACCAAGGTCAAAGTGAACAACCAGAATAGGCTTAAACAGCCATCTGAGACATAATAGAAAGAAGCCGGGCCTCTCAGGAAAGTGAAATGATAGATTATACTCCTGAGCAAGAGTGTTGTACCAGCATTCCTGAAATCTTTTCAAAGAGAACACTCCAGCCTCTGGGAGGGTAGCTTGGGTCATTGCCCACTCCCTGGTTCATGGCTGAGGATACCATTCATTCTTAAGACAGCCTGGGTCAGAGGAGTAAGAAGACCCCTAAAATGTGTGCTTACTCAAAGACATTCCTGTAAGTATATCCTTAAAAAATAATACATCTCTGAGCCAGCAGGTGGAGTGGTAGTTAAGGTGCACTATCTCACATGGCCAACTCCCGGGGTTCAGGTCTTGGACCTAGTGGCCTGAAAAACACGCCAGGTGTGTGTGTGTGTGTGTGTGTGTGTGTGTGCGCACACACACATGCGTGCCCAAAATCCCAAGAGGAGACTAGAGGAGAAGGGATTGTGGCATGGCCATCTCCCCTGGAGTGTGATTTCTCACGCTCTCTGTCTCTCTCTCTCCCTCTCTCTGGCAAGCACACATGCCCTTTGACAACAAGTCTAACAAAAAGAACACATCTCTAAGGAATATGAAAACTAATATGATATTAGTTTATAGGCAGTTTTAAGAGTAATAAACAAAATAAACAGAGCAAATGGGAGGCAAGAGCATAGAACCTCAAGAAAGGGATGACAAATTTTAATAAGTTTTAAAGGAAGGACACCTCTTACAAAACTGATAGAAAATCTATTCAAACACAAAGGAAATAATGTACTATAAGTAATCAACGTTATTCTCTTCATAACTTACATTAGCCATTAAGATCAAACAGTGCCTATTTATGCAGAGAAACATTGTTTTGCATATGTGTGAATGAATTTGCATTTATCCAGCACCGGGGCTTTTTTTAAAGCCCTGTACTAGGTAGGTACTTTCTTAATTGTTATTTTACTTAATTCTAATGATAATCTTGTCAGTTAGGAATTATTATTCTAATTATATTAGTAAGAAAACAGATTCACAAAGGTTAAAGAGCTCAAGGACATACAGCTAATAAAGAAAAGAGCCAAAAGTCCAACCCAGATCTTTTCATTCCAATCCAAGTTTTCTGTTCAATAGGAAATCATTACTTCCCTTTGAAGGAATAAATCATCATTGCTGGCTAAATTGTACTTTGGGTGGACAGATGACTCTAAGGCTTATCTGAAGAACCTCGGGATCCACCTTGAGACCTTTAAAATCAATCACCAAAATGGAAACAGTTTAGTGACAGGCTGGGCAATTACCCCATTATGCCTAACAAACTGGGTAAAATGAGCCTTCGGCTTGACTCATGTATTTAACTGTTGTTTCAGGAGAGATCTGAAAGGAAAAGAGATTATGTCAATTGTGTTTTAACAGAGTGACTAAGTTGTGAGCATTTCCAAAAAAATATTTTTCTGCGGCATTTAGTTTTACTAGCTTTGGAGACAATGACTCAGACATCTTTGGTACTCCGCTCTCTAATTAGCAAAGACATCACCTTCAGAAAGGGAAGAAAACTAGCCTTGATTTTGCTCGAATTCTCACTCACATCGTTCCCCTAAATGAACTTCTAAAAATGCTATCAAGCCGTTGCAGTAACTTGATGAAAGGAGAGAGTATACTGCCTGTTACAACAAGCTTCTCTAGAAGCACAAGGCCCACCCTCTGACACTATCTTTCCAAGGTTTTCAATGTTTTAGACACGTATTTAATCAAACACCTATTTACTCTGTGACCCCTTGGAGGACCAGTCAAGTGCTGGTGGGTTGTAAGATATGCAGTTTTATCACCACTTTCCTAAGGTGAAGCGAACCATAACCAGACATGTTGGGTGGAAGATGCAAGGGAGGAGGTGAAGAGCAATTTTTCCAAATTGGCCCAAAGGAGACTTGGGCCATGCAATTTCTTTTTTTTGTCTGAAACATTATGAGGTTAAAAAAAAAAGTGGTTTTATGGGCTTTCGGAAGAAACTGCCTCAACACTCTGCGTCCCAGGAGCTGTGAAGCTTCTCCTACTCCGAGGGCTGCCCCATGACTCCTACTGGCTCACAGGCTGTTGCTGAGATTGCAGCTGAGTGGCAGCAGTCCGGCTGCCCTCGTTTTGGTAGTCCCAAGAGAGGTGAACTGTAAGGGCATTTAGGTTTCATCATTGCAGAGGTGTTTTCAACAGAGGAAAATTCCTGATTACAGAGGAATGTGACAAGGTTTGCTTTACACAGTTATCAAAACTCTGAACATTTTAAGAGACCAAGCACTAAGTATGTTACACACCAGCTGAGTGTGGAGTGATTGGGTGTATCATTAATTAGAAAGTATCTGAATAACTTCTGTTTAGAGCAATAAATGAAAGGCTGTAAGGATCATCCTAGGGTGAGCACAGGAACTTCCCACAAACCAAATCACTCCAGCACTCTTTTTTTTATTTTGGCTGTGAAGGTTTAAACAAAATACTTAGCTGAAAACATTTTAAAATCAGTTTATACAAAAAACGTAGAGATCTAACTTTTCTTTAAAAGTTGAGAGATCTGGCAACATGAGGGAGGCCTTTATTCCAGCATTATGTCAACGAACAGCTGATGCTCAGACTTCATTGACCCTTTATTTTTATTTTATTTTAATTGATAAATAACAATTTAGACATTATATATTTATAGGCTACAATGTGATGCTTCATATATGCTTAATTATAGAATTATTAAATCAAACTAGTTAATAAATTTATCACCTCACATACTTAGAATTTTTTGACTGAAAACATTTAAAATCTGATCTTTCAGTACTTTTGAAATGTACAGTGCCTTATTGTTTATTATATTCACCATTCTGTGCAATAGATCATTAAAGCCTCTCAGGACCAGCAGTTGGTGTAATGGCTATATCGTTGAACTCCAATGTAGTCAACAGCGTTTTGAGTCCAGGACCCGGTGGCTTAAACTCACACCAAGCGCGCGTGCGTGCGTGCCCAAGATCCCGAAAAAAGAATGGAGGAGAAGGATTGCGGCATGGACATCCACCCTGGGGGATGATTTCTTGCTTTCTATCTCTCTGTCTCTCTCTGTCTTTCTGGTGAGTGCATGCGCCCTATAGGAAAAACCTCTCCAAAAAATAAAAAAAGAAAGAAAGAAGGAAAGAAAGCCTTTTGCTCTTGTCTAACTGAAATGTATGTACTTTGATCAGCATATTCCCTTTCTCCAACCATTCTCTTCCCCCAGCCTCTGGTAACCACTGTTCTTTCTCTATTTCTATGAATTCAACTTTTAAAATATTTACCAGAGGGCCCTTGCATGCACAGATGAGAAAAAGAGAGCAAAAGATAGAGAGAGCCCACTTGCACAGCAAAACGCTTTCCTCCAATTCTCTATCCCATCAGCAAGTTGACTTGCAAACTGCCAGGGCTTAAACCTCCATTCACCGTGTAAGATCTGGCTTACTGTGTACAGTGCTTAAATACTGTGCCCTAAGCTGGCTCGAGATCAGTTTTTGTTAGATTTCACATACAAGTGAGATTTTACAGTATTCGTTTTTCTCTGCTTGACCCTTTAAGTGGAGCGGTGAGTGCTAGCGTCATAGTTCCCAGACTTCTCTAACTCACTTAAATCATTTAGGTACTTGTCTGGTCCTGTACTTCAGTTTGAAACCTCAGTTAGTAAATGGAGGCCAATAACCTGTCCCTCAAATCTGGGAGGTATAGACTTCATGTAAGAAGCAGAAAGGCAGCAATTAAATAGCCATGTAACAGAGAATTAACTGGTAGTAGGCAGCTTAAATCATCCTAGACCTGTACCTTTAAAAGTTTAGAATTGGTTGAAATGACAACATGTTATAAAATGAGGTAAGATACATGACCATTTCCCCCATCCTTGCATCCCTAGAATACAGCTTACCTGGTTGTGATGAATAATGTTTTTATATGTTGTTGGATATGATTTGAAGTATCTTGTTGAGAATTTTTGTGTCGATATTCATCAGAGATATTGGTCTGTAGTTTACCTTTTTTGTCATGTCTTTGTCTGTTTTGGGAATGAAGATGTTGGAGGCATCATAAAATGAATTTGGAAGAGTTCCTTCCCTTTGGATCTTTATAAATAATTTGAGAAGAATGAGTGCTAACTCTTCAAAAGTTTCATAGAATTCAGAAGTGAAGCTATCAGGACCTGGACTTTCCTTTGTTGGAAGGTTATTTACTACTGACTCAATCTCATTGCTTGTTATGGGTCTATTCAGGCTCTCTATGTCTTCCTGACTCAATCTTGGTAGATTTTAAGTGTCCAGGACTTTGTCCATCTCATCCAGGTTTTCTTGTTTGTTGCCATATAGTCACTTGTGGTATTCTGTAATGATGTTTTGTATTTCTGTTATTTCTGTTATTATGTATGTTGTAATATTGCCTGTTTCATTGTGCATGATTTATCTGATTCCTTTCTCTCTTCTTCTTAATTAGTCTAACTAATGGTGTGTCAATTTTTTATTTATCTTTTCAAAGAACCATCTTTTGGTTTCATTTATTTTCTGTAGAGTTTATTTTCTATTACATTTATTTCTGCTCAAATCTTTATTATTTTTTTCTCCTGACATTTTTTGATGTTTTTGTTTTTGTTGCTTTTCCAATTCCCTGAGGCATGATATATGTTTATGATATATTATATGTTTGTCTATTTGCTGCCTTTCCATCTTTTTCTTTGAGAGGTGTTTTTATTTATTTATTTATTTATTTATTTATTTATTTATTTTTTGCTATAGGGCGCTTGCGCTCTCCAGACAGAGAGATAGAAAGTGAGAAATCACCCCCCGGGGGGGTGGCCACGCAATCCCTTCTCCTCCATTCTCCTTTCAGGATCCTGGGCACGCACACACACACGCCCAGCATGAGTTTAAGCCATCGGGTCCAGGACGCGAACCGCGGTCAACTACGTGGGAGTCCAGCAACATAGCCATTACAGTAACTGCTGGTCCCTCCATCTTTTTCTTATGCACACTAATTGCTATGAACTTCCCTCAAATGACTACTTTTGCCGTGTCCCATAGATTATGGAAACTCGTGTACTCATTGCCATTGGTTTCAATGAATCTTTTTATTTCAATCTTAATTTCTTCAGTAGATGTGAAGTCATTCAGGAGTAGGTTGTTTAGTTTCTATATGTTTGTGTATTTTTTATGATTTTCTCTGAAATTAATATCAAGTTTAATCTCATCATGGTTGGAAAAGATGCTGGATATAGTTTCTATGCCTTTGGATATAAAGGCTTATTTTGAGCATTATCACATGGTCAGTCTTTGAAAAGGTTCCATGTGGGGAGTGAGAAAAATGTCTATTTTGTGGTTTTTGGGTGGAAGGTTCTATAGATGTCTGTCAAGTCCATTTGATTTATGGTATCATTTAGATTCCGTATCTCTTTATTTCTTTTTTGTCTAGATGATCAGTCCAAAGGAGATAGTGGGGTGTTGAGATCCCTAACAATTAATGTGTTGCAGTCTATAACTCCTTTTAGATCTAGCAATCTTTCTTTCATTTATTTGAGTGCTCCTGACTTGGGTGCATAGATACTTATGAGTGTCATATCTTCTTGATGAATTAGCCCTTTGTTTACTATATAATGACCTTCTTTGTCTCTTCTTACAGTTTCTGTCTTAAAGCCTATTTTGTCTGAAATTAGTATCACAACTCCAACCTTTTTGATTTCCATTTGCATGGAATACCTTTTTCTAGCCCTTCACTTTTAGTCTATGTATGTTGCATTTCCTGTAGGCAACAGATGGAGAGTTTCTGTTTTTTAATCCATTCAACCAGTCTATGTCTCTTGATTGGAAAATTTAGTCCATTAACATTCAATGTTATTATCGATGTTTCTGAACTTATCCCTACCATTATATTATCCATTTACTTGGTTGTTTTTTGTTCTCTTCTTTCTATCTGTCTTTCTTTAGTTTTTCTGATATGGCACTCCCTTCAGGACTTCTTGAAGAGCTGGTCTGGTATTGGTAAATTCCTTCAGGCTTTATTTATCTGACAATACTTTTATCTTTTCTTCCCATTTGAAAGATAATCTTGCTGGGTATAGTAATCTTGATTGAAATTGTTTTTCTTTTAACACTTTGCCCTGTATCTTCCCATTTTTTCCTTGCTTGCATTGTTTCCACTGAGAGGTCTGATGTTAGAATGATGGGATAACCTTCATAGATAACTTTATATTTCTCTTTTGCCATTTTTAGTATCTTTATCTGTGACTTTGGTCATTCTAGCTATAGTGTGTATTTCTTGAGTTTGGATATTTGATTGCTTCTCTAAGTTCGGAAGGTTTTCTGAAAGTATTTAATGGAATAGACCTTCTATGCCCTTGTCTGATTCTTCACCTTCTGGAATACCTATAATTCTAATATTTGGGCAATTCATTGTATCTAGTGTTTCTCTTATGTTGTCCTCATTTTTTAAAATTTTTTTTTATTATTTCTGGTGATATTATCTAAATCAAAGGTTTTGTCTTCCAGCTCAGAATTTATTACTTCTGTGTGGTCCAGTCTTCTATTAATACTTTCAAGGGAAGTCTTGATTTCCTATTACTGTCTTCATCTCTAGGAGTTCTGATTGATTTTTTTTTTTACTGGTATCTATCTCCTCCTTCAAATCCTGGAAGGACTTCATCTCTATCACCATGAATATTCTGAACTCTATTTCTGATATTAGTGCAAATTCCTCTGTGCTATCTATGGTAGAAGAAGAGTTCCTCTGGGAAAGGCAAAGACTCCACCACTGGAGCTGAAATTAGTGCTTTCAGGGACTAAAGTAATGAAAATTTTCAGCTGAGACTTCATTTTCCAAACCCATTCACGAGTGATAGGGCTCCCTCCTGTATCCTGCTTTCTGTCTCTATCATTTCATTTTTGTAATATTTAAAAAAATTTTAAGGTAAAGTATTTTCTTGGATCTCAGCCCCTCCTTTCCCTTGCTATTTCTCACCTTTCCTCCCTCCCATCTAGAAGAGGCAAAGACTCTACCATTGGATCTGGAACTAGTGGCATGCCATGCATTTTTCATTTTTTGATTTAAGAAAATAAATGAAATTAAAATTTTGGGGGGTTTTTTTGTATTTTTTTTCTCTTTCTCTGTTTTCTTTCCCTTTTTCTTTTACCTTCACCTCTTTGTTGCTCATCTCTCACACACTGGATGTCTAGACAGGTCTGAGTGAACTGAAGCCAAACATCTAAATACTATTTGGGTCAGAATATTCCTCAATTCCAACTAAATCTGCCACACAATGGAAAAAAAGTGAGTTTGCAGATCACCTCCTCCTGCATGCCTCTGAATGCTCACATTAAATTTCAAGATATTAGGAAGAAATGTATAACCCATCAGATGACCAGAAATCATCACAGTAGCACAGGAAATATGAGAAGCTAAGAAAATATCTCTTTCCCAAGGGAAAAGAATAACTCCTCTTCATTCACAGACAGTACAATGGAACTCATGAAAATGTCTGATAAAGAATTTAGAATATTCACAGTGACAAAGCTAACAGAGATGCAAGAGAATAGAGACAATAAACTGTAGAAGAGGCAGGAGAAAAGAACCAACAAGTTCCAGGAGGAGAGGAAGTTTTTGCATGATCTGAAATAGGAAATATTCACCATAAAAAAGAATCAAGTGGAACCAAGAGAGATGAAAGCTGTAATACAGGAAATCAAAAACCCCCTTGAAAGTATTAAAAGCAGGCTAGATCATACAGAAGATCGAATCTCAGATGTAGAAGACAGAATCACTGGACTATAAAAATCCACCATAAAGATAGAGAAAATAGCAAAAAACAATGAGAATAATATATGAGAAATACCAGATACCATTAAACATCCAAAAATTCATGTAATTGGTATCCCAGATGGTGAAGAGACCAATACAGACATTGATAATCTATTCCATGAAATCCTGGAAGAAAACTTTCCAAACCTAGGAAGGCATTCAAAGATCCAGACCCAAGAAATACAAAGGATCCCACATAGAATCAACCCAAGAAGATCTTCGCCAAGATACATTATAGCCAGATTGACCAAAACCACAGACAAAGACAAGATACTAAGATTGGCAAGAGAGAAATGTCAAGTTACCTACAAAGGATATCCCATTGGGCTAACAGCAGGCCTTTCTCATCAGAAACGATGTTAGCAACAAAAGAATGGGAAAATATATTCAAAGTGTTGAGTGAAAAACAATTTCAACCAAGAGTTCTATACCCAGCAAGATTATCCTTCATATAGGAAGACAAGACAAGAACTTTCTCAGATAAACAAAACCTGAAAGAATTTACCGACACCAGATAAGCTCTCCAAGAAGCTCTGAAGGGAGTGCTATATCAGGAAAACTAAAGTCAGACACAGAGAAATAAGAGTTCAAAAATGACTAAGAAAATAGTTGACTTAATGGACTAATCCAGAGTTGAATGTTATCTTCCAGAACTTAAACAGAAAGATAGGACCACGACAGAAGATAAATTAAGTACATGATACTGAACTGGTGAAATAGAATTTTATTACTTCTGACTAAAACATTACTGATTTTCTTCTAGGCTTTGTTTTTCAGATTTGGGAATTTTTGTCTTTTCTTGAGCTGCCAATAGGTTTATGTACCTACTATTTCAACAGAATCTTAACCTGTTTCCTTAAGTCTTAAGCAAAGTACTCTTAACATTTTTTATTTTGATTTATTAAAGCTAAAACCACCTTTCTTTAAATTAAAAATATACTAAAAATTACCTATTTAATGACCACAGCAAGCTATATAGCCTCAGACAGGTGCTACTTTATAGTATATCTATTCTACTCACAGATTTCTTGCCTGAAGTCAGACTTGTGTTCACAGATATCTAAATATAAGCTGAACTTGCTATTGAAAGTAGTGAGATTAATTGAGAAATTTTGTGAATCAATAAAATGTGGAGAAAAAAAGGAATGTAAATCAACTCTAGACAGTGTGGGAGGAGAGTGGGAAATGGTAGAGAGTGAGAAATTGGCGGGGGGGGGGGAATATATATAAAAGAAACAAGAAATGGAAAATTATTTGTTGATGATATAACATATATGATTAACCCACAATACATTGTATTCTGGATGGGAAATCACATTTTGTATGCTATGATGATGTTCAGTGAATGAATGTAAAATAAATTAATTTAAAAAAATAAGAGTTGCTCTATTCCATTGAAGAAGAGGTATTTCTTTTTTTCCCATACTTTATGTGCCTCTGTGCTCGTTTCCAGTCATCTGAAAAGTTATACACCACTTTCTGCTTTTCTGTTGTCAATTCAGTAGTGTCAGGGAGAGGAACAGCTCTACTTCTCAGATGTGTTCTTGGTAAAGGGCCTCGACTTCCAGTCAGAGAATGTGTATATAACCGCTTTTAGGTGTTGTTTCGTTTCCTAGTCTCTTGGCCAGGTGCACCTGGGGCTAACCTGGAGATTTTCAGATGGAAGAGGAAAACGAAGTTGCAGGGCATAGTTCAGAAAACTATGAAGTCTCAAAATATTCCCGGGGTGGGTTGAGTGGCAGGAAGAAGCCTGGAGCAGTCTCCTGTCTCACCTTCCCTCACCAGCAGTCATTTCTCCTTGGTGGACAGCAGCGCAGGCCCAGGGAGGTTTCTATGCAAACTCAGAACCTCCCATGTGAGCCAGCCTTACAGAACATTGAGTTTCACCACTTCACTACAGTCCAGCCTGAATACCTTCCTTTTTACATTCCATATTTGTTTTTTTCTTTACTTTTTGTTTCTTGGAGAGTTTTAAATTTTATTTATTTATTCTTTATTTAATTCTACAGATAACTTTATATTTCATTATTTTTTGAGAGAGAGATTTTTGCTATAGGGTGTGTGTGCTTGCTGGAGATACAGACAGAGATAGACAGAAAGTGAGAAATCACTCTCCCAGGGGAGATGGTCATGATGCAACCCCTTCTCCTCCATTCTTCTTTCATAGTCTTGGGCACACACACACACACACACCTGGCATGAGTTTTAAGCTGTGGTCAACTACATGGGAGTCCAGCTACATAACCACCATGCTATCTTTTGGTCCCAATAACTTAATATTTTTTCTATTTGTCAAATATTTCCTCCCCTTGCACCACACACCCACCCTCTACCAGCCACTCTCTACCAACCACTCTACCCTGTTACAGCCTGTAGCATTTACCCTGAAGATGTGATGGTAAAAAGGATGAGTTTGAATGCTAACATTTGCATCTAGTCACTGTAACATTGCCATATAATTCCTTTGATTTTTTTCAGGGGTATGTTTGGAACCTATGTTATAGAATATTGTGTCTTTTAATGCTAATATAATGACCTTTTATATTGTATAATTATCTTTTAGGATCTTAACTTTATGTTGCAAATATTTTCGAATGAATCCCCAGTTCATGATTATCCGATCATTTATTCCAGTTTCTTGACAATTAAAACATGAGAAATATGATCAATTTTGTTCTTCCTTCTTTTCTTACTTCAAGGCCAGAAGATTCATATAGGTCATTTTGTAAAAGCTATGATACCTTGTTCTCTGATGAGTCAAAGGGCTTTTTTCCCAACTATTTTGAGATTTCCTGAGAAATCATATGGCACTGAATCCCAGGTTTGTAACCCCAGACTCTGTGGTTACCTTATAACTTATCAAATTCTTGTCACCACAGTTAACAGAACCTACAGGGGGAAATTTTTCTCCCCGGGTTATTTTCCTGGTAGTATGAAAACTAAAAGAAAAGGCAACATCAAAATGTGCTTGAAGAAACATTTGCTTCACATTTAACTGCAGAGTACTAAATAAATTCCCAAAGATTGTACTAGCCCACGTGAGGTCAAGCCTGTTGTGAAAGAAGATGACAATTGACTCTTTCTTAAAGCAAAACCTCCTGCCTTCCATCCCACCAGTCAACTACCGAGTCAAGATTTCAAGAGCTGACAGCTTCCTTTGCAGATAAATTCCAGCCTGCCTCAAATGAGCCATGTACTCACAAAACCAAAGAACTAGCAGAGACCTCTGGGACCATCTAGCCTAGCAGTTCCCAAATGCCCTTCCAGCCAAGATTCCATTTGCTTCCTCCCCCTCATCTCAATTACGGACTATGGGATTAGGAAAAAATTTCACTTGAACTGAATATGCTAAATAGAGCAAACTGTATTTGCCGATGCTATTCAATGGTATTCACTGAAGATAAATATAAGGAAATACATCTCAGCCTCTGATCAAAGATTCCTATCCTACAATGACTTTAAATAATTTTGTAAGAGAAATGTTTGCTATAGGGCATGTGTGCTCACCAGAGAGACAGAGAGAGGCAGAAGGCAAGAAATCACTCCCAGGGGAAATGGCCATGCCATAATCCCTTCTCCTCCATTCTCCTCTCGTGATTTTAGGTATGCACGCACACGCACCCAGCATGAGTTTTAAGTCACCAGGTCCAGGACTCAAACCATGGTCAGCTATGTGAGAGCTCAGCAACATACCATTATACTGGTCCTGAATTTAAGTAATTCTTAAAACAAAGCGAGAAAACTTGGAATTTTTAAACCAATGCAAGAGTACATTATCCATGTACTCTTTCCCTTTTTTTCTTAAGAGATATTTTTGCTATCGAGTGTGTGTGCTCACCAGAAAAACAGAGAGACAGAAAGACAAAAAGCAAGAAATCATCCCTCCCCCAAGGGGAGGATGGCCACACCACAATCCCTCCTCCTCCATTCTCCTCTTGGGATCTTTCTTTCTTTCTTTCTTTCTTTCTTTCTTTCTTTCTTTCTTTCTTTCTTTCTTTCTTTTTAGAAATTTTTGCTGTAGGGTGCGTGCACTCACCAGTGCATGCACACACACCAGGCATGAGTTTTAAGCCACCAGTTCTAGGACTTGAACCTTGGTCAACTACGTGGGAGTCCAACAATGTAACCATTATGCCATCTGCTGGTCCCTATCCATATACTCTTATTTTTTAAAAAATCAGAATTGCCCTTAGGATGTCATTATTGTCTTCCAGGAAGTTTAAGTGTCTAGATGTAGAAAATAATAGCATATCTAATCTTGTAAATTACTGAGGGCTGTTGAGACATAGTGATCAGCCCAAAATTAAGCTGCAAGGTAGCCCCCAAACTACACATACAATAGTTGTGAAGTTGCTTAAAATTGAGGTCAACTGCTCAGATAAAACCTGATACCAGAATCAATTCTGTAACATACAATGAAAAACAGCATCTAAAACACATTTTCAGAGTTAGATTTGGTGAATATCATATGACACTCTGCAAAGAGGAATAAAAATCCTCTTTCTAAAGAAGTATGAGAAAATCCTGGACTTGGCTGTGAACTTTTAGGGTAAGTGTGTTAGACTGGGACTCAGCTGACAAAGACTAATGCAAGAAGTGAGAAATATGCAGAGTGAGTGTTCATGTCTTTATAGCAAAGGAGGAACCCCAAGGAAAACAAATTACATCAGTTAAGGATAACAGGATAGAGATAAGAGAAGCAAAAGAGCCAAGGGAGATAAGGTAAGCCCAAAGGGTTAAAGAGTATTACGAGGGCAAATCTATCAGAAGGGAAAGGATGATGAGAGAGAAATCAGCATTTATAATAAGTGAGAAGAGCACAGAATTAATCACAACCCTGAAATTTGCCAAGATGCTGAATTCTTTTTTTAAGTCATCCTTCTTTGTCAAAACAAAAACAAAACAAAAAGGTAAGAGAAAGAAATATGATGAATTTGAAAGGAATGATGGCCTTAGGGAAAATCCCACTGACAAAAAACAGAAGAGGGTTATCCATGTGTCTGAGGATGCATGAAATCAGCCCATCCCATTTCTTTGTAATAGTGGTGATAAATACAACAGGATATAAGTCAATTAAGAAACAAATAAGGGGACCAGCAGTTAGCGTAATGGCTATGTCACTGGACTCCTATGTAGTCAGTCAAACGTGGTTTGAGTCCCGGACCAGGTGGCTTAAACCCACACCAGGCGCATGTGCATGCGTGCCCAAGATCCTGAGAGGAGAATGGAGAAGGGATTGCGGCGTGGCCATCCCCCCTGAGGGGCGATTTCTTGCTTCCTATCTCTCTGTCTCTCTCTGTCTTTCTGGTGAGTGCACGCACCCCACAGCAAAAATTTCTAAGAAAGAAAGAAGGGAGGGAGGGAGGGAGGGAAGGAAGGAAGGAAGGAAGAAAGGAAGGAAGAAAGAAAGAAAGAAATAGGAGTCAAGGAGAAAAATGAAGAGGCAAGATATTTAAGGGACACAAATGAATTTTCTGTTTATGATAACATGTATGATATCTTCAACTGCACTGGTGTGAAGTATATTCATGTTGGATAAATTCATTTTACAAACTGTAGTGATGTACAGTGATTGAGTGTATAAAATAAATTAAAAGAAAAGAGAAATACTAGATTTAGCTAAACAGTTGGTTTCTGCTAGTTTTCAAATTTAACTATTTAATTTAGATTTATGTCTTTCTTTTATCTTTCCTCCTCTTTCTCCTCCTTTTTCTTCTACTTAGTATAGATTGTAATTTTTAAATATAAAATAATCCTCTAAAGTTTTTATTCTTGTCATTTAATTTATTTTTCTGTTCTTAAATTTTAACCAAGTAAATTTTTACCCTTATTTTTGAGATGAAGTAATGGCAGTGTAAGTGATAAAATTGAGCAAAAATCCAACAGCTCTGATTCTCAGAAAGAACTTTCTGAATTTCAAATCTTCCATTAGGCCTCACTTTCCAATACTATTAAATTGGGGATTAAGTTTCAACATGAGTTTCAGAGGTGACATTCAAACTCTAATAGTCAGTAATGTTATCTGAAAGACTCATACACATGTATCATGTGTTAAGTGAAAAATAAGCTTAAAAAATTAAAAGATAAGAACCAGTATGTGGCATGGTAGTTAAGGCACTGTATTCTCACATGGCCAGCTGTGGTTCGAGTCTCAAACCTGGGTGACTTGAACATCACACCAGGCACATGTACGTGCATGCCCAAAATGCCTGGAGGAGAGGGGAGGAGAAGGGACTGTGGCATGGCCACCCCCCTTGAGGGGTAATTTCTCACTTTTCCTCTTACTGTCTCTTTCTGCGTCTCTCTCTGGCAAGCACACGCACCCCATGATAATAAATAAATAAATAAATAAATAAATAAATAAATAAATGTTACTCACCATATAAAAGGTTTGCATAAAAGCAATTATCATAGCATTCCTTGACTCTATATTCTGGATTAATTGAATTACCTTAATATCTACAGCTATTAAATTCCTTGCAATTTTAATATTTAAAATGTTAATAAAAACAATGAATGCAGTGAATCATTTAAAATATGAGTCAATAAACCTAAATGTGATTGTTCTCCATTTTTTCAGAAATATAGCTTTTCCAAAGTAAAGTGCTCCTATGGAAACCAGGTCAAAGAGAATGTGACGCTCTTGTTCTGCACTCTTTGTGGGAGTTTCAACCATGTTTTCCAAGCCAAGTAGAGGACTCAATTGGAAACGGTGACAAAGACATTACCTTCATCCCACATGGAGAAGGAAGTTTGCCAGGGGCTACTCTGCTATAGACACAGCTAATCCTGGGTCACCATGAAGCATGACAACCACCACTGATAATTCCATTGGTCACATATCTATCAATATGCGATCCCTCTTTCCAGCTCAGAGAAACAAGAAATAATACTTCTTAGAACTATAAAGAAAGAACCCAGTTATGAACAACATAAAATTATTTATCCCAGTCTCAAAGGAAAAAATGATTACATAATTTCTTTAAGAAGTTACCCATCTACCAATAAATTTCTTAACTCATGCGACCATTTAATTATGGCTTCCTGTCTCCTGAGTAACTGATTTTGAAGCAGCCAATACAGGCTGCAAGAGGGCAGACTCTGGAGCTGAATGAGTCCTGATTCAAAAGCCAGCTCTTCTATTTATTCAGATTTCTTCAATCCCAGTATCTTCAGATGTAAAAGGAAATTAATACCCAGTTTGTGGTCATCATAAGAATTAAATGACATATATAAAATCCTTAGTCAATAGGCACACAAATTCCTTAAGCATACTTCGCAAAGGATAAATGCTTAATTTACAATATAAATTATTATCATTTTAAAAATTAATTTAGTAGTCTACACTAGTACACAATAAAAATGTACTTTCCCTATTTAAGAATAATTTAACTTTATGTATTTTTTTCTTCTCATTTAGATAAGCGAAACTCAAAAATATTAATATGGAGACTGGCTCCATGGTGTGGCAGTAATGTACCACTCAAGAGAAGCCAAATCTCTTTTGGCCACCATAGTTCAAATCTCTGGTCCAGTCTGCCTTGAAACATGCTGAGCACATGTGTGAGTACCCAGGATTTAATGGACTGGAGGACTGAAGGGAGGGGACTGTGGAATGATCAGATGTGGTAGAGGGCAATTCTCTCGCTTGTTCTTTTGCTCTCTCTCACTTGCACACATGAAATCTATCATAAATAAAGAAAAACATTTTTTTTAGATTTCCTACTAAAAATGATAAACATTTACATATAAGCAATGCCACAGATCCACATTTAAAAAATAAAAAATAGGGAAAATATTTGCAGTGTAGGTCAGGATTAATATCTCTAAAACATTTTTTTAAACTTCTATAAAGCATTGAGAAAAAGATTAATATCCCCATAGGCAATACGTGCAAAGGACATAAACAGGTAATTCACAATAAGATAAATAAAAATGGTCAAAACATGAAAATATATTTAGCTTTCCATACATCCTACTATACATTTAAAAGTAGTTTTTTCCCCATTTATTAAATTTGGATATAAAATTATTACTAATGAAACATGCAAATAAAACACAGGAAATTGATGATTTTCTGCAGCATTAGAAGGGTTGAAATTAGTACAACACTTTTCAAGACTGTTTTATAGAAAGCAAACACCATCAAAAAGACAAAATTTTGAATCCTTTTGACCCAGCAATCCAACTTTTTTTAATTTTTATTTACATTTTTTAATACATTCAATCACATTATTTAGCTTACAAGGTGATCATTTCAATATGTGAACATTTCTCCCCAGTCGAATTGATCAAAATATAACAACACTACCTCCCTGTCTCAACAATGCTGTCTTTGTATCCCTCCTCCAAATGTTTTACCAGTTCCCACTCAACAATTTTAAAAAAGAAAAAAGTTGGGATCAGTAGGTGGCTTAGTAGTTAAGGTGCTGGACTGCCACATACTCACCGTGGTTCGAGTCCCAGACATGGGGGCTTAAAAATCACACTGGGTGCATGTGCGTGAGAGCCTAAAAACCCAGGAGGAGGATGGAGGAGAAGGGATTGCAGTGTGGCTATCCCCCTGGGGGTGCTTTCTCACTTTCCCTCTCATTGTCTCTGGTGAGGGCAAGTGCCTATGGCAAAAACCATTAAAAAGAAAAAAGTCAATATGAACAAATGAATAAATATATCAAAAGGTAATCACTATGCTATTAATAAAAAATTTAATTCCATACTTTTATCTTTATGAAAGTCTTTCAGAGAAATAATATTGCCTCTACCTTAAGTGAGCTGGCATATTAAAACAAATACCTCTGCCTCTGTCAGGTGATTTTGAGAAAAAAGCATCATGAACCGTCAAATATCTATGTAATGCATGTTTTTTTGTCATCTGCCAAACCATCTGCCAGTGAAATTTGGACACTTACAAGTGAAAGCTAATGGCAAGTGAAGGTGAGGAACTCTGGACAGTGATTTTTAGAGTAAGAAACATGCCTAAGTCACTAGGAAAGCAACAGGCTCACTGGAAGACTTCTGAAAGGAAGCAGCAGGGAAATGGATAGCCTTTGGGGAACCCTGAACCTCTTGTACATTTTGTCTAAGAATGCTATAATGCCATCAGAGGAAAAGATTTAGTTTTGCTCAGAAAGACAACAAATGTATGACCCTGGGGGAGGAGGAGGTGTAACACGGTTAAAGTAGATTTTCCATCATAAGGTATTTATGATGACATGAATTAAAATTTATTCTGTCTCTGAGGTATTTCTCCATGTCTGCACTGTAGTCCCACCACACCATTTTGAAGTCCTACAGGACTATATGCTGTCTTTCACTCAACCACCACTTCGTACTTCTTATCACTGTGTGTATACAGCACTACTGTATTCCTGCAGCTGGCACAACAGATTTACGATTTTTTTCTTCTTCCTCTTCTCTTTCCCTTTCCCTCTTCCCCCTTCTCCTCCTGCTCTTCCTTTTATTTATTTATTTCTTCCACAAATAATAGAGACAGAGGGAGAGTGGGAGAGAGAGAGAGAGAGAGAGAGAGAAACAGAGAGAGAGAAATAGACAGCATCCCAACAGGGTTTTCACATCACAATCTACCCCCAGCCACTAGCCAGCCTCAGATCATGGGCACATAACACTCAATGTAGTCAGGGAGATCTCTGGACCCAACTAGGAACCTTCCACGCCTCGCAAGGCAGCTTGATTTACTATTGTGTCACAGTCTGGCCCCACAACTTCTTCTCTTTTAAAATTCTTCTAGGATGGCAAATGAAGCTAGACCTTAGAAGCACATTTAACAAGTAGTGGGCTTGCTATTTTGTAAGCGTGACAACCCACACCGTCTTCTGTCTCAGTGTTCCCTCCCATGTAGACTTGGTGGTTCAACCTAACCCAAGGAAAAATGTAAACAAAGTTTTATTTGTTGGCTTTGTTTTGTTCTTGGTCTAATTAAGGGTTGGTTACCGTGGATTGTCCTGGGTTTTAATTATTCATAAGAGCAACACACTGCTTGTGAAAAGTCAGCATAGCATACAAATAATGTTCTGAGCAATTTCAGAGCAATATGTATTTTTTTCCTGTTGAGGTTATTGAAAAGAGGCAACTATTTTCAAGAGGCAACTATTTTCAGTCAGTTTTCGAAATCCAACTTTTCTGCTCTAGTTGTCTATCACTGACACAAAAAAATTCCTCAGAAAATATTAGTGTGATAAAGGCTAGAGACCAAACATATTTCCTTCTCTTTACCACCCCTATTTAAAACATCAGTTGATGAGTACTAGGTCTGCTCCCAGTCCTCACAGCTCTGTTCTCCTGCTAGCATCATGGCAGCTGGGATTGGTCAGTGCCTCTGACTTCACATGCAGGCTCTGCTCTCTTTTTCTCAGCCATTCTCCTTTCTGGAATGTCCTTCCTGACTCAGCCTCACCAAGATTGTAGTTATCAGTGCTCAAATACCAGTCACTCCCGTGTGAGGTAAGAGGAGATACTCGGGGCAGTCCCAGCAAGGCAGGAAGATGCTGGCATCTCATCATTTTGGGGGTTAGAATTTCACTGACAAGCTCACTATCTGCAGGGCCCTCACAGATAAACAGGACATGGGGGCTCGCAGCACATTTCTCCTGCACTCGCTGATTTCAGAAGAGCTCTCAGCACTCAAACTCCAACGAATCTCCTAAAGCCCATCACTCCGGTGATGCCCCTAGCCTATTGGCAATTAGAAAAATGTACTGTTTCTCCCAGTTGTGATGCTGATGAGCAAACCCATAGCCTGCCACTTAATATTTGGGGCTGGACAGTTTACACATTAATCCTAGAGGGGAGTAAAAAGCCATGTGTGCAATTCAAGTTGTTTAAAAACAAAATATATTTTGGAGATTTACATTCAAGTGCTTCCTATTCCTAGAATTTCTAGTCTCTAACAATAACCAAAAAAAGTACTTCTTTTTGGAGATTTAAAATGGTGTTTTGAAAGGTAATTCAATTTAAAGAGTTAAAATCTCCCACCTCATCCTGGCTTGCAACAACTTGCCATGATATTTTGGATATTCCATATGGGCTTTTCTCTTCTTGTTAGGTTAAATTCTACTTTTAGAGTGCTTTCCTGACAGCAACAGAAATCATTCTTTAAACTGGTCTTACATGTTGACTCTACTCCTCCCCAAAGGCTCCTGCCAATGACATGAGTAGTTACACATAGAGAATGGAGGTAAATATTGGTTTTCAATTCCTGCTTTTCTCTCTGGTGACTTCTTAGCATTGCGGTCAAGATGATTTTCTTAAATCTTCACATGCCACATGTCCATTGTGAATCTCTTCAAGTTCTTTGACCATCTGTTTGTTCTCACCCCTTTCCTGTAGACAGTCTTCTCCTTGATCCACATCTCATCTTTCCAGGGACTTGCTATTTTATTAACTATCTCTACTCAAGTCTTCTGCCAGCTTCTCAAAATTAGCATGTCAAAATCAACCTCACCATCGTCACCCCTCCTCTTCCACCGTCTCCACCCAAGCCTGCTTTCCTACCCGACTTCCCTATCTCTGTTCATAGTTTCTTCCTCTCCTAGAGCCTCTGCTGAGGCTCTAGGTCTTAGAATGGTCTTGGACTCACTTTTTCCTCATTGTTTCACTTTTAATCCCTGCCATGTTTATTTTCATTCTTTCCTTCAATGCCCCTCTCATTTCTCCTTTACTTAATATTCACAGCATCTGCACTCTGGTTAGGATGTCTTCCATTCTCTATTTTATTATAATGCTTTCTGGCTGATCTCCTCCCTATTGGGCTCTTCCTCCTCACCATGTTACTTGGTAGGGACACAGTTCCCTTCTGACGATGGCATTGATCTTGCCTTCCTCTGCTCAAATGCATTCAATGTCTCTCCATTCTAGAGTGCTATTCCTGAAAACTGTGACCCTCTGTGGTATTTCTTTCCATTTGTGTAACATTTCATTTTTATCCAAGTAAGCCTTTTTTACTCACCTTTTATTTCAGTCTGAAGAAATTCCAATTCCTTTTTTTTTTTTTTTTTTTTTTTTGGAGAGGTTTTTTTTTGCTATAGGGCGCGTGCGCTCGCCAGACAGACAGAGAGAGACAGAGAGATAGAAAGCAGGAAATCACCCCCCAGGGGGGATGGCCACGCCGCAATCCCTTCTCCTCCATTCTCCTCTCGGGATCTTGGGCACGCACGCACACGCGCCCGGCGTGAGTTTAAGCCGCCGGGTCCGGGACTCGAACCGCGGTCGACTACGTGGGAGTCCAGCGACATAGCCATTACGCTAACTGCTGGTCCCCCAATTCCTTAAAAACATAGAACAATCTCCCACATCTGAACATCACTTGTCTGTTCCTTACTCCAAAAACAAGGTATCTTCTTTTCTTTGCCTGCTGAAATTCTACCTTTCATGCTACTTTAATGCACAAAGTTTGTGATAATTTGTTAAAGCAGCTATAGAAAACTGATACACTTTCCAGTGACTATTCAGAGACACTTTACCTTCGTGGCTTGAATTGACTAGAACCAAGAATGTATACTCTGAATTTAGAAGCCTAAAGACATGTTGGTCATTTTTCACATGGAATCATTCCCAAATATTAGAAGTAATCTGGTTTATGTATACATTTTCCCCATTTTTTTTTTGTTTTTGTGTTTTGTTTTGTTATAGGGCACATGTACTTACCAGAGAGACAGGGAGCAAAGGAGAAATCAACTCATGGCAGGGTGGAGAGGTGGTAGATGATGGCTACACCACAATCCCTTCTCCTTGAGTCTCCTTTTGGGACTTTGGGCACACACACACACACACACACACACGCACACACACCTGGCATGATTTTCAATCCTCCAGGTTTGGGACTTGAACCATGCTGTATATCATGTGGGATCCAGCACCTTAACCTCCACACCATCTGCTGGCCCCTATGTATACATTCTTTTATGCAATCACTCTTCCCACATTTTTCCCAAATGCCCATTGTCTGTGCTCATACCATAATTTTTCTTAGAGTTTGTGAAACCTCTTGATTCCATTTCATCACTGCTATAACATACGTGGAACATGGCAGGCACTCAGTGTATATAGAATACGTGTAGCTTTGTCATTTAAGTTATCTCTACCTATAAGACATGAATGACAATTATCTCATTTACAGGGTTGCCTTAAAGACATATGGCTAAGCAAGCTTTAGAAAAGCATTTGTAATCAGCCCCCTAATATCATTTCTATAATTTGAACCCTGACCCCTTTGTGCTTTAACTTATGTTTCCATCTTTTCATTTTCCTCTAGAGTCTCCCACTTCACCCAATAGTTTTCTTAAAAGACTACTATTACCTGATTATTTACCTGCTCAAAATTCTCTAATAGCTCTCCAGTGCCGTAGGCTAAAGTCCAAACTCTTCAGTCTGGTTTGCAGAGTCCCATAACGTGTCCACAGAATCTCCTTTCTTATTACTTTGCCGCCTGACCTATGTTCCCACTGCCAATGCACTCTCCACTCTACTAAGGCTTCTCTTTGCCCTTCAAAACGTCCACATTCAGGCTCAGCCATGGTGGTACAGGAAGGTAGGTGATAGGGTACACTTCATGAGACTGGAAGGCCTGATTCTGACCATGAACCCACCTAAACGTGCAGGATGCAGAAGCACATGTCTGTATTTTTAGCTAACAGGGGGTGGGGAGGCTAGTTTGGAGGATGGTGGCATGTCTAGACTCTGTTAAAAATACTGCTGACTCTCCCTCTTAGATAAAAGTATTCCCACTTTATGCTTTTTAAATATCTGTATCCCACTTCTCTAGCTGTAGTGCTAGGTAGGGAATAAATACTTATAATTGCTAACATATGTAATGCCCAATGTATTTTAGATATAATTCTAAGTGCTCTACAAATTTTAAAACAATCCTATGAAGTGAGACTGCTTTTATCTCTGTTTTACAGATGAAGAAAATGAGGCACAGATACTAAATGTTTACTTGTGAGAATTAAACTATGGGAAAAAATGCTACATTTATAATATGGTTAGAATAAAATATAATTTATTTTAAGGAAAAAGCCATACCTTGGAAGTTTGGGTTTTGTTTTATATTTACCCAATAAAAAATAATAAAGTGTACACACACACACACATATATATTCCATTAGAAAAAAAAAAAAAAATATATATATATATATCAGCAAATCAGGAAGACTATGTAATATACAAGGGAGTTTAAAAGTTCATTAAAATGTGTATTATGAAAAAATTATGTAGGGACCAGCACATGGCATTGGTGGTTGAGGGCACACTGGATTCCCAAATGGCCAACTGCAGTTCAAGTCCTGGACCTGGCAGCTTGCTTTGTCACTTTCCCCCTCTCTCTCCCACTGTCCCTCTCTGCTCAAAAATTAAATAAATAAATAAAATTTTTAAAAATTATGTATGAATTTTATATTTTTTTTCAGATTATGTATGAATTTTATATTTTTTTTCAGAAGGCATCTGTGCTCACCACAGAGAACGAGAGAGAGAAAAAGCATTTCCAAATGAGGCATGACCATGCCACAATCCGTTCTAATCCATTTTTCCATTCTGTCAGTATTTAGGACACACACATGCACACATACAGAGCATGTTTTTAACATCACTGAATTTCACTTATGCTTGGCAGAAAGTTGTACTCTTCCTATATTTCACTCTAATCTGTACTTCACTGCAGGTCTTGAATCTTTTGACCTATGGAGTTACATGAAGTTCTTTTTGTTTTCATTATTTGTAGTTGCTGGTGGTGGCAGAATTAATTACTTCATTTAGAAATCACAGCAGGGCTATAAGAAAATACTCTATAGACTTCAGTAATAAAATTCAGCCACTTCAGAAAGTCTTTTCATGCAGGACTCACAAAAGCATCACATAAGTTGTGCTAATATTAGTGTCTTCCAAGTATTTGGAACAACTGTAGAGTGCAGCAGTTAGGAAACTAGCTCAAAATATATAAATTCCAACTCTGGCTCCTTGAATAATGTTTATATTGTTGCCATCAACCAGGTGATATTTCTCAGCTCAGAACTCTTCATCTGTTATCTCGTACTTTTTAATGATTTATTCACACTGTGATTAATTTATTAGCTCCTTCTAGCTCATCAGGCGATAACAAAAATAGCCGTCTCCAAAGCAGTTTAAATAAAGGTCAAGGAAGTCTTGGAAATTTTGCTTTACTGAATCAAAGCAAGCTGTATAAGCTTTTCCAATCAAGATGACAAAAGTGTTATCTGCAGGCCAAGGCCCCTCCTGGACACTTTCTATTCTTATCTCCTAAACCATCCTCCACTGGGAGAGACACAGGACCTAGGGTAAGCTCCACCGTGAAACATTGTTTTCAATTAAAGATAAACAAAAACCTATTCCTTCCAGCTGGGCATATTTGACTTTTCCTATATTTCCTTTGGAGAAGTGAGGCAGAAAGATCCCGTAGCTCTTCTGAAATGTCATGAGTGTTTTACTGGGATTGGCATGTCTCCATGAGGAAGTGAGGACCGCCAGGGCTGCGAAGATTGGCCGCTTCCCCTCTTCCCTGGCATCGGTCTACCTCACCAGTAGTCACGCAAGGACATATTGATCTTTCTATGGCTTCACAGGCAATGAAACACAGTGCTCTAAGAAAAAAGGGATGATCGACTTGCCGAAACAGAATCTTCTGCCAACCTTAGAAATCATGATGAGGGGAAGAAAGAATAACTTGTGAACAAATAACAAACTTAATATTTTCAAAAAAACCTACTGAACCAGGGCCGGCAGATGGTGTAATGGTTTTGTCACTGGACTCCCACATAGTCAACCATGGTTCAAGTCCTGGACCCAGCAGCTTAAAACTCATGCTGGGCATGTGTGCCCAAAGTCCCAAGAGGGGAATGGAGGAGAAGGGATTGTAGAGTGGCCTTTCACCTGGGGGGTGATTTCTTGCTTTCTGTCTCTCTGTTTCTCTCTAGCTCTCCAGCAAACTCACACCCCCTGTAGCAAAAATCTCTCAAAACAAAAATCCTCTTCTTTTGCACAAATAAACAGTTTTGCTTGGAAAAGACTTAGTAGTCTGTGGTCCATGAGGACTAGACAATTGGGATGTCATGGCCTCTTGGTCACCCTACTGGTGAGAAAGTCCTTAAAGTTGAGTGTCATAAATTGGCTAGCCCAAATTTACATATAATATGATTTTTCTTGTTAAATTTGTTGTAGGGCCTGTGTGCTCACTGGAGGGAGAGACAGAGAGGGAGGGGGAGAGGGAGAGAGAAAGCACCCCCTTCTCCTCCAGCCTCCTTAACTGCTATCCTTATAATACAACCTTTTAGGAAATGTTTATTTATATCTCCTGAGAGAGAAACAAAACAGTCATTCCAAAAGCGTCCCCATAATGTGATCCACTCCCAACCTCAGCTACCCAGAACCATAGACATGGGTGTGCACCCAGCATGGACGAGGAAATTTGAGGATGCTAACTCAGTTCCTCCCCACTGCAGACCATTGTGCCACCACCCTGCCACCACAGCTGGCCATACAATAGAGCTTTAACCAACTTTTAAATCATTTTGCCACAGTAGATGTTTCTCTCGTGATGAAGATCCTCACTGAAAACAGACGAGATACACTGTAAAGCAAACGTAGCTCTCTGTCTTCACACTAGCATTCAGTCTACTTTCAAAACTTGGGATGTTATCCAGAGCATTTCCTTCAGCTACATGAGAAGTGTGGAGAAGAGGGACAAACAATCCAAAGACCAGCCTAGATAATAGCATGCCACGAGGGAGAGGACAGAAAAGGCCCAGCAGAGGTTTGTGTTGTAAAAGCCCACATTGCCAGCTGAACACACTGAGACATATTTTCTGCCTGAAACAATAACATTCATAAATGAACTATTGTTAACACAAAAATACCAAATACTGGTAAGAGCTGTCATTTTGGTTTTCTTTAGACATGATAAATTACATTTGCAAATTAGTGTCTGATCTGAGATGACATGGAACAAATGGTAATATTTACATTCTGCACATTATCCTTGTCAGATTAAGCTGCAGTTGGCCCGTGTAGATACAAAGAGGCCTCGGGAGGCTTGTCTGAGAAACCAGCATGTAAATTGTCTCTAAACCATCCACACGCCTCCATTTATTATCTCCTCATACCAGTAACAGCCATAACATTTACATGTCAATTTTACCCAGTTAGGGTCACTTTACCAAGGAAAAACAACTAGTGAAGAGAAATGCCTCCAAGAAAGTACTCTGAAGTAGGCTAGGGACCACGTAAAACACTTTCTGTAAAGTTGTCAAAGGCTTCCTCTTTCTCTAGCAGTTTTAAAGAAAAGGAGAAGCACAGGAAGAACCTCACACACTTCTGTCTGTCCCTGAGGTGGAATGTGTCATGTTGGGTCCTATGTCATCACATTGTACACTCAGAAATTTACTACTGACTCAGATATTATCATACCCATTTTATAAATATAGACATTAAAGTTCAAAGATGTTAAATCATTTGCTAGCACAGTTGGTGGGAATGGAATTAATATTTGAATCAATGAAACTGACTCCGAAATCTTGGTACTATGTTGCTCTGAAACACTGGCCTAAACTTGAAAAATTTGAATAAGATGGCAGGTCATTTTCTGGAAAGTGTAGCCAAAAAAGAATATCCAGCTGCAACAGTCCCTTTGCTATATTTTGCAGAAATATGATGTAGGAGGAGGAGTATGGGAATGGCTGCCATACTTCTCCACAGGATAGAGCCAGCAGCACACTTCTATCCTAATTCCCTCCATTTGCATTATAAAAACTGCAAGTCAAGTTCACGGAATCCCTCTGAAGGTGGTTTGGTTTGACTTCATATTAATCCTGTGCTAACGACTAACCCTTGCAAATATGATATGCTAGATGATGTAAGAAAAAGAGATTGCCGTACTTGTTCCAAGGTTTGTAAAGGAAAGAGGAAAGAGGATAACAGATAATCATTGTGAAATTGTGTGCTTATTTCAGACAAACAAGACCGTATGATTTGATTGATCACTTTCATAAACTCAACTCCAGAACCATTCGCTAAATGAAGTCATTAATGTTTGGATTTCACTATAACCCTGATTTAAACCAGCTAATTGGAAAAAAAAAAAAAAAAAAAAAAGACATTTTGAAACACCTCAGAAAATTTAATTATGAACTGGATACAAGATGAGATTAATGAATTATTGTTACTAAAGATGATAATGGGCTCAGTCTGGATGGCACAGTCTGGAGTGTACTGGACCACAGTGCTAGAGCCACATGGGTAACCACAAGTTCAGCTCGAGTATGACCTGAAATGTGCTGGGCGCATTGACACATTCAGAAGCCCAAGATTCTGACAAGCTAGAGAGGTGGGGGAGCGGGATTGCGGCATGACAAGACCCTGTCGAGGCTGCTTCTCTGTCTTTCTATCTTGCTCACTCACATATTTATACATGCATTCTTCATCATGAGTAAAATAATTTTTACAAGAAGATTATAATGGTACTGAAGTTAGATAAGACAATGGCCATCAATTTTTTTAGAGCTATGTCTAACATATGTAAGGATAAAATAACATTGGAGGTAGAATTTGTTTTCAAATACTTCAGTAAAAAACAACAGCAATTCAAGCGCAAAAGAAACTGGAAAAATGTGATAGTTTTTGAATTTGGGTAATAGGTCTAAGAAGATTTGTTATGTAATTCTCACTACACGTGTGTGTTCATAATGGTTCATATATTTTTTATAAAGTCTTGAAATACAGAACCAATTCATTCAATAACACATTTAAAAAGCAGTATGTTTTAAAATGTGTTTGAATCTTGTGCTTCACAAAGTGTACTCTGTCAGAGCAATTAGTGGACCGCCCTGAGAAAGCCTGAAGCAAAATTCTGTAGTCTGTCCATATCTGTGGCTTGTTCCTTAACAGGAAACCCTATAGAAGTTACTATTACAACATGAGGAAGGAAGTGCTCAAATTTCCAGTGTTAATAAGACATGTTTAACTCTGCTCAGGGAAAGAAGTCTGTAAACTACAGAAGAGAGTGGTGTGACTACAAATCATACTTTAGGGTCTCCCCTTGCTCTGGGAAGTCAGTGCTGCACAGGTGCCTTCTATTGGTCCAATTTTCAATAGAAACCAGGATGTTAGTTTATTTTGCTTACAGAGAGATTTTCACATGCTCCAGAGGGGTCATGAATGGTACTTGGAGAAGTAGGTAAATGAGCTGAGAAATGGACTCTCTAGGACAAAGGTCACACTTCCTAGCCTGCCAACAGCATTCACATTACCCGAGGAGCAACTCACATCTGGTCTACACTGAGTCTTGCACCCAGAACCTGCTCTGTAAGAACAGAGCAAAATAGAAAAGACAGAGAAGAGGGGCATAGTGACAGTTTTGGTCACCAGCCCATCATATTTTAAGATTGTTGTTCTCTAAAATCAAAGCATCTTTCTAAAAGAAATTTAGGAAATACTAAGTCACTTTAGTGCTAATACATAACTACAAATATCTGCAGGAAGATGTGGATAAAGTGGGCAGGCAAAATAAACCATTCTAAAACAGGGGTTTAGGATTACACAATGTGTTTCTCAAGGTGATGTCAGAAAGCACTACCTGAATCAGAATCACTTGGGATGCTTCATAAAATATAGTTTCTTGAGATCCAGCCACGTGGCCTGGCACTTAACAGAGCTGGATCCCACGTAACTGTCAGCACAGTTTGAAAATCGGCCCTGGTGCTTTGAAGGACATTTGAGCATGTTTGTGTTCAAACGCAGGATCCTGACAGGAAGGAATAATGGAGGAGAAGGGATTGTGTCATGACTATGCCCATTAGAGATTCTCTCTCTCTCTCTCTCTCTCTCTCTCTCTCTCTCTCTCTCTCTCAAGTGAACATACCACTGGAAATAATATATATTTTTTTAATTCAGCTTCTCTGACATTACCCCAGCCCTATATATTAGAATGTTCTGAAGGGGGACCCAGAAACATGTATTTTTAAAATGTTCCCAGATGCTCATGCATAGTAAAGTTTGAAAACTGCCTTTCATCCTCTTTCTCTTCACCTGCATATTTGCCACACGACATGCAGCCATGTCTCCCTCTCTGGAAATTCCTCTTGAGGATTGGTCCCTGAGCTTCATCTTTGTGGCTTTGTAGTGTCTATTCCCTGCATTTTCTTGTAAATTGAGCTCACAGGCCATTACTCAACTTAATCTTTCTTATATTAGCAGTGAGCACCCAAGTCCTGCTCCTTCTCTGAGCTCCCATAGCACCTGTTGCCCTCTAGCACCACATTGTAATGTCATTGTCCATTTATTTCTCCTATGTTTTGCCAGAGGGCATATGTGCTTACCAGAGAGAGAAGTGGGATGTGGTCATGTCACGACCCTTTTTCCTTCAGTTCCCTTCCTGTCAGAATTTGGGGCACACATACATACATATGCTGAGAGTGTTTTTCAAGCTGCTGGGCCATAATTCTAGCCATGGTTGGCCATGTGGGATCCAGCTTTTGTAATCATGCTGTTTCAGGGCTAGCCCTTCCATTTACTTCTTAAACACTGAGTTTTTCACTGGAGCAACTCCTTGGTACAGTGTAGATCTTCAATATGGTTGTTTCTGACTTGTGCTTCTTATCACTCAACACCAGTTATCTTATTATTAGACATGACACAATAGGCATTTTTACATACTTTCTCTTCTTCCTTGTCCTTAGTAAAAGTATCATCGAAATATCCCTTACACTCTAGGGACAAGATCAGAAGGTGCCACTTTCTGTAGTAAAAACATACAGGAAAGTATCCAGCATTGACTAGATTTCTCAGAAGTTACTCATATTTTGATGATGTTGAGAGTTAGTTTCCTGATGATATTTCATTATTTTCCTCCATGTCATTAGGAAACAACCTGCACAAAGTCCTATCTTTTTTTTTTTTTTTTTTTTTTTTTTTTTGGAGAGGTTTTTCGCTATAGGGCGCGTACGCTCACCGGACAGACAAAGACACAGAAACAGAAAGCGAGAAATCACCCCCCAGGGGGGATGGTCACGCCACAATCCCTTCTCCTTCATTCTCCTCTCGGGATCTTGGGCACGCACGCACACGCCCCCGGTGTGAGTTATAAGCCACGGGGTCCAGGACACGAACCGCGGTCGACTACGTGGGAGTCCAGCGACATAGCCATTACGCTAACTGCTGGTTCCCCAAAGTCCTATCTTTGAGAGGTAATGTACACACTTGGAAAGTACAAGGAAGAAGTACAAAAATAAGAGTCTTAACTAAATATAGAAACAAAGAGCTGACAAATAGGACTTTGAAAATAAGTATTTTATTGCCAGAGGATGCATGGACTCACCAGAAAGAGAGAGAGGGGAGAAAGAGAGAGAGACAGCATACTCCCAATGGGCTGTGGTTATGCTACAATGCCTTTTCCTCCATTCTTCCTCCTTGATTTTGGGCACCCATGCACATGCAGTTGGCATTTTTCAAGCTGCCAGATCCAGGATTTGACTGTGATTAGCTATGTGGGATATGGCTACCTTAGACATTACACTATGCAGGTGACCCACAAATAGAGATTTTCAAACTAGTTTTATTACATATGTTCCATGTGCTTACAAGGTAAAAAAGATTGAGGTGGCTTCTGATAAAAGACATATATTCAATGGAAGCATTCAAGAAATCTGTAAGATCAAAAGTTCATTTGCTCGTTCTCAATGACATAAATTGCCAGAATCAGACCTGTGGTTCATTTATAGGAATCCTGGTGCAGAGCTTGATGAATTTTCCAGCAGACTGTTGGTTCTGCAATTCAGGAAAGATAAGGGGTAGTCATTTTTTGCCATAAGATAGAATAACTTTAAGGCTGACCTATATGAACTATAGATGACAAGTTAATTAAGATTGACTAAATTTGGTAATAATATTTCACAAATATTAGTATGCTTAGGATATTATCTATTTCCTCTTTTTGTCTTTCTGGCCAAGAGGCATTTCTCACTCATGGAACAATCATGACTCATTTCAACCTTCTAATGGCTCTGATATCTATTAAGCTAGAAGCCTAATAGAAATCAACTAGGGAAATTAAAGAGGACTTTTCTATGCCTCTACCATCTTTATCTCGTATCCTGCCATTCCAGTCTCATACAGCATTAGACTGAGTTAATAAGTTTAATGTCCACCTTGAATCCAGTCTAAAACATCCAACTGAAAAGGTATTAATGATCAATTATTTCATAGATCTCTGGCTGGTGATATATGACCAATGTATCTTATGCTTATAGGAATATTGATCTAATTTTTCTATGGTTTAAATCTTATCACAGTCATTGCTAATGCCTCAATTCAAATTGTAAAATATTTATACTAGCTATCAATAAAATAAACTTGAAACATACCTTGTGTGAGAATTAGAACACCAAAGAATGTGCATACAGCTTTACAAGAGAAATCTATACCTTTGGACATACCAGACATACCTCTTATCAAGAGGCCAAATCAGGGAAGACTACTTTTTTGCTATATATGCCAGTCAGAAATCATTCTTCTGAATGAAAATCAATCATCATAGCCCTGTTTCACCTCAAAATAACATTGTTGAGTTACATAATTTTGAATTAGGTCAGATTGTCCGTCAACAATTGGCAAACAACAATAAACCAATTTGGCTACTGAATATACAAAATGGAATTAATGGAGAAATAGTGGGCAGTTGACAAAAGAGTTTGGAAGACCAGAGGATAATGCTCAAGAATTAGGACAAACACAGGAGACACTGATGTTGAGTCAAAATGAACTACTCAGCTATCTCATATAGATAAATTTTCCTTATTAGCTGTCATAATTAAATGCCTTTTGCCTATTTTACCCACAATCCTCCATCATCTTCATAACTTGGCAAAATATTGCTCCTCTGGGGAAGAAAAAACTGATTAGTCTAGCTTGGATGATGCCTCTTGGTTAGGGGAGGACAAAGTGCCTTTCTTTACTTCTGCACCAGGAGGACGCAGAATGAAACCGGCATGCCGTTGGAAGGGTAGTAAATGTCAGGAGCCAAAAATAAAATTAATTTCATTAAATTGTCTGACAGTTTCTTAACCTGCACTTTATTATTACAATTGCTAGAAAATTTTTCTAAATTTTTACATGGATGCTGTTTTCTTTTAGATTCTTGAGGAGATCCAAGTCACAAAATGTTTAGAACTACTATAAACATCATTGCATATGAGATTTCTCCCCCCAAATCCCAGATCCCAGGGTCTTCAGAACAAATTTATTATAGATAGATATAGATAGATGATAGATAGGTAGATGATAGATAGATAGATAGACGATAGATAGATAGATATCAGAAAATGTCTGTGCTCACCAGAGGGTAAGAGAGAGAGATGCAAAGTGAGAATACCCCCAGCACCCACACACAGAATGGTCATGCAATTCCTTCTCCATTTCTCTCTTTTTTCTCAGGATCTTGGGCACTCGCACACACTTAGCATGTTTTTCAAGTCTCTGGGTTGGGGAATGGAACCACGAAGTTGGTCATATAGGATCCAGCTGCCTTACCCACCATGCCACAGGCTGGCCCCAGAACAAGTTATCTTAGTGCTCAGCAAGATCTTTACATTTAGTTTTCTATTCTTTCAAATTTAAGGAAGCAATATTTTAAATTTTTGTCCAAGGGTCACAGAAAAAAAAAGTTTCATTTTATAGTTTAATGCCAAGATGCAAATAATTAACCCCTCAAACTTTGGGAGAAAAAGTCTATCTGGGATCTGGAGCAGGGCACCTACCATCCTCCATTTTTTTGTATTTGCTCACCTACCAGAACCCGCCTCTGGATGAATCCAATTACTTCTCTTCCCCATGCTCCGCAGGAAGGCATGGAGTAGTTCTTTGTGACTACTTGGCTTCCTACCATCGCCATCCCTGGTCTGTTCAGTCTCCATTATCTGTAACTCTTCTAAAACTTCTCTGCTTTCTTCAGACTTGTACTACTCCCTTCTCATTCTCAATTTTCAGATAAAAATTCCCTAGTATCCAATTTTTTGCCATTTGGGACTGCAAACAGGAAAGAACATAAAATCATCCCTAGGCAGAATGAATAGACTAAGACAATTATGTTCTATGAGTCCCAATAGACAAGGGAGTTTGAGCGTAGGAAAAGGGCAACTGTTCTCAAATGGCCCAACAAACATTTTAGATAAAAACAAATCTTTCTACAGTAAAGAAGTATAATGATCAATCATTGCTACAATTAGCTCTAAAGAACATCCAACTCCATTTATTTTTTAATGTATAATAGTTTATTACTATACATTTAAATAACTATTTAAAATGTAGTTATATTTTTTAAAGGAAAGTGGATGTTTACTATTATTTTATCACTTTGGTTTGTATTTTTTCCTAATTTTTTCAATTTACATTTAATCTCTATACATCTTTACAGTGTACAACATTGCTTTTCCAGCACAAATACGGTGCATGTCAGTCAAGACAAAGACATTACCATATACATTATCTTCAGCAAATAATTTTTCATTTTTATTCCATTTACTCTTTTAAAAGAATTATTTTATTGGGACCAGCAGTTAGCGTAATGGCTATGTCACTGGACTCCCATGTAGTCGACCGCGGTTCGCGTCCCGGACCCGGTGGCTTAAAACTCACGCCGGGCGCATGTGTGTGCATGCCCAAGATCCCAAGAGGAGAATGGAAAAGAAGGGATTGCAGCGTGGCCATCCCCCCGGGGGATGATTTCTCGCTTTCTGTCTCTGTGTCTCTCTCTGTCTTTCTGGCGAGCACACGTGCAAAAAACTCTCAAAAAAAAAAAAGAATTATTTTATTTAACTTTATCTATCTATTTCATCTATCTATCATCTATCTATCTATCTATCTATCTATCTATCTATTTAAATTTGACCAAAGAGGGACAGAATGAGTAAGAAAGAGAGAGTGATAGAGAGAGATGGAGTGAGAAAGCAAGCCCCCAGGTCCAGGACTTAAACTAGGGTCAGCCATGTGGAGTCCAGTGCCCTTAACCACCATGCCACCTGCTGGCTCCTCCATTTACTTTTAGGAGACCTTTAGAATTATAATTTAAAATGGTTTTTGAATCAAATCTTCTGACTTAGGAACATAAGTCAATTCCAAAGAGACAATTACTAAAATTATTTAAATGATAAAACCAAAGCATTCACATTTCAAAGCTGAGATCAGAGTCTAGATCTGAGATGGTCCCCAAGCTATGTGACTCCCTGTGAGTCTTAACCTAGAACAATCAACTGGTCTTACCTGCTTTTTGTTAACAGCCATTAAGCATTTTTCATTAAGCATTATCACCTTTAGGAATGGTTTGATTCAGAACATCAATTCTGACTTTCTCAAGGGTAATATATCAACCTTCCTTCTGATTAGTACTGATTACTTGCCAGAGCAGCCTCCCAGACACCCTACAATACTTGATACTGTACGTCAGGTGGAGCACATCTCAGGAGTGTTGTAATGAATGGCCTCTGGTCAAGGGAGGAGGGAGACTAATTTAGATCATCTTTGTAACCTTAAAATGTGGCACAGTGATACCCCAATGTATATTTGCTTAATGAATAAATGGAGTGTGATGTGGCTCAGCACAGGAGCCAAAGGAGGGGTCAAGATGAATTTTTGAGGTCATTTTCATAATTTGATTTTAAGATAGATAAGAATCTAAGGAACATCTGTCTTCATCTTACTTACCTCTATTGGAGGAAAATGAGATTGCACTTTTAGAAGTAAAAGACCATTAACAGGTGGAGAATTCTGTGAAAGGCAGTTGCCTTTGTATCTGATGTGAACTGAGACCATCTCCTTGGGAGCTGGGACTTCTTATAACATGGGTTTCCCATGTCTACCTGGACCATGGTTCTGCTTTCCATATGGTGAAGGAAGTAAGCACTGGGCTTGAAGTTCCTTCCAGAACTAGCCCTTCCATCTGTATGAACCCTGCTTCCTTAGGGCCTCTGTCTTTCCTCTCTCCTGAGATAATTCTAAATATGCCTTTTTTTCTTCTTGTGCATCAGAATAACCAAAATATGAACTCCTGTTGGTCAAAGAGCCCCCAGGTAGTCTTCACCTAAATGGCTACCAAGAGAAATCCTGAGAAAAATCTGCTCCAAAAGAGGAGACTCTCTAGTCCCAGGTAATCTCACATAGTATAAAGCCCTGAAATGTAATTATTAATCAAGTCAAACCTTTCCTTCTTGGAATTTGTTTATTTTTATGTATAGTGACAGCAGAGGATATTATGATGATATGAAATTTTATATTTGAGTGATAGCTGTCATCCCAGCTCTAAGGATGTAAATCCACTAACCAAAAGGAATTAGTTTGTCTCATCTTGGGTGGTAAAAAAATCACTGGCAATTGTGTCCAAAAGAGGTCTGAATACTAGAACTTTACAAAAGAGATTAGTTCATTTTCCCTCATTCCTTTTTTTTTTCTTCCACAGATACAAAAATACCTTAGTACGTAAGTTATAAGGACCTCCGACTGATAAGTGATTTATACTAAAAACACTGAACATAGTCAGGAGAAAGCAATTCCTGCTATTTCCCCAGCTTGGAATTTGGACCCATTCCAGGCATTTCTCTCTGAACAGGCCCAAGTGTCCACATCTGGGGTACTAGTAAACTGATGGGATCTTCTACCTAATAAAAAGCCTACAGCCTGACTAAAACACAAGTAACTAGGCTTATCTTATAGGTCTCCAAACAAAATACTAGGTTGTCGGGAAAATCATGACCTATTTTTCTGTTTTTCTATACAAAAATGTGCTGTGACTTTCCTGACAACCTACTAATTTGCTTTTTCCTAATACAGTTAAAATTTGAGGGTTTTTTCCACTTTCATACATTTCAAGAGTGGTATAGAGTATGTTTTCATGTAAGTTCTAGTATCAAAATCTATATACCACATCTATGGCTGCCAGAATTTACAAGGTCTAGCTGGTCTTTTTGAAATAGGATGGTGCTGACTGATTAGATTCGTGACTCATGGGAGCCATACTGACGTAATCAGCAGTCTATCCGGTCACACCGCACACAGAATTCTTGCTGAGTGCTCTGCGGTGGTCTGTCCGTGAATGGGAATCCACATCAGCCCCAGATGCTAACACAGTCTTTGAATAATCAGGAGCAACTATTTAACCTGCAACAAATGGAGAAAATTTACTTGTTAAATCTTACACTGCTGTTTTATTTTCACAGAATTGTGAGGTTGGAAGTCTTAGTAGGTCATTTTGTCCATCCCTCTGCCTAAGACAGGCTCTTTGTTTAAACAGTACCTGGCGCGTGGTGACCTGGTATAAATTTAGAGGGATGCAGAAAAGGAATTTTTCACCCTACCTTAGCCGTGCTCTTGAATCTTCCCTCTATCTTCTCCAAAATGTCCTCTTTATAAACTTCCTATCTCTATTAAAGTCTATTTTTGAGACCAGCAGATGGCATAATGGTTATGTCACTGGACTTCATGTAGTTGACTGCAGTTCGAGTCCCAGAGCCAGTGGCTTAAAACCCACACTGGGCACATGTGCACGCATGCCCAAAATCCCAAGAAGAGAAGGGCATGTTCATCCCCCTGGGGGGTCATTTCTCGTTTTCTGTCTCTCATGTGTGCTATAGCAAGAATTTCTCTATAAATAAATAAAAACCTATTTTCTCCTTGTCCATTTACATAGAAGTTGGGGGAAAACAGTCAAAAAGGGAATATATTTTCTTTTCACTTTCTCCCCAGGAGCAGGATTTCTTTCACTAAAACCAATTATAATGACTTAAGCAAAGACAGTCCTTTCTGGCATCTTCTTGTGACTGAAATTAACTTGAAATGTCTATTTTATATCTCAAATTAGTTATATTTCATCCCAAGCTCAATAGATAATCAAGTGATAAAATTAAAAATTGGAGGTAGTAGTCATTTGAAAGTGGATATACAGGGGGGCAGACTGTGGAGTAGTGATAAAACACAATGCTCTACGAAGCATCTCTCATGAAAAAGTTCCTCCTTCAAGTCTGGAGCCCTCTCTGAGAACACTCGGCACAAGATTGCCCATGACGTGGTGCTGGCTGAAAACTAGGGATGAATTGTAGTGTCAGGACCCTCAAGACAGATCTTTCTCTCTTCTTCTATAGGTCATGGAAGGAACAAATAATAATCTTTGAAAAACTGTATGTACAATGTTTTTTGGAGCACATGAAATAACTTAGTTCAAGTAAAATATATATATATATATATGTATGTATATATATATATACACACACACACACACATATACATATATATGTGTATATATGTGTGTATATATATATATATATATATATATATATTGTGGAGGTTAGGAATTGAAGAGAGGGCCTAACTTAAAATAATATGTGTTCATTACTATTAAAATGGTAAAATTAGGAAAAATGTACAAACATATAAGATAAATACATTTATAATCCCACTATACACTATTCATTTCTGCAAACCCTGCTGGTAAGTGAAGAGTGATTAAATTACAAAAATATTTTCATTAATTTTAATGGGAAAAATGACATGTCTTTTGCCAGTTCAAAATACCCAAGGATTTTTGAAGATAGCAAAATATATAATGAATGATGAAATAAGTTTTTTATAAATGACGATAAGTTAAAAGTAAATAAATACAGTTTGAACATGAAGTATGACATAATGCAGGTCTATTGCTCTCACCAAAGGAAAAGGAGAACATTGACCATGATTTGGGTGACTGGAGATTAAAGGCAAAAAGCCATTTTCTGGAAGGTGGTGAGAGTCAGTGATTAACTTTCAGATAGGCAACATTTTTCGGGCTCATGGTTATCTTGCTCTTTTATTTTTTTTCTTTTTTTTGAGAGGTTTTTGCCATAGGGCGCGTGTGCTCGCCAGACAGACAGAGAGACAGAAAGCGAGAAATCACCCCCCGGGGGGATGGTCACGCTGCAATCCCTTCTCCTCCATTCTCCTCTCAGGATCTTAGGCACGCACGCACACGCGCCTGGCATGAGTTTTAAGTCCCAGTTCGGGTCCGGGATGCGAACCACGGTAACTACGTGGGAGTCCAGCGACACAGCCATTATGCTAACTGCTGGTCCCCATGGTTATCTAGCTCTTAAGCTATATGTTTTGATGGAGAAAAAAATACCCCAAATTTTAATGACTGAAAACAAACATTGATTACTTCTCTGTGGGTCAGCTGGGCTCGGTTTTCTTCATTGTTCTTGTAGTGTGTTTGCTTTGTTTTGTTTTGTTTTATCCAGGCCAGCTTGACCAAGCTCTGCTGTTAGTGACTCAGCTGGAACCAGTAGGTTTAGAACAGGGTGGGCAAGTGTCTATAGTAAATAGGCTTTGCAGCCACATTGCTTCTGTTGCAACTAGTCAGTTCTGCTTTTGTAGTGAGAAGGCAGCCATGAGCAACATGTGAACATGAGGGAGAGACTATGTTCCTTGCTCACTCAGTGTCTAGGATGGCCTCGCTCATGTGTGGCCAATTAACAGACAGATTCGTCTAGAAAACTGGGTCTCAGATGTGAACACGGGAGTACCTGGAGAAATCCCTAAAACAAATGGCAGTACCTTACCTCCAAAAGTTTCTGACTTGGGTAAGTCTGAGAAATTTGCTTTTGTTACAAGTTAGTGATGCTGTTGCTACTTTGAGGACTATATTTTAAGAACTATTGGTCTAAGGCATATCTGCTAGAATGGCTCATTACTGTTCCATATGTCTCCCATCCTATAGGAGACTAACCTGGACTTCTTCACATGGAGGTCTTAGGATTCCAAAGGCAGCAGGAAAGGGCACACCCAAATGCACAAGTGCCTTTCAAGCCTCTGCTTTCATCACATTGTTATATTCTCATTTGCCAAAGCAAGTCACATAGTCAGGCTCTGTCAATGTGGAAGGAGACCACCCAAAGGTATAAGTAAAGGAATGTCTGAACAAACTGTACACTGTTACTGCAAAAAACTACCACACAGCACTAAAAAACAGTTATAGCACAGAAACCAGTCTACAGAACAAAATGAATGCAATGCACAAGAGGGCTTCAAAACACATGGAAATAACTCATACACACAATGAATAGGAGAATCATAGAACATACTGCTTTCTTCGAGAGAGAGAGATTTTTGCTATAGGCCACATGTGCTTCCTGAAGACAAAGCAAGAAAGAGAAAGTGAAAAATCACCCCCTCCCTCAAGGGGGATGGCATGCCACAATCCCCATTTTCCTTTTTAAATTTTGGGCACACATGCACAGGCACCCAGTGTGAGTTTCAGGCCACCAGGTCCAGGGCTAAAACTGTGGTTGACCATTGGGGGGTCCAGTGCTTAATCACTATGCCACCTGCTGGCCCAAGAAGACACTACCTACCTTTTAATCCCTCTCATTTTATGGATATCTGCCCAGAACTTTGGATTCAGCCACATAGGACACACAATTCAAATGTATTCTATATGATCTCCTCTTATTAGAAACGGCTATTTCAAGTAAATTGGTGAATGGATTTCTGCTTGAAATTATGATGTCAACACATGATTTTTATCATGTTAATTAATGGATTTGGGGGTAAAAGTTATATCGAGAGGAAAAATCTGAATGAAAAGTGGTATAACCTTTCAAAAGTTGTTTTAGTAAAAGGTTAACTAGTAGTTATTATGTGAAAAAAAATCTATGTTTAATAGTCTCATGATTTCTAAGAAAGAAATGGAAGAAATAAGTTTATTTCAGTTAAGCTGACAAAATTCATGTTCTAAAAATGACAAATGCGATTAATGGTCCTGAGGACCTCTCCAGTGGGGTCCAGACGGGGACACAGAATGGAACCCTGAGGTACCCTCATTGAATTATGAAAAGTCAGCGTATGGTTCATCCTTCCCAGCTGACGTAATGCATTTCAGAACTTCATGGATTTGTGATATCATGAAATTGTATATAAAAGGTGTCTGACAATGCTTCTTTCAGGATTCTGTCTTTAAATAAAAGACTAAAGCTAAAATGAATGATGCCAAATCCAAATGACTTATAATATGCCTAGCATTGTGTTTTATGAGATATGAAGCTATTTATACATTTCAACATAAGCTTAAGCACATTGAACATTTTTGCACTTGAGTTTACTATAATGAGGATCAGGGGGAAAATGGGTTCTGTTTACATGACAGGATAACTTCAAAACTAATGACAAAATAATTCTATGAAGAGCATTCTCTCCTAAACTAAGTGCAGAATTAAAATACAAACTGAAAAATAAAATATACTACCTTTAGGAAGACCCTAAGACAGTTGCCATATAAACAGATAATAAGCCACTATTTATGGCTCTGAGCACTTGGTCAAATCCAGACTACAATAGCATTCACCTTAATCTGAAAGGGCTTACACCACGGGTGAGAGGCAAACAGGAAAACATCTCCTTGGCCAATAAACAAAATATTTATGAGACTAGAAATGCAGCAGGTTTAAGACTGCTAGGTGTAAAAGACATCCTTTTATTTAAGGATGAATAAAAAAATCCAGTTTTTCTCCCGGGTCCAGAAATTGACAGGATTCCATTAAATGTGTGTAGTTATTGCAGTAGGTCTCATTAAAGCTATTGCATCATAATGTTGGTTGATCAAATGGAAAAAGAAAGAAGCAATATGAACTTCTCCCTGGACCATAAATACTAAATTGACCCTTTTCTTCCCTCATAATTACCATCTGTAAATTCTCTCACTGATAGGTGTGGTTACCATCTTTTGTTCTTTTTATCCTATAAAGAGCATAACCTCCTGTAACCAACTGAATGTTTGGGTCTTCTCAAAAAAAAAAATATATATATATATATATGTGTATGTGTGTGTGTGTGTATGTGTGTGTGTGTATATATATATATATATATATATATATATATATATATATATATTAACCCTACCCCCTAAAGTGATATAATTTGGAGGTTGACCATAGGGAGCTAAGTAGGTTTAGATGTGACCATGAAAGTGGGGAACCTTGTGATAGTATTTGTGTCCTTGTAGAAAGAAGAAAAACCAGAGCGCCCTCCCCATTTCTCTCTCTCTCTCTCTCTCTCTCTCTCTCTCTCTCTCTCTCTCTCCCTCCCTCCCTCCCTCATTCTCTCTCTCTTTCTCTCTCTCTTTCTTCCCCCCTAACAAGTGACAGCATAGCTAGAAAGCAGCTATCTGCAAACCAGAAAAACAGCCCTCACCAGAAAACCAAATCAGCTGACACCTTGCTTTACACTTGTCAGCATCTAGAACTCCCAAGAAATAAGTTCCTGTTGTCAAAGACACCCTCTTTGTGATACATTGTGTTATTGCAGCCTAGCCTAGGACACATCTAGGTCTTTTGAAGGATTTCAAAGGGACTGTCATAAAGGGTTACAGCTAAGATGCTTTGGATTCAGCTTCAAGGACCAGAGAACATCACTGGTTTACACAGCTCCTCACCTCTCATCGAGTGACATAAATAACTTCATCCCTAGACCAGCTTTGTAGCAGGGAGGTCAAGCACACTGCATTAAGAACTGCATCCCACATGACCAACTGAGGCTTGAATACCAGCCCTGGCAACTTGAAAAACATGCTGGGCACATGGACACGTGTTCTTCAAATCCCAACAAGATGGTGAGATAGAAAAAAAGGGGATTGCTTTGTAACCATGCCCCATTGTGGGGGTGCACTCTCTCCTTCACGCATGAGTGCATATACACTGCAGCAATTTAAGAGAAAAAGAGAAGAACAAGAACCTTATCCTATATTATTACTATCACTTTACACCTTCCCGGGACTACTTCCTCTCTGTATCCAGCGCCATTATATGTGGGTCATTGCAGGCTAGCCTGCAGACAAATCACAACTGATAACAGGAACAAACTTGCTTCTATTGGGAAAAAGGAAAAAAAAAAAAAAAAAAAAAAAAAAGCCCTATGTGCATGCTGGTGAGAAGGGTACTACTTTATGAAACTCCTCAGATAAGATATACTTTTTATTCAAAATGGTTTATGGTACTGAATTTAAGCCAACATGTGAGTTTTTTTTCATTGCCAGAGGGTATGCACTCACCAGAGACAGTGACAGAGATGGAAAGAGGGAGAAAGCACCCCCCATAGGGTGTGGTCATACCACAGTCCCTTCTCCATTCCTCCATCTTGTTGAGATTTGGAGTACGCACATATTCACACCCAGCATGTTTTACAAGACACTGGGGCTGGGATTTGAACTGTGATTGTCCATGTGGGATCGAGCTCTCTTAATAACTAGGCTATGGGCTTGCCCCTAAAATGGTGTTTTTTAATGCAAACGTATTATATCCTAATGTTTCATTTTGATATGCTGTGACCTTTCGGTACTTGCCTTCTATGCTTTCTTCTTACAAAGTAATTATTAACAGAGGGACTTTTGGCATGGAAGAATAAATTAGGAGATGGGACCCTGCAGTGGGAATTTATGGGAAATTGGATTGTTTTTTCACCAAGTTTAGAGACTTGTTAACTGCTTTGGGTGTCTCCAGGGTGTCATCAATTCATTGAACTCTGGCCTTGTAGAAGTTGATTGATACACAGGTGATTGAAGCAGTGGCTGTCTCTCAATATCAATTACTCTTCTTGAAAACGCCAGCTTTTCCCAGCTCCTCCAGAGAAATATAGTGATGAGAGAAATGGAGAGTCTGCTCTTTCATAGATCATGTGTTACCTACTCATCACTGGGGACGTGGCACTTGACAAGAACAAAATAGAAAAGTTGTAGGAAGGAAAAGAAATTTAATGCTGAAGCACTTTTAGAAGACTTGTCATTAACTCATTTCCCCCAAGACATTGCTTTATTTAGAAAACAAGCCTCATTCACAGGGTTCAGCTGGAGCCTGCATACGTAGAGGTGTGAAGGGCTAAATGCACTTTGGTCCCTAGCTTCACTGTAATGACAGGCCATCCTTCTGTAAGCACTTTCTATGATCAGGCTACACACATGTATAGCTTTCCACTCATTTTCCTCCCAACAGCCCCATTTAGCAGATAAGCAAACTGATATTTAGAAAGTTTGATGTGATCTCAGAGCCAAGAAGGCTCCTTGAACAAAGATTCAAACTTTCAGCTGCCTCAGTTCAAAGTCAATGGAAAATTCTTGGGAGTTGATTTCATTGCTCCACTACCTTACCTTTAAAATATGTATGGAAGAGGTTGAAGATGAGATGAGGGCCTACATACATTAGTTCTCTGGATCAGACTCTCCTGAGAGAGTTTTATAAAACACAGAGAAAGAAGCTCAGATGTACTATATGAACGTAAATATATAGTCCTCACACACAATATACAAAAACCTCTTGGGATGAGGGAAAAATGAATCTAGAGGAAATGGTCTTTTGTGGGTTTTTTTTATCTACTCTATGGGATATTAACAGCTATATTATAATCCAAATAAGGAGAGATATTGCTAAGAAGGGAGGAGAAAAATACATTTGCTTCTTCATTTAGATGAGAAATTTGAAATCTATGATTTCAAGCTTGGTACAGTACTGTTTTCTATAAAAAGAACTTGCATCATGTGAAATCTTATTTCATGTCTTTTCTCTATGCCAAGTGGCCTCTGCCCTTTGTGGGTGACACACACATTTCTTTTAAGAGCTCTGGCAATTGCAAGCAACCATTTCCACACCCCCTATTAGCCACTTTCAAGAGCAGAGAGAGGAGCTGTTTATGCAGAAATAATTCTTTTTCTGCCCTGACCTAAGACATTATGTCCAGCTCCAGAAGAAAGATGTTTGGGTTTAGACTTGCAGCCCATGTGCGGAGTGAATGATCCTAGTTAAGCAGCTGAGGATAATAATAGAGCATTTCTGTTAAGGAAGTTGAATTTCCTCAAGAATTAACAAAGTGGCGTTGTGCAGTGGTGAGGGCTAGGCTACCAGCTTTCAACATGTGGGTCTATCCTCATCTCTGCTGCTTACTGACTGGGAGTCAGGATAAGTTATTCATTCTCTTTATGTCTGGATCTTCATATTTATTAGAGGAAGATCAAAGAATTACTGTGGGCCAGCCAGTGGAGTGGTGGTTAAGATGACTGGATTGCATATGGCCTACTATGTGGTTTTGAGTCCTGGACCTGGTGGCTTGAGAAATGTGCCAGGCACATGTGCATGTGTGTCCAAAATCCTTAGAGGACAATGGAGGAAAAGGGATTGGGGCATGACCATCTCCCAGGGAGGATCTTTCTCATTTTCTCTCTCTCTCCCTGTCTCTCTGGTGAGCACACATGCCCTTTTGCAAAACAACAACAAAAATGAATTATTGCAAGGACTAAATGAAATGTTACTTGCCTGGAAAGCATTTAAACCAGTGTTTAGATCTCAATAAATGATGGCTATCTTTAACACTAATAAAGTATTCAAGGTGGATATATTTTTGTTTTCCAATATTTCACTCTTTATTTTCCTCCTAAGTTTTTATCTTTTCTAATTTTTTTATCTTTTCTATTCTTTTTTTATCTTTTCTATTCTTTATCCACTACCACCAGATTCCCATTCACCCTCACATGTTGGACGGATGCTTTTGATTGTTATACTATTTCTGTATTTAGTCTTGATCCTATATTAAGACCAAATAATCCATACCAAAATCAATCACATAGAATGGTACAATCTTTTTTAAGCCAATATTTTTTTTCTTTCTAAACAACCACATCACATTCCTCTAAATTTTAAATAACAGCTAAGATTGTTTAAGGCGCATTATCAAGTAACACCCTATACAAATCCTTTGTTATCCACTGACCCCACTCTGCACCATATTCCATGTCTGATAGTTCTCTGAAGGAGATGATGCTTTGAGACACAACTGCCTTACCCCAAGTGATAGACAGGGAGGTGGTGGGTCACTCACAGCAGAGTTTACTTTTCCAGTTTGTAATGTTCAAAGTAGACATATGTTAAGTCATTTGTTAGAAATGTGGAATGCGGTGACAGAAATAACCAGATGCCCTGTAACAAGATGCCCCAGGGCAAACTTGGAAAAATTAAGTAAGAACACTTTTCTCTCCTCATGCAATAAAATGCTGCTTGTAACCTGAAGTTTTACTTCCACTTGTGTATGTGTTACCTTCCAAAAGCTACTTCAAGAATCCTAGGGGAAAATTTCATAACCTTCTCAATGTTCACAGAAAACCATAGCACTATACTAGTTATTTTTTAGAGCATTTAAAACATAACATAAAACTAGTGGTTTGGTAAGACCAAAAATAGAAAAATAGTTCTTGGTTGCAATGGTGACAAATATTTCCTTGTTTACAGTACTGTCTTTCAGTGACAATAATTTCTTAATGCCTGATTTTACAAGAAGTCTTCAAGAAGTTAAAGCCTGATCAAAAACCTAAACCTAAGACCTCAAACTATAAAACTACTAGTGGGAAATACTAGTGAGGAAACTCTGGGAGACATTGGGGTAGGCAAAGACTTCTTAAATAAGATTCCCCAAACACAGGCAATAATCCCAAAAATATACAAGTGGGGTCACATCAAATTAAAAAGTTTCTGCACAGCAAAAGACACAGTAACTAATGTGAATCAACAACCCTCAGAATGGGAGAATATTTTTGTAAATTATGCCTCAGATAAGGGACTGATAATACATAGATAACTCAAGCAGCTTACCTCAAAACAAATGATCAACCCAATTAAAAGATGGGAAAATAAGCTGATAAACAATTCTCTAAGGTAGACACATGAACAGTCAAAAAGCATATGAAAAAATGCTCAACATCCCTATTCATAAGGGAGATGCAGATCAAAACCACAATGAGAAACCACCTAACCCAAGTCAGAATGACTAAGATTAAAAAAAAAAAATGGTAAGTGCTGGCAGGGCTGTGGTGAAAGGACAACTCTCCTACACTGCTGGTGGAAATGTGAATTAGTCCAGCTACTGTGGAGAACAATACGGAGGTTCCTCAAATCTACAATTAGAACCAGCATATGATCCAGCAGTTCCACTCCTGGGTTATCCACCCAAAGGACAGGAGAATGCTCAGTTGGAGAACTCCTTGCACATCTGTGTTTATTGTGGCATTATTTACAATTGCTAAGACATGGAATCATGCCAAACGTCCAAGAAAAGATGAATGAGTTGAAAAAGTGTGGCACATATACTCTGTGAAATACTACTCAGCCATAAAAAACAGGACCCTGGCTTTTTTTTTTTTTTTTTTTTTGATATTTTATTTTAACTTTATTTATTATTATTATCATTATTATTTTCCAGTTTGATCAGAGAGAGAGAGAGAGAGAGAGAGAAAGTGAGAAAGCAAGCCACCAGGTCCGAGACTTGAACCGTGGTCGACCATGTGGGAGTCCAGCGCCTTTAACCACCATGCCACTTGCCGGCCCCGACCCTGGCTTTTGATAGATAGTGGACAAATATGGAAAATTTACTGCTGAGTGAAGCAAACCAGGCTATGAAGGAAAGACATTATATGTCTCCTCTTAATATATACTGACTGTCCACACTCCATAGCAGAAACTGAAAGACTAGAGGATATAGAAGCATGGAAAATGGTTATGGCTAGTGGCTACAGTGTGGGAAGAGGGTGGGAGGAGGAGGGTGTGAAGAAAGACGTTAAGGAGAAAAATAGTCTGAATATTTATGGGACACAAAAGTGGCTTATTATCTGTTAATGAGAATGTGTATAGTATCCTCAACTGTACTGGTGTGAAGTGTATTCATGTTGGGAAAATTCACTTTATAAGCTAAGTGATGTATAGTGATTAAATGTATAAAAGAAATTAAAATGAAATATATGTTTAAAAAAAGAAGTTAATGACCTAGCCAGGTGGCATGGTAATTAAGGCAAATGGATCTCACATGGTCAAGTGTGCAGTTGAAGTTCCAGGGCATGTGAGCATGCATGCCCAAAATCCCAAAAGAAGGCACTGGGACAGAGCCATCCCCCCCAGGGGGTGATTTTTCACTTTCTTTCTCTCTCTTTAGTGAGTGCACACACCCCATAGCAAAATAAAAATAATAATAATGAAAATAAAACATTATTGAAAATTATTATTATGGAAACTATGCATGAATGTTGAAATTTTTGTACCTAAATAAGTTCATAATTCAATTCTGTATTTCCATAAATTTTTGAAGCCCCCTCATATTGGGTTGTCTGAAAAGTCATGATGTGTTGGGAACCAGCAGTTAGCGTAATGGCTCTGTCGCTGGACTCCCACGTAGTCGACCGCGGTTCGCGTCTCGGACCCGGTGGCTTACAACTCACGCCGGGCGCGTGTGCGTGCGTGCCCAGGATCCCGAGAGGAGAATGGAGGAGAAGGGATTGCGGCGTGACCATCCCCCCTGGGGGGTGATTTCTCGCTTTCTGTCTCTATGTCTCTCTCTGTCTGTCTGGCGAGCGCACGCGCCCTATAGCGAAAAACCTCTCAAAAAAAAAAAAAAAAGTCATGATGTGTTTTTCTATGCAAAAAAGTGTCATGACTTTTCTGATAACCCAACATTAATACTTACTATTGGGCAATAAGAAGAACCCAAGGAGTCCAGCATGGTCGTATCATAACATACGAGAGAAAGTATAAAATTAAACAATCTTAAAAAAATACAACTTTTCTCTCAAAAAGACAAGCTTGATACAAATGTACTTTTTGAAATGTGATAATCATTATTACTATCATTACTATTTGGTGAATAATAGTGCTTGTGAAAGACTGTAAAGTGAGGTCATGATGGTGGTCAGCAGGAAGTAGGAAGTATTATCTTCCGTACTGTTCACACAACACTCCCCAGGTCTTTTTAAGATTCAGGAGACAATGCATCTTAGACTTTAACATAATTTAACAAGTGAAAGGAACACCTAAAATCCCTGAGCCCACAAAAAGATCTGATGGTACCATAGGGAGGGTAAAAGCAGTTACTAAGCATCCCTGGTGTTTGAGGTTGAGTAAAAAAAAAAAACCCACATTTTATTTGTTTTTGGCCTGTGCTAAAGGGCTTCTTCCTCATTTCTCCCATTGTAAACCTTCTCACAGCCAGTGTTGTCTTTGACTGGGATACCCCACCCCATCCCTTCCTTCCTATTAGCTATTATTTAGTTATTTATTCATTCAGCAAACTGTACCTGTTTTTCTATTTATCAGCAGTTATTCATGAATCCTAGAAAAACAAATTTCATAACATTCTCAGAGTTTATAAAAGACCATAGCACTATTCTATGTTTTAGAGCACTTATAACAGAAGACTAATTGGTTTGGCAAGCCCAAAAATAGAAGAATGGTTCTTGGTTACCATAGTGACAAATATTTCCTTGTTCACAATATTGTCTTTTGGTGACAGTATTTTTTTAGAGGTTTTTGCTTGAGGGCGTGTGCACTCACCAGAAACAAATGCAATGAGAGGGAAAGTGGGAAATCACCCTGGGGAGATGGCCACGCCACAATTCCTTCTCCTCCATTCTTCTCTCAAAATCTTGTGCACACATGTACCCACACCTGGCGTGATTTTCAAGCCACCAGGTCTGGGACTTGATCTGTTGTTGGTCATTTGGGAGTCCAACAACATAACCATTACGCCATCTGCCGATCTCAACAATATTTTTTAATACATAATTTTACAAGGGGTCTTCAAGAAAATTAGCAGTTCATATTCCATTTCTACCCCAACATTGGGCCAGTTACTAACTCTAAAGCTAAAACTTCTGTTTCCAAAAGTTTAATGGGAATAAAAGTACTTAACCGTAGAGGGATATCCTGAGAAGTAAATGAAATAAAATAAAATCAGACACTTGCGCGCCAGTAGGTGGTGTGCTGGTGAAGAGGCTGGATCTCACATGGCCAACTCCATGATTTGAATTCTGAACCCACTGGCTTGGAAAACCTGCTGGACCCATGTCCATGCATGCCCATAATACTGAGAGAAGAAGGATGTGCCCAAAATACTGAGAAGAGAAGGGATTGCAGCACAGCCATCCCCCATAGAGGCTGATTTCTCACTTTCTATCTCTCTGTCTTTGGTGAGTCTATATCCCTATGGCAAACATCCAAAAAAAAAAAAGAGAGAGAGAGAGAGAGAGAGAGAGAAAAGAAAACCAGAAATAAACAAAAAGCTCAAATGCTTGATGCAGTATCTAGCACAAAATATGTTTTTTAATTATTTATTTAATTTTATTTATTCATTCATTTTATTTTTTAATTTGACCAGAAAGGCACACAGAGAGAAAGAATGAGAAAGAGAAAGTGAGAAAGCAAGCCACCAGGTCCAAGACTCAAACAGTGGTCGGCCATGTGGGCGTCCAGCGCCCTTATCCACCATGCCACCTGCTGGCCCCACAAAATATGTTTTTAAAAAATGTTAGCTGCCAGTGTTATTACTATGTGCTACTTTCTAAGTCTCGAGGTCAAGTTCATGTCCAAATCCTCTGTGAAAACTTTCCCATCACTTCAGCACCAACGATTTTCTCCATTTCAAATCCCAACCAGAGACATAACTGCCCAGGTGTAGCAACAATGACAATGAAACAAGATTTCATTTTAGACTACCTCATATTTTAGAATTTTCTCCTCAACCAGAAGATAAGGTTATTGAGGTCAAAGATCAATTTTCACTATTTATTCATCTATAATTTTAAAGCATGTTTTCTGTCCATTAATATATTGCTGGAACTATGGGACGTGATATAGAGAATACAAAGATGGCTTCCAGGGCTTCCATTTTGGGGGCACTCAACCTAATGGGGATATAAGGCAAAGGTCACTTGGATCAACAGGAAAAAGCACTGTAGAGAAACACAAAGCAAATTAGTGATTCAAAGAGAAAAATGTCAATTCTGGGATTATAAAGGAAAATTTGAACTAAATGTAGAAGGATGAGCAGGAAAGGTTGGAAGACTTGACAAGAAGTAGGGCATGGGGAACAGCTCTGGGCAGTGAAGGGAACAGCAGGAGAGCACAGCGGGCTTCATGAAGAGAGAGCTGTACAATTTGCCTGAAGCCAGAAACCCAGAAGGACGCAGTAACAGAGGTCAATGGAAAGAAGGAGTAGGATTGAAGACTGCCAAGAATAAGCCATACCTGTGGGCCTAATTTAAATCCTGGTCCAAAAGAGACCCCACGAAAAGATCCCTAGAGGTCTTCTCATGTCTGACATTTTTATTCTAAGGAGCACAACAAAACTAGCATGTGACAAAGTTGCCAAGCATTACCTCTGTCCCAAGGTTTCCAAATCTCTTCTCTGAATCTTTTACCATGGTAGTGTGTTACAACCTCACCTTTTCTCATGAAAAGTCACATCCTCAAATTTGTCATTCACATTAGAGTATACTTTAACCTCATGAAGTCCAAGAATTCTAAATTTGAATTCAACGTTCCACATCATGGTGAAGATATATTTGTTAAAGTAGGATAAAATATCGTATGTATTAGTTATTTTAAATATTTGAATATATTGTATATAAGCTTCCATTTATAGTCTTATTAGGACCTCAGAAATATTAGGGGTAGGCTTAGCACTGTGCAAAGTTTTGTGAGTATTGATCCTGGGATAAAGGCCGCCTACTCGTTGCCTCAGTTTGATGTTCTCTGCTTGCTTCTCATCAGATTTGCCACTATGTTTCAACAGCCAAAAAGAAACACAAATTCACTGTGTGGTCACTTTGAGTTGGACCAAAAAAACAATGCTTATTCTTAGCTATATGTGCATAATATGTGCTGGGCCTTCAATAACCCAAAATCGAATTGAAATTGTCACAAACTGTGGTCCCACCAAGCATCACAGCTTTGATGGTTTTCTACAGACGCTGGCATTGAGAGGCCTGTGACCACGTGGAGAGAGAAGGAGACATTTCTGTGACCCTTTTATCGACATATTAGCTATTCTCAGTATGTCTTGCCTTACCACATACCTTTATTTTTATAGGAAAAGAATTATGTTGAAGCCATGAGTTATTGTACCCAATAAATGAAGTTTCTGGGATATCTCCCAGATGGCTGAGGTGAAGTATAAGAATGTTAGTTCTTGGAAAACACTTGAATGAGTTTGGCAGCTTACTGTCTGCAAGATAGCCTCAAAATAATAACAATAATAATAATAATCACTGCCTTTCCCTCCTTATTGAAAGACAGCTAGTTTCATGAGTATAAAAAAAAAAAAAAAATGAAAGTACAGTCCCACTACAGGGCAGGAAATGAAGACAAGCTTTATAACATAAATGATGTGAGGGAATCTTTATGTTGGCAACATGCAATTTCCCAGAATAGAAGTTGGCCAGAACCAGTTTAACTACTTGTGAGCTGTTTTACTCAGAGTGGTCAGTGGAGACTTTCCAAGGCTGCAGAAAGTACATGTCAAAGAGGTTCTATTAAGGCAGTAAGTTCATCCATCTCGTTATGCGTTAGGGACAATGGAACTAACACAGAATTACCAAAAGGTACTTTAAGAATCGTTTTTAAAAATATTATTAGAAAAATGAAAATTTTGTCTTCACAGACGTTAAATGTTTTTACTTGAACAATTTGATTATCTCAATTATGTTGAATTGTTTGATTTAGCATTCCAGATATATGTAAGAACTTGATATGTTTCATCTACTCCCTTTTTGTCTTTCCTTTTATTTTTAAAGCTCAGTTATTTATTCCTTCCATGAGAAAGAGAGTGATGCGGAGGAACAGCACCTCCAACAGGGTCTTTATGCCTTGATCTCCTCCCAGTCTCAGCTGGCCCGACTCAGAAACAGACTTGCTCAACCAGCATGTATAGGGACAGCGAACCGAGACCCTTTCCATGTGGAACCAGTTGCATTACCAATGCAGCACCTCCTGGCCCTTCCCTTTTCTTTCTTTAAAACATTTCATTTTTTAATATTTATACCATCTACATTAAGCTAGATACTATAGATGAAACAGAGACACTACAGTAGTGATCATCTTCTGCATTTTTAATCTTCAAAAGAGCTAAATTGATTCAGAAAGGCAGTATAGAGGCCAGCAGATAGCAGAGGGATTATGTCACTGGACTCCCACATGGCCGACCGTGGTTCGAGTCCTGGACCTGGTGACTTGAAATTCATGCCAGGTGCAATGGGCATGTGCACCCAAGATTCCAGGAGGAGAATGGAGGGCAGGGGATTGCAGTGTGGCCATCCCCCCTGGGGGTTATTTCTCACTTTTCCTCTCTCTCTCTTTATCCCTCTCCCCCGCCCCCCCCCCCAACCTCAAATATCCTTAGGCAAATACTTCTAAAACAAAACAAAGGCAGTGTAGTGACACATTCTTTCAAAACAAGGTGCATATTGAATAACAAAATATTTGATAATCTATGAAGTTTTATCTACACATTTCTTTTTTAATTTCTTGTCCACGAGTTTGACCAAAGATCCTTTCCCATCAGCTTATAGATAAGCTAATTGCCTGAAGTGCATTTAAAATGTGGCCTGACTTCGCCTACACCTTCCTAAAACTACATGCTTCACTCAACCGCTTCCTGCTAAAATCAAAATGTTAATTCTTTTATTATAGAGCAAGCGCTGGTCAAGCTAGAATCTATAAACCCAATGGATATTGCTAATATAATTATCTTTAACTTAGGAGAAAAACATTAACACTGATTTTTTTTTTTTTTTTTTTTTGCTTTTTTTTAGAGAGAGTTTTGCTATAGGGTACACATGCTCGCCAGAAAGACACAGAGGAAGTGAGAAATCACCCCTAGAGGGGATGACAATCCCTTCTTCCCCATTCTTCTCTCGGGAATCTGGGCATGCACACACACGCGCCCACCTTGATTTTCAAGCCTCTGGGTCCAGGAATTGAACTGTAGTGGACCAATTGGGAGTCCAGCACCTTAACCACTACGCCACCTGGTGGCCTCAATCCTGAAATGTTATTTCAAGGAAGACTTTAGGGGCCACCAGATGGTATAATGGAGACACCACTAGATTCTCATGTGGTTGACAGCAATTCGAATCTACAACCTGGCGGCTTAAAAAAAAAATCTCATGCCAGGGACATGTGCGTGCCTTCCTATGATCCCGAGAGGAGAATGGAGTAAAGAGGACTGTGGGGGGTAATTCCTCACTTTATGTCTGTTTGGTGAGCACATGCGCCCTATAGCAAAAATAAATAACTAAAAACCTCTTTCCATAAAAGAGGACTTTAAAAATAAAAATAACATAAAAATATGCAAAGTAAAAACAGTAGGATGTTGTCCACTGTTTTTTCTTAGCAAGTAAAAAGAAGAGAATATTATTCTTTTTATTTAGAAAATTAATTATCTTTCAGAATTTTTAATATCACTAGCAAATGAAGATACATAAGTCCTCCATAGTATCTCTTTTTAACTGCAGGAAATTAAATGTACAGACCTTGAGTTTCACTTTTTTTGTAATTAAAGCATGAGTTCATTTCAACTGAAAGCATTTCAAAATTTATTCATAGATATTTCATAATACACATTCTCTGCAAATTTTTAAAGACCTTTTCATAAATAATATATATATAAGAATAGGTTAAAGATTAGAACCATCTCAATTTCATCCTTGAAAGAAAGATGAAAGGAAAACTAAATGCCCTGAGACATTTTGTTTTAAAGTTAAGGAAAAAAAAAAATTTTTTTTGTTTTTTTTTTGTTTTTGTTTTTTATTGTCATAGGGTACATGTATTTGCTGGAGAGAGAGAGAGAGAGACAGTGATAGTGAGAAGGAAAGTGAGAAATCAGGCATCCAGGGGGTGGCTATGTTGTAATCACTCCTCTCCATTCTGCTCTTGGAATTTGGGGCATACACACACATGCCCAGCATGATTTTTAAGCCTTTGGGTCTAGGGCTTGAACAACGGTCTGCTATGTGGGAGTCCAGTGCTTTAACCACTAAGCCACTTGCTGGTCCCTTAAAATCTATTTTCAATGAATGGAAGTGATTTATAAAAACCACAACAACAACAAAAAAAAGCTGGGCAACTTGACTTTGATATATTTTGGCAATTTGTTTCCTATAGGTATTTCATTTTTTAATAGTTTTAAGCAGCATGTAATCATTTCCAATACAAAAAAAAAAAAGAAAGAAAAAGAAAAAGAAACAAAAAAAGAAAAAATCACAATATTTGTATCTTCTAAAGCCAATTTATAAATGATGCTCCCCAAAATGTTAATTCATGATGGGATAATTCACTTGATATACTGTAATGATACATGGTGATTGAATGTAAAAAAAGAAGGAAAGAGAAAAAGAAAAAAAGAAAGAGAGAGAGAGGAGGAGGAGGAAAAAGAAAAAAGAAAAAATTACACACATATACACAAAAGAAAAAAATACATCACTGAGTTTGACTTTAAAGGATAATCTCACTTTTGATATGCCAGCACTTACCAGCTAATTTGGAAGGCTGGGAACAAATCACCATTTGAGTTTTGGTGAAATGTTCACTCCCCAGTCTGTCAACAAACTCCTCATGAGATAGTGCCCTTTTTACTCTCACATCCAGCTGAGCTTTGCCTCAGCACTGAACATCTCACGTGGGGGGAGGTTTTCAAGGAATCCTGGGAGCTGTGAGTGTCAGACATGTTTAAGTATGATGCTGAACATAGGAGCTGTTGGTTTGGTCTTTTGTGCAGAGATAATGGTGTACGCTAGATTGATTATATGCAGACGGAGAACTCTATCTTGTGCAACAACTCTGAGACATGCTGAAAGATAAAAATCCCATTTGCTGCATTTTATACTGGTCGTCTCTGACGTGGGCAATGCAGGCCTGCACAGTCCTTGTAAATCACAGATATAATGAGGGCCAGATAGCAGCTCACTTAACTGTTGAATGAAGTAAGTGTTTCTTTACTCCAGACTGAACGATGGCATATTTGTTATCTGAAACCTCATGATACCAAGTTGAACAAAACTCTTTCTTAACATCTATGAATGCAGAATAGATAGCTGGATAGTTATGTGCACGTTTCTGATGTACCATGGCACGGTTTTAAGGAAAGTTTTAATTATTTGCTTTTATTTCATTTTTTCTGGTGATCTCCAGGAAGGACCATTAGCACTAAAGATGAGCTGCTTTCCAAATTCTTCCTCCTTCCTTTTTTGCCACCAGCCCTCTGGGTAAAGAACAAAGGCACCCCCTTGGTAGCTAATCAACATAATTCTCTAACTGGAGTTTGGGTTTTCAGATGGAAAAGCAATATAATTCCAGGAAGCAAGAACAAATCCAGACCCAATAATCCTGCCTGAGTGGAGCATAAGTCTCACGAGTGAAAACACCTTTGCTTCTAATGTTTCATTAATCCCAGTTTTATAGGCAGCAGTTTATTTTATGTCTATTAGAGCTATTTCCAAGTGTTTTATAATGCAATGCATTTCTATATCGATAAGATGGATGGTAATTCTTATTTTATAAGTGGAGAAACAAGAACATGGGGGAATGATGGAGACCTCAGTATTAGAGCCACCAGAAGAGTTGTTTTCTATCTGTGCAATTAACACACACACATACACACACACACTCACACACCTGGACATACTCTAATGCACAATACATACACAGAAATTGGTACTCACATGCATTTACACATTCACAGATACACACATACATTCTCACATACAAATGCACACATACCTGCAAGCATAAAGTAAAAATAGTAATAAATATAACCCAAAAGGACAAAGACAATATCAGAGATAGTAAAAGAAAAATACTCTCGGCATTATTCTAGTTGGGAGAAAAATTCTCTGATATATGAAAATTTTATAACATAATGCTGTTTCATTTTTTTCTTTTCAAACACATTTTGTAACTTCAACAGACCAAAAAAAAATCATTTGATTGCTTGGCAGAATTACTAAGGGAGTTCATTTTAATAAAGACTCAAATGTATTTTTTAAGTTTATTTATTACTTTCATGAGAGAGAAAGAGAGAAACAGGTACCCCTGCCCCAGTATCACTATGCCATGATCTTCCCCCTCAGCCTCCAACCAGCCAGGGCCAAGGCACACAGCTGGAGTGTTCAGGTCAACCAGGATGGGAATCTGAACCTTCCATGTGGCTCCAGTATCATGCTGTCATACCTATGGCCTGTGGCACAATAGCTGGACCTCAAACACATTTTGAATATTCACTGAAATCACTAAAAATGAAATAATTAGCCCCTTAGACAAGAATTTGGCACACTATAAGCACCTAATAAAAGTCCTAAAATTTTTGAACACATGTTGAAAAATAAAGATTTCAGGTTAAATATGACAGTTAAATACACATCTTTATCAGCATTTCTTCTGGAAAGTCCACAGAAATAAGAGTAAAGTAAAAATAGTAATAAATAGAACCCAAAAGGAGGAAGACAATATCAGAGATAGTAAAAGCAAAGACTAACAAAACCTAAAGAAGGAAATCAGAAGAAAGAGAGAAAATTGATTGAACAGAATGGAGAACTCCAGGAATCCACCAAAAACATAAACAATTCCTTCCACCAAATTGGGGAAAGGTTCAAGAACTGAAGGTTCAGGAGCCTTTGAAAAGCAAAGATCAAGGGCAGAAGTAAAAACAGTGTGATTGACTAAAAGTCTGAATGAGTAGTTAGATCTTCCAACTCCTCCTCTTTGTCTGGAAAGATGGAATTTTACTCTCTAGAGAAGCCTCTCACATGGAAGATATATATATAAACAAACAGCTGTAGACAGGAATCAGAAGTAACAGAGCAATGGAGGGAGCTGAGACAGTTTTCAAACACTACTTTTAGCAGATAGCTATTGCAGCCATGAAATAGAATATTACTGAAAAAAGACAATTCAACAAAAACTGTGTGACTATTATGGGATATGTGGGAAAGTGTGTGTGTGGAGGGGGAGAGGAGAGCATGTGCATCTGATGTGTTGGAGAAACTAGAGTCAAATTCTCATCATTCACAGCATAAAGTGAAAGTAATCTCTCACACAGAGAAATCAAACTCATTCACTTATGCCTAGAACATAGATAAGACTCAGTAAATGTCTGTGAATGAATAAATGAATATTCCAGGTCTGTGTCTTGCATCTTCATTTGTACATTCATGTGACACTGCAATAGAAAGACCAGAGGGAACCAGCAGTTAGCGTAATGGCTATGTCGCTGGACTCCCACGTAGTCGACCGCGGTTCGTGGCCCGGACCCGGTGGCTTAAAACTCACGCCAGGCACGTGTGCGTGTGTGCCCAAGATCCCAAGAGGAGAATGGAGGAGAAGGGATTGCGGCATGACCATCCCCCCTGGGGGGTGATTTCTCGCTTTCTGTCTCTCTGTCTCTCTGTCTGTCTGGGGAGCGCACGTGCCCTATAGCAAAAACCTCTCCAAAAAAAAAAAAAAATACAAAGACCAGAGAAATAGTTTCTATCTGGTTATCTCTGATGTGCTATGTATGTCATGGAACAATGTTTATGACAAATTTAAGTAAAAAGGAGCAAGTTTACAGAATGGCATGACACTATAATTCCTTTCTTGAAAGAATAGAATATGCGTATGTGTATGTGCATATTACAGATCTATAGGATCATACTTGTAGGATAAAAGGAAAAACTCTAAGGTGTGAACAGTGGAAAGTGGTATTAGGAGGGGGAGGATTTTTTTTAACTATTAACGCTGTTATATTTTCTACTGTAAAATTTTGCAGTGAGCATTCACATACATAATTAAAAATTAAAGATGTAGGGGCCAGCAGGTGGCATGGTGGTTAAGACGCTAGACTGCCACATGGCCAACTGCAGTTCAAGTCCCTGACCTGGTGACTTGAAAATCACACTGGGCATATGTATGTGCATGCCCAAAATACTGAATGAAGAACGGAGGAGAAGGAATTGCAGCATGGCCATCCCCCGCAGGTGATGATTTCTCACCTTCCTTCTCACTGTCTCTCTCTGTCCTTCTGCAACTATTTTTATCCTTATTAAACCGTTAAAAGTTTTAGAAAAAAAAACTTTAAAAAGTAAAATATATTTAAATTGTTAGCATTTTAATTTGTTAATTGTTTTGATTTTTAATAGTTAAATTTTGTATGTTTTTGTGGTCTTAGTAATTCAGTGTATTTTAACATTGCTTCAGAGTCAACTATAAAGTCTATCAATCTTTAACTGACAATAGATTAAGGACAATCTGTTGCCATCAGGAAAACCACTCTCTTAGGTACTGTGAAATGTGGGGTAGGTTGAAGTTAAACTGTTGGGTCTGGGCACAAAAACTGGGAAACTGGGAAGCGGCTTTACTGGCAGCCACCAACCCAATAAAATCTTGACATGCCCACAATTCCCAGGCTTCCAAGCCAATAGCAGTCAGGTGGGAGCATGCCAGCAAGAAAGGCAATAAAACCTGAATAGATCTCTTTGTATGCCATCCCCTGGTGCCAGTGTCTGACGTGTAGGGCAACTGGAAGGTAGCAACAGCTTTTTCATTTCCATCAAGAACCTTTCCCGAAGATTCCTAGACACATGCTCCTATTGTATTGTCTAAAATCTTGGGTGGGCTCCTTCACAAAAGAAGCGTTTCATAGAAAAGGGAAAGATTTGCCAAACTCTAAAACTTTTACTTCCTATATTTGTTTTTTAATATATTTATTCCAATTTTGAGGTAGGGTTTCACTCAATCCTTCCCTAGCCTAAAGAATGTAATGAAAGAGGAAAATAAAGTAACTGGCCCCTTATCCACACTTCCAGTTGGAGCGGGTAAGTTGTTTGGGGATTTTGTTTAGGTAGTGTCTTCGAGTAGGCATATGATGGGTTATGTACACACAGAGCAGGGAAGTGAAGGCATCACTAATCCTTTAATGGGGAAAGCTTCAAGTAAACAGAGTTTTTTATCCTCCTTATGCCTAGAGCTGGAATAATAAATACAGATAGGAGGTGGACTCGGACTTCAAATAATTTGTTGAAACTACATTCACAAACTCAGCCTGTTTCTATTTGTGCAGTTGTTAGCCATAAGGACAGTCGTAACCCTTGCTGGGCTTTGGACAAGTGCGCTGCCAATCACTCCTCACATCATCTCAGCCTCAGTGACTAAAATTAGTTGATGCTGCCCACGTGTCCAAACTGTGATTGACCGTCTCAACTTTCAGGGCAGACCCTTGAGTTTGACTGGCAGATTGAAATGGCAACTATCTGGTTGGAAGGGCAAAGGGTGCTATGTCCATATCTTATGCTATAAACATCACTGCAAAAGGAACGGCAGAGAAGCAGAGTAAAAATAAACTAGAAAAAAACACAACAACTAAAAAGAGCATCACTTAAGTTTAAGCATGCAATTTATTTAATAAAGTTGTCTCTCCAAAGTGTATGTACTAATAATTCTTCATGTATTGTTCTGAGTAAAATAATTTTAAAATACATCAAAAGTGCATTTTTTTAAGCTTTTTTGTCAGTTCCTTTAGAAACAAGGTATCTGATCTGAAGGTAGGGCCTACCAACAGCTAAGTTTTGTAGAAGTAAAATATTAAGTAAATTATGTTTGAAAAAAATAACAAAAAACATCTGCCTGCACATTTGTATTAATAGCCAAGTGTTTTAAAACTGGGGGAAATAACTAAAAAAGAGGATATTGAATATTCTCATCACAATGACAAATGGTTGAGATGACGAGTATACTAATCACCCTGATTTAATCATTAACACTTTGTATTCTTGTACTGAAGAATCGCGTTATACCCCACAAGCACGTGCAATTATCATATGCCCACAAAAAAAAATGCAAAGATGAAAAACTAGGTGGAAAAGAGTTTATGCATATATTTGTACTTATTTTTCAAAAAAAATCAAATGCATTTTCTTTTCTCAGCAGAGTCCTGCTTCCTCATCTGCTATTCTTTCCTTAACACACTTCATTTGCGCTTTTTTAAAGTATAATTTGCACTTTGAATTCTAACTCATCACTGAAATTATTTTTATAAAGGTTCCACATGAAGTATATCTTGCTAAAGCCAACATCAGTTCTGTCTCCTTTTAGTCCCTAGACAGTATCAGATGCCATTCATCTCCCTACTGAAAACAGTTTGTCCCATAGCCTTCCATGGCACTTCAGTTAGGATTTTCCTCCTGCCTCACTGATTCTCATCAGTATGCGTTGCTGGCTTTTTCTCCTTTCTCATAGTTCTCAAGCTGAGAATGCCCAGGGGATCTGCTCTTCACCTTCTCTTTGTATTCCTTTCCCCAGGTACTCTCACCCAATCCATGTGTTTCAGTCAGTATGTCTAAATGGATGACTTCTCGAAATTATATGTTCAGGTTGATCGAACTTTTGGATCTAGATTCATTCATCCAAAAGCTACTTGACAATTCTAGTTTTCAAATTTTCACTGCATACTTAGTGTAGACCAAACAGAATTACTCATTCTCATTCTTCCTCTCATTCACTATCTCGAAGTCTTCATCTGGATAATGGCACTACTGTGCATATAGTTGCTCAGACAGGAGTAAATCCTTGATTCTCCTTTTCCTCCCACATCCAGTCTTCAACCTACCGCACAGTCCTTTAACTCTACATCTAAGAAATAGCCCAAGTCTGACCACTTCTTCCTGTGTTCACTGCTTCCACATTGGTCCAAGTCATTCCCATCTCTCACAACATCCTGCTAACAATCGTGCTTTCTCCACTCTTGCCCCTTACTGCCCTTACCTTACATAGATGCTAATGAACTCCTAGAGCATAAACCAGAACTTGATATTCCCCTGCTTAAAGTCCCCAAAGTTTCTGTCTACAACCAGAATAAAATTCAAATTCCTTGGGATGTCTTGGGAGGCCTTCTGTGATCCAGACCCTACCTATCTCTCCAGCTTCATCTCCACCCACACTGATCTCCTTTCCACTCCTCAAACACTCTAGGCTTCTTCTTGTCTCTGAGGATTGCACTTGCTATTCCTTCTATTAGGAGTGCTCTTCTCCCAAATACAGGCTTCACAGACTCCAGCGGGGCAGGCTGTTAGGAGGTTTAAATAAGTTAATGCTTGAACCACAATTAGAATAGTGCTTGGGACATATGTGATAACTGTTTTTGCCTTCTTTTTTCTTTCAAGTCTTCAAATAGCATCCACCACTGTCTCAGTGAAAGCAGCCTCACCCCACCTACTGAATCTCTCTGCTTATTACTATATTTTTTTAATGTGTTTGACTTCATCTAAATTATTTATTTACTTTCCCATTCATGCCAGACTACATACAAATGCATAAGAGAGAGAAAGAGAGAGAGAGAGAGAGAGAGAGAGGAGCACCTTTTGCAGGGTTGGTCATGGTATGATCCCCTTTCTCCAATCTTCCAGCCCACCAAGATCCCAGACACGTGCCCATGTGCTTAGGATATTTTCAGATCAAGCTTGCTGGGGACTCCAGCCATGTCCTGCATGTGGTTTCCAGCTCTGCAGTCTGATATGCTAATGACTGCATCACAAAAGCTGCACTGAAATGATTTATGCACACTAACTGTATCCTCCTACCATAAGGTAATCTTCCCAAAGGCGGGGACTCTGCCTGTCTCAGTCATTGCTGTGCCACCATTGCCCAAAGTAGTACTTGACATGTAGGATTTCAACAAATGATAAATAAAAAAAATAAAAAAAAAAAACCCTGAAATCGGTGAATCAGTTCACCTTATATTATTAACTGAAAGGTGAAATTTTGTCATTTTTCAACAAATTAAACCTGTTTTCAAAATGCATCATTTAAAACTGGGAGCTTTTCTCTGTCTAGTCCCATTTCTGAATGGCTGCTCCACATGATTTTTTTCCAGTATCATAAAATTTGCCTTGGGATTGCCACTCTTCCATGGCACGACATCATAATTTACTTTTTATGTTTCCTAATTGAGAAACTATCCAAAACACAAACATATATCATAAAACAACTATGCATGCCATTGCTTGAGACAATGTTGCATTTTCTATGTTGTAACTTTAATAACCTACAAACACGTTGCCTTTCATAGAAAAGAAAAAAATGGGAGAGTGTGGGTCTTAGGTCACAAAGTAATGTCTTTTTCACAACCAACAAGCTTCCGAGATTGAGATTCACCCGACGTCATGGCTCATATCAGGATGATCTTACAGTCTGTCACAGGCAGACTCTTCTAAGCTAATGATCCACATGTTCTAGGCACCTCAAAGACCAGACAGTGACTGGATGAAACTCTTAGATGGGGACATGCTCCTAAAATCTGGCACGTAGATTGTCTTGATGAAACTGTGCCATCTATGCAAAAGAAACTCTGTTTTATATCTTATGACATTTAAAAGACTCCTATTTACAGGTTAAGTTTGTACAGAACATATATCAAACATATCAACTTTAAAGATATCTTTTTCTTTTAAGCCATTATTGGAAAAAAACCTTCCTTGTGAAAGTGTTGTATGTAAAAGTTTTATAAAAGCAATCTCTGCCTACTCTCCAGATACAGTGTGGTCTGAGTATGTGTGGTTCCGTGCGTGAGGTATCTGTCAGTCTGGTTTACGGCGGGAGGAGGCCATGTTTTCTCTCCAATGTTGTTAGTTATGTCTTTTACAATTGGCAGTGGGGCCAGCACTGTTTGCTTTGCTCTCTCTCTCTCTCTCTCTCTCTCTCTCGCACTCTACTCTCTTGAACAAATTAAAAAATTTACACATCCAGGGGATTACACAGCCTTTTCCTAGATTCCAGGCCTCTTATTTCACCTCAGAATCTAGGTTCCTGAGTACAGTCTCAAAAAGGACCTCAAAGTTCTTAAATAAACATGTTTCATCATTTTGGGTATGACTATTAAAAAAAAAAAAAACTTGAGAGTTCACTATATAATTATTTCATAGACAGCCATAGATGTGCCCTTCCTTGAACACATTTTGATTTTTAAAGAAAGCATTTTATATTTGCCCCCGCTCTCCTCATCGAATGCTTAGAGCACAAGAAATTCTGAAGCAGAAAAATCTCAAAAAATGCTTTCCAGCTAGAAGATAATATCAAATAACCACTTGAACCATCTTTGTGTGCTGGTTACCGTATGTCAAGCACAGGGCTAGAACCTTTGAATAGATAGGCGCCATTCAGCATAGGCAAGAGGCATGCACATTGTACCTCCAGCCATACTCACAGTGAGAGGCGCTAAACTGACAGTATGAGCAACCACGAAGAGACCAATTCTGACTGATGGTTGGCATGGAGAAGTCCTGAAGAAGGCTATCGGATGGTTGCTTATACCCTGGACTAGGTGTTGCAAGGAAAACGATGCTTGAGTTGAGCAGGGTGAATAGGACCAGAGGGACAGCCTCAGCAGAGGGTCCAGCCTGTGTGATGCACGAAAGCAACTGCCATGTTCTGAGAACCTGACTCAAGCCTGCAGCTGTGGAAACCACAAGGGTAGAGACAGGGATATTGGGAAGGCCACATTACTTGGAGCCTGGAAGGCCTGGCCAGAGAGTCTAGAATTCACCTAAGAGCAATAATTAGTAAAGGTGTTTTGGGTTGTTTTTTAACAGTGGAGTAATAAGATTGACTGTGAGTTTTAAAAATTCCAATCAATAACCAAATGACACGATTTAGCAGGATCAAGAGTAGAGTAAAAAAATGGTTAGAAAGTTGCTGTAATGTTTTAGACAAACATTGTATAAACCTAAATTAGAAAATGAGAAGTATTAAAGTGTTGTCATAAACTGACAGTCCTACAAACCTAACCTTAAACATGCCTTAAAATGTCCTATGTGTGCCATGCAGAATGAGTTTGTTTTTGCCCCAATTGACAACATTCCCAAACCCAAAGACTTCAAAATCTACATTTCTAACACCTTTTAGAACTTCAGTTTTTTTTTTGGGGGGGTGTTGTTTGTTGGCTCGTGGTTTTAAAATTTTGCCATAGGTTGAGCATGCGCCTGAGACAGACAGGGAAAGAACTCATTCCCCAGGAGGCATGACCATACCACAAACCCTTCTCCAATCTCCTCTCAGGATTTGGGCATACATGCACACACACCCAGTGTATTTTTCTTTTCTTTTTTTTTTTTTCTTTTTTTGAGAGGTTTTCCTATAGGGCGCGTGCGCTTGCCAGACAGACAGAGAGAGACATAGAGACAGAAAGGGAGAAATCACCCCCCAGGCCCCAGGGGGGATGGTCACGCCGCAATCCCTTCTCCTCCATTCTCCTCTCGGGATCTTGGGCACACACGCACACGCGCCTGGTGTGAGTTTTAAGCCACCGGGTCCAGGACGCGAACCGCGGTCGACTACGTGGGAGTCCAGCGACATAGCCATTACGCTAACTGCTGGTTCCCACCCAGTGTATTTTTCAAACTGCCAAGTCTGGGACTCGAACAGCAGAGTGGGCCAGATCCAACATCCTAACCACCATGCACAGTAGTGAGCCACATTCCCTATGACATTTTACTTAGCAGTAAAAAGCATAAGTTCTACTTAGATAACAACATACATTCTCCACTGGCAAGATACCCCAACCCTGGCCTGTTTTATTTTATCTGCCAGGCCCCTATAGACATTTGAAAATATGTCTGAAACATTCTGAGAATATCAATGTGTCTCAGTGGTTGAGGGGTACAGGGAGTGAAAGGGGAGGGGCAGGTCTAGCCCCAGAGGCTGGCGAGTGTCAGGGACGAAAGTCAGGTCATTTTCAGGAATGACAATTGGAGGCAACTACCTGAGATAGGGAGCATGGGAGAAGGAACAGGTTTGGGGAGTAAGATCATTAATTCTGTTTTGGACATGCTGAGTTAGTCTATTATTAAATTAATCTATCTACTGGTGTTATTAAAGGAAAAAACCATCTTCTCTTACAAGCTTTTAAAAACAGATAGACTCTCCATTAAACCAACCTGCTAATTCACTTTCATTCTGCCAAAAAAAGTCTTTGATCCAAAACTTATAAATGTTCTGTGCACATAAAGAGATGTCATTTTTATCAAATATACATTTAATGTGTCATGAGGAATTTTTATGTCTCCTGTCATTATTTATGTAAAGGAAAGTATTGCCAAAATTAAAGACAAGGGAAATTAGCTTTTCTAATTAATGTCGTAGGACATGAAACATTTTCACTCTGATGGAATGAAGAATCTGAAGATTTTTGAGAAGTTCTACAGAGTTAAAGTAATCTTACTAGAAAGGAGTACATAGTAAGATATTAAGAGGTTGATTTTCTCCCCGTAATGAGGAAAAATGCCAAGATAAATGAGTATTAACCCCCAAATTGGAAACAGATTGTTTATAGAGAGTTCATAGGTTATTCCATATTATAGCATGCCTTCTCTCCACCTTCTTCCTGTTCATCCATAGTACTTAAAGGCCCAGCCCTCGCCACACATGGTACATTGAGATGTTACAGAATCATTGACGATACCCATTCCCTTCTCTAAACCATTTCTTTTCTTTTAGTTTCTGTAACTAAGAGTTCAGCACTCACCCCACCCCCATATATTTTTCCTTAACGGTATTTATTTCTTGCATGAACTAGAGAGACGAGGGAGAGAAAAGGAGACAGCACTCCCAACAGGATCTTGGTGTTGTGCTCAGCCAGCCCTGGTTCTCAGGTATAGGTACTTGACATACTCAGGGAGGTCTCTGGTGGCAACTTAGAAATTTCCCACAGGGATCAGTCTTGCAGAGCACCATGCTGTCTTCTGTGCCACAATCCTGCCTCTCTCCTGATGATTTTGTGTGTCTTTCTTTTACTTCTCTTCCCAGGTACTAAGTTCACTGAATAAAGAAAGCAAAGCTGGGTCAGCCCTGCAGTCCAGTGGTTAAGCTCTGTACATTGGGAGCCTGATCTCACCTCACATGGCTGACTGCAGTTTGAATACCGGCTCCAGTAGCTTGAAAGACACCCAGGTGCATGTGTGTGCATGTCTACATTCCTGGTGGGAAGGAAAAATGGAGGCTAAAAGATCGTGGTATATCCATGTCTGTTGGAGAGTGCCTTTTCTCTCTCTCTCTGTCAGGTAAGTGCATGCATCCTCTGGCAATTAAAAAGAGAAAAGGAAAGAAAGCTATGTTTCTTCTATTGTCTCCAGAATACCGTGCATACATGAAGTCCTTGGTAGGCACATCTGTCTGGTTGAGAGGTAAGATTTAGGGGCAGCAGAGCACAGATTCTGAATTCAGCTTGATCTCAGTTCCTGCACGTCTAATCGAGTAAGGTGAACAAGTTACTCACATCTCTTTGCGTAATCTCATTTGTAAAATGATAGTAGCTGTGTGGTAGCGTTGTTGTGATGATAAAAACAAATTAACACGTGGAATGTGCTTGGTGCCTAGCAAGTAGTAAGTTTTGTATACATTTTAGGTAATGTTATTGTAAGTCTAGGTTACAAGATGTAGTAGTCTATAAGCTGATACATGTTGTCTGACCCTGGATAAATTACCCTATGCCTCATCTGTTTCTTTTGGAAAATGAGGATAGTTAATAGTACCTACAGCATAGGATTTTTCAGTAATTTAATGTAATGATGTATGTAAAGTACTCTTTGAATAATGCCTGGCTAATAGTAAGGGCTTTAAAAAAAACTATTATTATTATTATTGCTATCATTTTATTAGTACTAAAGGAACCAGTCAATTGGCTTACTGAGGGGAGGGGAGTAAGCATGGTGGAATAAAAAAAAAAAAAAAAAAAAATCAAGATTTCTGGCACCAGGTAGAAATGATCTCCAACAATGTTCTCATCTATTTTTTAATAACTGCTTTGCCAAGGAAGAGCCATCACTTTCTATAATAAATGAAAAACTGGCCCCATGTGGACAGTTCAATTCAGCAAAGTAGTAAAAGCGCAGTGATTTATTGTAACTTCATCAGTAATCATTTGAACAAATGCAAGGCAGAGAATTATCACAGGAATGGGGGTAGGGGTGGCTAAGCAAATTACCACAGACAATAGTTTTAAAATATCGAATTACTTTTTAGAATAAATTGGTACTTTAGAAATGCTAACTTATGCATAGGAAATTAATATACTAATTTGAACTACAGTTTCTCAGGGTCTATTATTTAGAAATATGTTTACAACCTAGTTTTAGTGACCATGAATCTTGAAATTCATAAAATGTAAATTCTTCAAGTTAATAAGCAAATAATTAGTAGAGATGATGTTAAAGTAACTATATGAATTTCAATTCAATATAATACCATTTTAACACCAAGTACATATCAGGTTCTTTCTAAATACTGTTTCATTTAACCTAACAATATCTTTGCAAGTGTGTATTATTATTCCTAGGTTTCCTAAAGATGGAATACTTGCCTTGGTCAACCAGATCAAATATACTAAACATAGTGGAGGTAGGTCTATCTATTTTTAAATCCATGTTCTCTTTCTATATCACATTCCATTTTAAATATTGTATTTGAGAATGTGCATCTCTCCAAATGTGTCTAAAAGTCAAGTGTTCTACATAAGCCAGTTACCCACTTACTTAGTATATTTGACTCTGCTTGACTCCTGGTTGTTTCAAAAATTTAAATGTATCTTCAAAGGCCATTTCCTTTATAGCCCACATTCAAAGAAGGGCCTACACATACACATCCGGTGTGTCTCAAGAACTTTATGCTGAGGGACCAGCAGTTACCCTTTAAAATATATTTAGAATACATAGCTCCCAGGCTCAACCAAGGCAATCACTTTTCTTTTTCTTTTCTTTTTTTCTTTTTGCCAGAGGGTGTATGCACTCAAAACAGAGAGAGTGATGGAGAACGCACTCCCCAGTCCCTTCTCCTCCATCTCTCCCTCCTGTTGGGATGACATGCACACACACACACACACACACACACACACAGTAGTTTTCATGCCTCAGGGGCCAGACTGGAGCCCTGTGGTCCTTGAACTGTGTTTTCCTCGAACTACGTGGTCAACTATGTGGAATTTCACTCCCTTAAACCACTAGGCTATAGGCCGGCTCCAAAGGCTATCACTTCAAATAGTGTTTTGAAAGTTTAGATATAATTGAGAACAAAACTTATGGGTTTTCCTTTGGAGCAAATGATTAGAGATAGAGTAGCAAACTCTGAAAGCAGAAGTCAAGCAGAGAAAGTAGTAGCCATGGGAAATAAGTAAGTTATGGGAAGCAACAGATCTTGTATCATAGCAAAGAAAATTGTTGGAGTTTACATTTAAAGTAGAAGCATTTCAGGGCCAGCAGTTGGAGTAATGGCTAGGTCACTGGAATCCCACATAGTCGACCGCAGTTTGAGTCCTGGACCCAGTGGCTTAAACTCACGCCAGGGGTATGTGCATGCACGCCCAAGATCCAGAGGAGAGAATGAAAGAGAAAGGATTGCAGTGTGGCCATCCCCCCTGGGAGGTGATTTCTCGCTTTCTGTCTCTCTGTCTATCTCTGTCTTTCTGGCAAGCACACGTGCCTTATAGCAAAAACCTCTCAAAAAAAAAAGCATTCCATGAATAATCTAAGAATGGGGACCAGCAGTTAGCATAATGGCTATGTCGCTGGACTCCCATGTAGTCAACCACGGTTCGAGTCCCGGACCTGGTGGCTTAAACTCACACTGGGTGCGTGTGCGTGTGTGCCCAAGATCCCGAGAGGAGAACGGAGAAGGGATTGCGGCGTGGCCATCCCCCCTGGGGGGTGATTTCTCGCTTTCTGTCTCTCTGTCTGTCTCTGTCTGTCTGGCGAACACACGCGCCCTATAGCAAAAACCTAAAAAAAAAAAAGAAAAAAAATCTAAGAATGACCCATTTGTAGATAAACTAAAGGTAGGACTTGCTTTGTAAAGTACCTTGAGAGAAAGAGACGGAAATCAGAATAAAAGGTAATGGTTATTGCACAAATTAAGAGTTAATATATTAGGCTCAGATGTTATTTTTACCAGTCTTGATCTAGTCTTCTGTGCTTATTTGATCTCTTCCCAATATATCTAACTTATAGGAACATATTATTGCAACAGTCGAACTTTTTCCAAGACAATAATTGAGCTTGTCCATATTTTTATGCTATTTCCCATCTCAGTTGTACTCACCTAGGATTAGCTAAATTTCAGCAGCTCTTTTGTCCACCTGCTGGAAACACCTGGAATTGCAGGAATAGTTGGAAGAGGAACAAACTTCTAATGCGTAACTAAAGTAAACCCAGATCTCCACTCATGTATTCAAAAAGACACTATTAAGCACGAAAACATTAATACTGTGACATGTAACTAAAGGTGAATTTTTAAAAAGATTTGGGACTATATTATAAACTGATGTGGCAAAGGGTTCGAATGGAATTATGAAGTTCCTAGAGTAAAGTATTTAATTATTGAATTCAGAGTGTTACAACTAGTGTTTGTTCAAGGTGCATATTTATCAGAACCTTAAGTAAAACCATGTGTATTACAAAAGGGTTCCCATCCCTGAGAGAAAAGTTCAGCCCAATATACACCCTTCAAGATCACTTGTCTGCACCTGACTGTGTGAAAGCCCTGGCAGATTGTTGGCCCAGTTTGAGTACCCATCACAACTGATAGTTTGCAAAAAGAAACTTCCCTTCCCCCAGCCAAAAAAAATGTAAAAGAAAGAAAAAAATTACATGTTCTGATGAGCGATTTAATATAAGATGAGCATTACTCTTGTTTCTTGAAGACAGTTCAATTTCACCATTCCTTAGGGAAGAGAAAAACCTAAATTTTATTTTGCAACAAGATAATCTAAAACACTCTAACTTGTGAAAAATGCCTCCTTTAAAACCTGATGAAAACTATGACTTCGCTGACTAGTTCAAAACAGTTGCAAATGCACAGTCTATAATTTAGAGCCCTAGCAAATTAAAACTTTTCCTGGCCTGCCCAAGGCCACAGAAGTTGCAGTAATAGGCTCTGGAGCCAGATTGCAAGGGAACTAGTGGATGCATGAAACCTTTTTAAAAATACACATTGTCTTTTGTTTCTATATCACTCGAGGATACCAAATGAGCCAAGGGCCTATGCAGAGAACATCGTCTCTTGGTTAGGATGCAAACACGTGAGTCAGACTTACCTTTCTCTCTTTGGACCTAACCCTGGTCTTAAAATAGGAGGTGCTGATGAAGTGGCTGCACCAGAAATCCACTTTCCAAGCTGTCTAGGTGAGCAGCCCCAAGCGAGCACACCCTTTAGGAACAAAGTCTGTGGTTTAAACAAGATTATATCCATATCAGTTCACTCAGGGTTACTTACTTTTTTCAAACATTTATTGAGGTCTATGACAGGTACCAGTGCTTGCTCAAGTCTTGGCCAAGTAGTCGTGAAGAAGAAATTGCACGTAAGAGATCACCGTCCAGTGGCCTAATGCTTGAATTTCATGCTTGTGGAGCTTCTGAACACTGTCTTCAGTTCCCTCCTGGTCTGCCCTATGAAGCACACTTCTTAAGTAACACTTCGCTTGGTTTTCAAAGGTATATAAAAACAAAGCCCTTCACCTGGGTGGAGAGGCTTGCTCTGGAAGGATTTCATTCATTCTCTCCTAGAACAAGAAAAAAGAGGGAAGATGTCAAAGACAAGGATGTGGACACCTGGATAGGAAATAGCATAGAGAAAACTCCTCCCAGCAGGTGTACAAGGGAAGACAGGTTTTGCCTAATAATTCTTTCAAGGCCAAGTGATCCTATTTTCAGAAACAAATCTCTTTTATAATGGAACACTCAGGAATTTGTAACTTTAGACGAATCCAGGTTCCTTTTCTTTATCTTTAATTTTCATAGATAAATATATTTGTGAGGGGCACCAACAATTGGAATAGCTATTTTTAAGAGTAGGGGCCTCTCTAGGACCAGCAGTTAGTGTAATGGCTATGTCACTGGACTGCCACGTACTCGACCGCGGTTCAAGTCCCGGACCTGGTGGCTTAAACTCACGCCGGGTGTGTGTGTGTGCATGCCCAAGATCCCGAGAGGAGAATGGAGGAGAAGGGATTGCGGTGTGACTATCCCCCCTGGGGGGTGATTTCTAGCTTTCTGTCTCTCTGTCTCTCTCTGTCTGTCTGGCAAGCGCACACACACTATAGCAAAAGCATCTCCAAAAAAAAAAAAAAGAAAAAAAAATATTAAAAAAAAAAAGAAAGAATAGGAGCCTCTCTTTATGTGCACATTTGGCTCTCAGATTCCCCTGGAATCTGAGTAATACACTTTCTGTGTAATACACTTACTATTTGCTACTTATAGAGTTCCATCTCTTAAAGCAAAACATAAAAGTAAAGATGTTTGGTCAGCAGGGCAAAGGTACTCCTTGCAAAAGGATTGAACAACACACAACCTTGAAACCTAAAAACCCTAAAATCTTTTCTTACACTGGCTCTGAAGTTCACCATTTTGGGGGCCCAACTGCTTGGAAAATGAATGAGAACTGAAGGAATCAGGATTGGCAAGAAAAATGTCTCTCCCTCTAAAACGGCCAGCTGCATATTCAGTAAAGACAGGACATTTGAAATAAGACCGTAATCGACCTGCCAGAAACATTTTGATTTCACTTAAATACCAGGCCAACGGACAACCACTTTCCCCACAACTGAGAAGAATCTCCTAACATGAGAGGCACTTGAAGACGTGTTAAAATTTTTGCAGCTATTAACACATTCCTAAGAAAAATACTGCCGGAGACACAAGAAAGCCAAGGATAACAATCTTCTCTTTCCAGTGAAAACGTTTAGTGTGTTTGATTAAAGGAAGATAAATGAAGGGGCAAGGGCAAACTCACCTCACATTCTGTGTTACAGTTTGGTTTGCCTTGAAACCAAATTGTCTAGCTTAAGAAAAATGCAGTCTGTCTTCAAGTCACTGCATTCCTGGAGCAGGGAATCTGATGAGAAGCCACTTAGCATCCAGCCAATCTCGGCTGGCTCTGAAGGGCCTCATTCTCTTGGAGAAGAGAGAAGGCAGGGAACACCTACAAGTATGTTTCCTTCTTCCCCTAATACCTATTCCAAAGGATTCAAATAGAGTTTGCAGATCATCCTAAAAGAATATAACCCTTTGGGGACCAGCAGTTACCGTAATGGCTATGTCGCTGGACTCCCACGTAGTCAACTACTGTTCGTGTCCCGGACCTGGTGGCTTAAAATTCACGCCGGGCACGTGTGCGTGCGTACCCAAGATCCCGAGAGGAGAATGGAGGAGAAGTGATTGAGGCATGGCCATTCCCCCGGGGGGTGATTTCTCGCTTTCTGTCTCTGTCTCTCTCTCTGTCTTTCTGGCAAGTGCATGCGCCCATAGCAAAAACCTCTCCAAAAAAAAAAAAAGAATATAACCCTTTGGAAAAGGAGACTTGACCTCTGATCCTAGTTCTGCAATAAGTATGACCCTTGAAAATTCATTCTATATCTCTGAACTTCAGTTTTCTCTTCTAATAAAAAAGAAGGTTGGTCTAAAACAGTATTTCTCAAATTGTGAGCTGTAGCAATTAGTGTGAAATAAAGAAAATTTAGTGAGTTCAATAGGCAATGCTTAGAAAGGAAGATGGGGGACCAGCAGATAGCTTCATGGTTATGTCACTGGACTCCCATGTAGTCAACTGTGGTTCAGGTCCTGGACCTGGAGGCTTAAAAAGCACACCAGGTGTGTGTGCGTGCATACTCAAAATCCCAATAGAAGAATGGAAGAGAAGGGATTGTGGTGTGTCTATCCCCTCTGGGGTGATTTCTTGCTTTCTATCTCTGTCTCTCCAGTGAGATCATGAGCCCAGTATCAAAAATCTCTAAGTAAAAAGGAAAAGAAAGGAAGATAGGGTAGGATAGGATATAAGATAGAGTACGATAGGATATGAGATGGGGATAAAAGGGGATAAGATAGAAGAGGACAGGATAGGACAGGATAGGATATAAAATACCACACCACATCATATAGGGTTTCATGAAACTTTTAAGTTATTTGGTTGTGTGTCTGTCTATATCTGTGTGTGCATGTTTGCATTGTGAAATATAGTTCTATATATTGCATTTTTAAGAGAGATTTTTGCTATAGGGCATGTATGCTCACCAGAGACAGAGAGATGAAGAGATAGAAAGCACAAAATCACCCCCATAATCCCTTCTCTTCCATTTCCTCTTGGGATTTTGGATACGCATGCACATACACCTGACATGTTTTAAGTTGCCGGGTCCAAGACTCAAACCATAGTTGCTACACAGGAGTCTAGTGACGTAAACATTACACCATCAGTTGGTCTCTGTATTGCATTTTATTAAAAGTTTAATAAACATTCCTAAATTTTCTCTACCTTTTGCCATCTGGATTTGGTGGAATATAGATTCCATTCCAGTTGGACTATTTTCTGGGGTTATGCTAAACCCCAGTACACTCTACTACTGAATATGAACATATTCCTATGTAATCTGAAGTCACTGAAATCTTGTGTATGTATATGTGGGTGTATTGATATGCATGTTTATTTCTGGCTTTATCTCCCTAATACAGAATGTATCTATAAGCCAGTGTTGAAGCACAATGTGACCGACTGTGGTTAACACAAAACAGTATAGACCAATGGCCTTCAACATTGAAGGACTTAATTCCCAGAGAAGCATTCTGGATGCCTGGGACTATGTTTGCCTGATATACAGAAGAGGAAGTGAGGGGCCCCTATGTATATTGCTATAGTCTGGCAACCACCAGGAATGCTCCTTGGGGAGTATACCCTCACACACAAAGAAAAAAGACGGGAAGATGGGGTAAGATAGGACATGGGGTAAAATGGGGATAAGATAGGATAGAAGAGGACAGGATAGAAAATATAACACTGCATCATATGGTGTTTTGTGAAACTTTTAAGTTATTTGGTTACAGGTATATGGAAACAAGAGTATAATCTCTACAAAATCATTAAAAATGCCAAGTTTATTTACTATTTTATTCCTTGTGCCTAGGACTGAGCCTGGGACACAATACCACTCCGTAAATATTTGTTGTAGCCTTAGTTGACTTTGCTAGCCTGGAAGAATCTTCTATTTCAATAGTGTGGCCCTTTGTCCTCCTAATGAATTGAGGACAGAAATGAGAAGATAATATCCACCCTATTGGTTAGCATCTTGTCAGATAGCACCAACTTAACTTACAGAGGCTTGAAATAAACATGGATATTTAGTGAGTACTAAACAGTCTCTACTAACATTATTATTCCCTCCTTTAAACACTTCACTACTTTGGCTTTCTAAACAGCACTCTTAATTTTACCTCACTGTCCTACCCTTTAGCTATTCATTCTCGTTCTTTCTGTTCTGAGTATGTCTTTTGTAGACAGTATATAACTCAATTTTTTGATCCATTTGCAATGATTGTGATTGTTGAAATATTTAAATGCATTTGATCATCCTACTTTTCAGTTTCTACTTTTTCTGTTTCCTGTTTCTCTTCTCTTGAGTTTTCCGTTGAGATTTTGTTCTTCTTCTCCCACCCCTCTCCCCATGTTCTACTTTACTCTCTTTAACTCTTAAACTCTTTAGGATTTATGTACTATGTTCAGTGGTTGCTGGAACTGACTTGTAGCAGCTCACGAGAGTCAGTTTCTTCTCAACTTCAAATTTGATTATTTCATGTTAGTAGCTTGAGATTGGCCATGGGGAAAGTATTTATACAACAGAAATTGGCAAATGCCATAAAGAGCTTTGTTTTCAAAGAGCCAAATGTTACACATATACCACTTATTTATTACTTATTTATTACTACTATTTCTATTCAATTTAAAATCCAAACATTCAATATCTTACACCCCTTATGAATAATACAGAAGTTTAACTTAACTTCCACTTAACTTAAAAACTATGATTATCCAATATTTTAGTCCTGTCTTTATTGCTAACATTATAAATTACAAAGTATTGTTTTAGTTCATAGAATGTTGAGATCTACCTAAATATATCTTTATTTTAATGTCCATTCTTCTTTTTTTGTACCTCAAACCATCCTTCTGAGATCAGTCTCCTTTTTCTGGAAATGTATCCTTTATGAGTTCCTCTATATATCAAAGTCTGTGGTGGCATATTCTATTGCATTTTTTTTTTATTTGTAAAAGACTACTTTGCCCTTGTGCTAGAAAAATAGTCTCTCTTGGGGGAGAACAGAATGATATTTTGACAGCTGTTATCTATCAGCATTTTGAAAACATCATTCCAAGTCTTCTGCTTTGCACTGTTGCTTTTGAGAACATTTTTGTCATTCTAATACCACTTTTGTATACGTAATCTACCCTTTCTCTCTGGCTACGTTCACATTTTCTCCTTGTCTTAATGTTATAAAATTTTACTACAGTATGTTTAGGATAGATTTCTTTTTCTTTTCCCTGCCTGAGCTGTGCTGTGCTCTTTGTAAATGTTTAGTCATTGTTTCTTTTGTTTTCTTTAGCTTTGGAAAATTCACGAATTTACCTTCTTGTATGTACCACTCCTCCATTATCTATACTACTGTTGTTTTTTTAAATCCTATTGAACATATGTAAGACCTTCTATTTCATTTTCTGTATCCCTCAATCTTGCTAATATATTTTTATACCACAATCTCTGCTGCATTCTAGATAGATTTTTTTAAAGATAACTCTCTCAGTTCACTACCTCTGTATGTGAAATCTGTTCTTTTTATCCGTCTCACCATTTTTGACTCTTACCTGAAAGTCCTCAGCTAACTTTCAAAAATCAGCTTAAACGTAACATCTAGGAAGGCTTTGATCACCATGTCCTATTTGTGTCCCCACCTACCTCAGTGAGATTTAGGACTGACTCCCTTCTTGCTCTGAGGTGACTTCTTTTCTGTTCTTTTTTAAATTTCCAATTCTCATAACCAGTTTAAAAAAAAAAAAAAAAAAAAAAAAAGCCTGACGATTAATTAAAAATATACTTTAAGAAACTGCTTCTCTGTGTAATAATATTATCAGTAGATTAAAAGCAACAACTAGGAATATTAATTTCTGACCAATTCATTATTTCACTGAATATACATTTAATTTTTGAAATCATTTTTAAATTGAAATGTTCATATCACTAAGCAGAAGAAACTTAATTTAACTCTTGTTGATCTCATTTTTAAAAATAGGTATGATGGTTCAATAACTTTTGAAGTCAAAATTGGAGAAATCTTAAGTTGTGTACTAGAGTTAGCAAAAAAAAAAATGACAGCATTCAAATACAAATCCACTGGAGACACAGAAGCCAAATATTCTTTAAATTCCTTGATTTTCTATTTTGTTGTTATATAATGTAAAACAAACCAATAAGTAAATTAATACTGATCTGGTGAGATCTAATGGGCATGTCATATTTCTGGGATTCCCAGTTGAAGTCAGCTGGAAGGCGTGGGGAACGGTGAAAGAGCTGCCTATCAGATTGATCTGTGCATATTTTATTCTATAATAGATCTATGGGAGCCGTGAAACATAGATTACCAACGATGTGTGTATCTTCACCTCCCACGTTTGAGAACCTATCTTTAGAATCTAAGCTATCTTAGGTATTATTTTAAGTATGTTCCAAATTGTTAAGGCCCAAAGGAAAACTGATATACAACGATACATTTTTTATAGTGAATAAACAATGGTTTCAGATAGAAAAAAATGTTTTCTAGGTTTTTGCCATAGGGTGTGCGCACTCGCCAGAGAGAGACAGGGAGAGGGAAAGTGAGAAATCACCTCTCAGGAGGGATGGCCGCACCACAATCCTTTCTTCTCCTGTGATTTTGGGCATGCACACACATGAGCCCAGCCATGATTTTCAAGCTGCTGGGCCTGGGACTCGAACCATGGTTGGCCACATAAGAGTCTAACACCTTAACCACCATTCCACCTGCTGGCCCAAAGAATTGTTTTACTACTATATACTTTATATTTGGTCTAATGGCAGGTTTTCTCCTAACTATACCAAAGAGCCTAAGAACTTAACATTTTTTCGTATCTAATGTCATCCAAACTTCTTTATAGAAATTCCACTGGTCAGTGTATATACTTTGCATAGTCACACTGTGCTTACATACCAGGCACTTTTAGAAGAGCTTTACTTTTATGAGATGAGTTAACCTCACAACATACCTGTGAAGTAGGTGTTGTTATGATCTTCTTTTTACAGATAAGGAAACTGAGGTTTAGAAAAGTTAAGGATCCACCAAGATTTCATGGATAGAAAGTATAAGGAACTAGCCTTGCATATTTGGCAATAAGTTCTCCTTATTAAAAGGAGAACTTTTTGTACTATGGTTTTATACTATGGTTTATACAGAAACCTAACAACTTTTTCAATGCCTGAATAACCAAAAGCATTGTTCCAGAATGTCAGGTGAAAAACATAATAATTCAAGACAGGCAATAAAGTCAAAGCTGCAGAAAAAGTTATTTGGACTATCAACACACCTTGATTTTCCTTCTTTTATAGGGGCTTCTATATACTAAAATAATAGGAAAGCTGGGAGAATACATATGAAGTTAAAAACAAAGTCGATGTCTCCTGTAGAAAACCAGGGCTAAATCAAGTATTTATATATTGTTTTGCTTCTCACAAAGCTGTTTCAGAATGAATTCTGTATGATCACATGACGAATAATGTCTAGTTCCCCAAGTGGATAATGAATGGGTCATCCAATCTTTACATATTCAGTTTAAGTGCATTTTCCTCATAAAACATCACAATGGTTTGAACCTGCTTAGCAGTTGTCTATATTGCTAGATGTGTAATTTTCTTGCTAACCTATTAGCATTTTTATTGCATAAATAGTAGTGTTGTTGTCCATAGTACATGAGCCATTTGCAAAATTACAGATACTTTAGGATTTTCAGAGATGAGCCACTGTATTTCCATTCAATTGGACCGTAACTTCCCTGTACTTGGTGTAGCTCTCCACCATGATACTTTTATATAAGAGAAAAGAGAGCAGAGAGGCAGAGTGAAGATGGTTAGGGATAATTCCAGTGAGTTCAGATACCACCAAGATGAGGTATGTACATACGTATAATGTACATGTAATCACTGTTATTGCTATCACTATATTGTCTTATCCCCTTCTTTCCTCACTCAGTGTGAACATAAAATGCTTGACATCCATAGGTTGCCTGAAAGGGAAGAATAAGAATGATAACATAAATTCATTCACCTTTACAAGTTATGGGCCTGTTCCATTGAAAAACTCAATTCTGGAAAATCAATATACAGGCAACAGGTGTGAACAATACCTGGTAACAGCCTGTAATGATGAATTTCTGTATTGGCCGAAATGTATATTCAAGATGAAAAACCCATGAACAAAAGAAATATCTGTGAATTTCAAATATAGGTGGATCATAAGAGAAGGAGGAAGGGCAAGCCCTCTTTAGACAAGACAAAAAGTAAAAGTACTTCTAGCTCAGCAATATTGGGGAGGAATTGAGCTTGAGAAACAAACTCCTAATGGATTAGCTTTTGAGTCAGCCAAATAGTCAACAAGGGGTAATCTGGGGAGACCTTTCCATCCTTCATTCCACTGGAGGCAAAACCGTGTTGATGTATAAATGTACCTCCTGGTTTCAAATTGTTGTTCTCACTCAGCAATGAGGCATGAAGCCTGGGAAACCACAGATATTTGGACTAAGAAGGTATTTTATTTCCTCTCAGAGTGGAAAATACACAAGGGCACTTTATCTTAGTCTTTGAGTTCTTGCAGACCTATAACCTTCTTTCTCTGAGCTTCAAACTCATTCATATGATCTGTACATAATTCTGTTATCAAAAAGAGCTTCATAATATACACATCCTTTGTTGGGTGGAAAGTGAGTGGGATTTCTTTCCTCCTCGCAGGCCACATACTTTATCCTGCTAGTTTTTTAGTTGTTAGAAATAGACTATCTTAAAATGAAACAACAGCAATCTGTTTCATTAAACTTCAGCCTCCATACGTTTTGTTTAAATTCCTCATTTGAAAGGAGAAAAGACAGTCATCCTCTTGCCCAGCAAACACACACTTATTTTTCCTGAAACCTCCATATTATTGGGTCGTCAGAAAAGTCATGATACATTTTTGCGTAGAAAAATACATCATGACTTTTCCAACAACCCAGCAGTTTCTTCAGGACTAAGTCAATCCCAATCTCTTCCACCAGAGGTAAAAAAGAGACAGAGCGAATTCACAACTTCTCAGTGTGGTTTTTACTTTCCTGGATCCTTAGAGACCTCCCTCTACAACTTTTTTTCCCAGCTGTACTTGGAAGCTGTAACAGATCCAGAGACCATTTTAGAACCTCATTTGTATTGTCCTGACACTTAGGAATCCAGTTTCTGTTAGAGGGTTGTCATCAAAGTTGGTGGGCTCAAAACATGACCTACTTTTTAAAACCCATCTGTTAGGAGCCTATAGATTTTCTTGGTTTGTTTGTTTCTAACTGTCTACAGAAAGGGCAACAGCAACGTTCTCCCTCCAAGCCCACCCCTCAAATAGCAATAAACTGAATGTTCATCATGAAAGCACTGAATGGCTTCCAAATATACAGCAGGAGCACACTCATACACACACACACACACACACACACACACACAAACACTGATGATTCTTAACCTGGAGGCAGAAAGGTGAGAATAGGAAGTACGTTCAGTTTAATTAATGTACATTAGGCTATTTTTCTTCAAAATCTTACTTTGGACCAAAGAGCAACATTAGAAAATAAAACCAGTTACCTTGTCAAGATTTTGCCACTGTGAGGTCATGATGCCGTGGTTCCTTCCAAAAATTAAGTTCCTAATATCATCCATCCAAAGAGGGAGAATTTGGATTTGGGGACTACAAATCAAAGTTGATGAATTCCTGAATGTAAGTCACTATTTCCCTTGGACTGGTGAGTAGCTCTTCCAGGTGCTTCCCTGGCTACACACGCACACACACACGCACACATGCACACACGCGCGCACACACACACACGCACACACACTCTAAAACCTTTAGGTTCCCCAAAGTTGACTATTCTCAGATGACAATAAAATGACAAATAGGTTGGGTGGAAAGGGAAGAGAGAGGAAGGAAGAAAAATGGAGAAGAAGGGATGAAGGAAGGAACGGAAGAGGAGGGTGCAAAAATGAGGAAAGCAGGAAGGTAAATGGGACATGTATATGTGTATATTGGCTATTTAGGTAAATTATTCATCTACTTAAAAGTCATATTTCAGATTTTATTAACATTTGATTCCACTTTACATTGACCTTAACCCAGTTTGACTCACTTTGTAATGTTTCGGAATCCTATTGTAGAGTCTTAATTGAAGCTAAGCTTCCTCACATCCTTGCCTCCAATATCCACTTCTGTAAAGAATCTCCCTTCCTACAACTGCCCCTCAACTCCACTTCAATCTTTTTATGCCAAACCTGTCAGTTGCTCTGCCGCCAACTGGAAAAAAATCAGAGTTCATGGCCTAACATAATACTCTCTGCATCTGACTCAAAAGCTCAAAAGAAATTTTTTTCTGGAGGGTACGTGGACTCTCCAGAGAGAGACAGAGAGACAGAGAGAAATGGAGAGCCGAAAGCTCCCCCTAGAGAATGGTCATTCTGCAATCCTTTCTCTTCCACCCCTCCTTCCTTTCAGGATTTTGGACACACACGCGCATGTACCCGGTACCTTTTCCAAGCCACTGGGTTTTGAACTCAAACCTTGTAGTTGGCCATGTGGGATCTAGCTGCATTATCCACCAGGCCACAGAACCAACTCGAAATGTTACAGTTTAAACTTAATTTTACTATGCCTCAATTTGATACTCACAAAATGGTTCTTTCACCTCTTGGGTTATATATACTTTTTTCATGAGAAGGAGAAACGAAGAAAGGAATAAGAAATGAAGATGGGATATATAATGGGGGGGGGGGCCTTTCAAGAAATCACTAAGACAGGGAACCAGCAGTTAGTGTAATGGCTATGTCGCTGGACTCCCATGTAGTCGACCGCAGTTTGCGTCCCGGACCCGGCGGCTTAAAACTCACGCCGGGTGTGTGTGTGTGCGTGCCCAAGATTCCGAGAGGAGAATGGAGAAGGGATTGCGGCGTGACCATCCCCCCTGGGGGGTGATTTCTCGCTTTCTGTCTCTATGTCTCTGTCTGTCTGGCGAGCACACGCGCCCTATAGCGAAAATCTCCCCCCAAAAAAAAAGAAGAAATCACTAAGACACACTGATTTATATCTTATTGACCTGAAGTGTACACATGATCACTAATAGCTGCTAGAGGGCCTGGAAAGACAAATGAATCCCAAACGAAAATTGAGGATCTGGAGGTGGCTCTGTGTCTAGTGGGTAAGGCAATCGGATCCCACATGGCTGAACACACAGTTGGAGTTCTGAACTCAATAGCTTGAGATAAAACTTGAGCATATAAGCATGTGTGCCCAAAATCCTGAAAGGAGGGAGAGATAATGGAGAAAGGATTGCAGTGTGACTATGTCCCATCAGAGAGAGAGTGCATGTGCCTACTAGCCAAAAAAAAAAAAAAGAAGAAGAAGAAAATTGAGGTTCTGATAGTAAGAAAAAAATGGTTACTAAGTAAGCATCTTGCAGTGTGTCCTGAAGAACCCAAAGTCAATGGTAGAATAAAGTTACAAATATTTTGGTAACAGAAATTAGCCAGAAACTATGCAGGACTATGCATAAACTATACAGTACTCTAAGTTACATAGCACCTGTGGTCCTGGCTGGCTGGGAGACAGGAAGGATTAGTGTGGCAAGATCCTATCAGGGTTACCTCTTTCCCTTGCTCCCTCCTTTTCCTTCTCTCAAGAAAGGAATATTAACTTAAAAAAAATTATTCAGTATTTTAGTAAACAACTTGAACACAGACACATTAAGGTGACAGTTTTTTTTGTAAAATCATGTAAAAATTCCATAAATATTCACAAAGCATCATGGTCTGAAGGAAAACATTCATGATTAAGTCAGTATCTATGTGATCATTTGCATTATAATTGAAAACAAATGCAAATATGTTATTAATAATATTCAGATAGGTCAGCTTCGAGGGATAGGAAGGGCAGGAGCAATGGTCTCTGTGATCCAGCCTGCAAGCCTTTAGCGAGTCACATTCGCTACGACTAAGGACCGATCTGTAGGTGCAAAAGCATTCCTGGGAGAACGCAATGGAGTTTGTAAATAACCACGCTGAAATATGATTGAAGCATTCCCTAAAGGAACCAAGAAGTCACTCCCAGGCTTTACACCAGCGGAGACACTTCCTGTCCTATTTCACCACCAGTGCCTGTTGATTTGTGCTGGTCTTCTCAAGGTTTGGTTTTCTCACTTTTGGCTTTTGCACTATCTTCACTTCAAAATGTAAGCTCCCAGAGGTCTGCATTCTTCATTTTAATTTTTAGCAAACTTGATGCCAATACCAAAGCTTCCATGCCCAAATCTGAAGAAACCCAGCCACAGTCCAGACTAAGCCTTCCAAACTATGCCTTGCAACTTACTCACAGTGTTGCTGCAGGTGATTCCCCTCTCTCTTGCCAGTCATTCATTTCTGAATGGGAATAATAGCAGCTGTCCCCACCTACAGCACTGCTTCCTTGGTCATGAAGTATTTATTAAGTGAACATATACATGACACCAAGCTGGAGCTGTACATGGTAAACCAGAAAAGCACTGTCCCTGGCTTTAGAAAGCATTCGTGATGAAGCAGGCGGAATCTGGACACATATGTACAGGGTAAGAGTGTGCAGGTGTGTGTGTCTAAAAAACAAAGGTGAGAATCACACTTGTTGTTTTTCTGACTATGCATGTTTGCCTTGATTTAAGATTCTCATTCAGGGACCAGCAGTTACCATAATGGCTATGTTGCTGGACTCCCATGTAGTCGACCACGGTTTGAGTATGGGACCTGGTGACTTAAACTCACACTGGGCACGTGTGCGTGCGTGCCCAAGATCCCGAGAGGAGAATGGAGGAGAAGGAATTGTAGTGTGGCCATACCCCCCTGGGGGGTGATTTCTCGCTTTCTATCTCTCTGTCTCTCTCTGTCTTTCTGGCTAGCGCATACACCCTGTAGCCAAAACCTCTAAAAAAATAAATAAATAAAAAAGATTCTCATTCACAGGACCGGCAGTTGGTGTAATGGCTATGTCGCTGGACTCCCATGTAGTCGACTACGGTTCAAGTCCCGGACCTGGTGGCTTAAACTCACGCCAGGTGTGTGTGTCTGTGTGTGAGTGTGTGTGTCTGTGTGTGTGTGTACCCAAGATCCTGAGAGGAGAATGGAGGAGATGGGATTGTAGTGTGGCCATCCCCCCAGGGGGTGATTTCTCACTTTCTCTCTGTCTCCCTTTGTCTTTCTGGCGAGCACATGTGCCCTATAGCAAAAAACCTCTCCCCCCCAAAAAAAAAAATTTTCATTCACTGCGAATAAATGGAATACATTTGAATTTCAAAAACATTGAATTTCATACTAGAGAATAACTAGATTCTATCAGCACAGAGTGTTCACTAGCATTTGCTCAGAAGAGTTCACACAGTGGGTACACAAGATGACACCCACAAGAACAGTGAGAGTCTCCTGGGTTGGCGCCCCTAAATGCATAACACCCCTATGCCATTTTTCTTAATGGCAGAGAGCAACATGAGACTGCGTAACAATGATCATTTCTGCCCAGAAAGTACTTTCTCTGGACAGAAGAGAGCACTTACAGCAGTAGTAAACAGAGGGGAATAGGATGGAAATTACACTGCGTTAATATATCTCCAGCTAGGAAGCCTCAGTCTCTCCTATTAACCTTATGTCAGTTCATATTAGTAGGAGACAGTCAATTATGCAAGGTACGTTATAAATTTTTTTAAGCAAGCAATAGTTGGAAGTTTTCATCTGGGCCCTAGCTGTGTTTCCCTTGTTTGCTTAATCTAGGCTTTCAGTCTTCCTGAAAGATGAAAGTCTGCCATTTTAGACTCACTGCCTTATAATATGTGTGTTAAACTCACCACTGCCTCATTATTTATTAATGTCAAGTTATTATACTTCGGTGGAGGATGGGAGTTGAAGCCACAGCGGTGACAGATGTTCCAACAGATCAGCTTGTATAATGGGAAGTTGGGCCAAAACTGTCGAAAGGGGTGTTTTTTAAAAAAACACACTGACTTCAAAGAAATGAGTTGTGGCATCTGTAACATCTACAGAGCAGTGCCAGTGGAGGCGAGCGGGTCTGCAGGCGAGCAGCTCGAGTCATGCGATTATTGGAGCTTGCAGCGCAGCGACTGGAACAACATCTGGGCTGCAGCACGCTGGCCAGGACATTTTAAAAGAGCTCCTGCGGTGCCTCAAACTTTGATTTTACAGAGTTGCAAGGAAAGAAACAGGCTGCATTCGAGAGCTCATGTGTTTTGGCTCCCACATTCTGCCCTTGGTCACTCTGGAGGGCCTTGCTCAGCGGGGAAACCTGAGGGACACTCTTGGACAGTCAATCCTGCCCACCTCGCCAGCGCTGTGGGTGTGTAAGGAGCCTGGGCAGGCAACCCACACAACGGAGACAGATTAAGAAATACCTCTCATCAATTCATGAAATTTACACTTACTTTTTCTCGGCAAAAAACTCTCAAGAGATGCATTTGTGCAAGAACTTGACACCTATCAGTTAGTTTTGGATAGTATGCCAGTTGCAAACTAAATGTGTGTGTGTGTGTGTGTGTGTGTGTGTGTACTTAGAGGATGAGATTATGCCCTATAACAGATCATTTTCTGATGACCCATTGTAGTTGTCCAAGTATCACAATGTTAAAAAACGTTTTTGCTGTTCCCTTTCTAGAGAATATTCATTTATTCAATAAACATTATTGTGAAAATATTAATTTATTCAAAAAGTATTATTGTGGAATTACCATATGTATGACACAGAGCAGAAAGACTCCTGGACAGAAAGACCTAGAACTGAATCCTAGCCTTGCAGCCTACCATTTTGCGAACCTCACTCACTGCTAAGATGCTTTGGAGAACATGTATAAGGAGCTTTGGAACCCCTGGAGTTCTACAGCACAGCACGGCTGTTGGGCAGCAGGGTGTAAAGAGTGTGGTATCTGGAGCCGGTATTCTTGGTTGCAAATCTCAGCTTTGCCACTTGCAGGCTGTGTGATCTTGGGCACGTTATTTAATCTCTCTTTGTTACTCAAGGGTTGCATCTTTAAGATGGTGTTGAAAATCAATTGAATCTGTTAGAGAGAGGCTTGTTGTTAGGATCAGATGTGTTAATGCAATGAAGCATTGAAAATTTCACTTGGCAATATCGAAAACATCATATAAGCATTTGCTCCTTTAAAATGTCCTCATTCTTGGGACCAGCAGGTGGCATAATGGTTAAGGTGCTGGATTCCCACATAGTCGATCGCAGTTCAAGTCCCAGACTAGGCAACTTGAAACTCAGGCCAGCTTGTGTGTGTGCATGCCCAAAGTCCCAGGAGAATGAGTGAGAAGGAACAGCGGTATGGCCATCCCCCGGGGGAATGATTTCTAGCTTTGTCTCTCTCTCTCTCTCTCTCTCTCTCTCTCTCTCTCTCTCTCTCTCGTGAGTACACATGCTCTATTGCAAAAATCTGTTTTAAAGAAAAAGTTCTCATCCTCTTTTCTTTCTTTCTTTTTTTCTTTCTTTCTTTCTCTCTTTCTCTCTCTCAAATGAAAGATAACATTTTGGAACTGAAGCCATCAGATGAGAAAACCCAAAGTTTGCCTCTCTCATTTCTGCATCCTTCTCTTTTCAGTTTTCACTTGGCCAAACTTTTCTGGACATCCTTATTCCCTTGTTTTTCTAAGTGTGTGTGTGTGTGTGTGTGTGTGTGTGTGTGTGTGTATTTTAATCTACTTAGGTTTTTATCCCCTTTCCCAGTGTCATATATATTTTGAAGTTTGAAATATTCCCATTTGTAAAAGAACCAGGGGAAGAACCCAAAGGGCACATTGTACATGTAAATTAAGAAAAGGAAGCATGGCCTCCTGGAGAGAAGCCGCTAGGTAGAGGAAGGAGCTGAGGTGAGGGGACTTGATGCCTCCCATCTAACCACCTTTGAGAGAATAGGCTTTGGAGTGAGCCAGACCCAGTGTGAGCGAGACCTGCCTTCAGTATTCCCTAGCTGTGGAACTTGGGTAAAGTAATATCTCACCAAGTCATAGTTTCCTCACCTGTAAATTGGGAATACTATTACCTACCTTGTAGCACTGGTGTGTAGATTACATGATATGAAGTAGGGAGAGGAGCTAATAGAGAACTTGAAACATAGTAAGGTTCAATAAAGGGTAGTTGTGAGTATTATCACGGTTCCCCGTTTTCAAGTGGCAACATCATTCCTGCCCTCCTTCTCTCTGTCTCTCTCTTTCTTTCTCTCTCCTCTCTCTCCCTCTCCAGCCCCTCTCCTCCAAAGCTCACAGTAGCACCTGTGAAAGCCCTTCGTGAAGACTTTAGGAGGCTCATAACCCCATATCAGAATTAGGGAGAAGTGTGGGAGGAGAAACGGCCTACACCAGCAAGAAGAAGGAGAAAGGAAACGTCCCAGCTCCTTGCCTCTGTTTATTGCGAGCCATAAATGCCTAACAGCCTACTCGTCATTTTTTCTCTTTTGATATAAAAGAAGTGGGCTGACAAGAAACCACAGAATGTTTACTCAGGAAATCAGAGACTTATCTACAATAGAGTTAATATGCAGACCAAATTCCAAAAAATTCAGGAAAAAAATATTATTTTCCACAGTGTAGATGACACCATTCTTTGTGCCAAAAGAAAGTCGAATATGTAAACAGAGTACAGAAATTAAAAAGCAGATTTGACATGATCATCATAATCTTCATGACAGGCTGCATTTCATTCAATCTCTAAAAGTGACATTCACTCTGGTAGAACATTTTAGGTTCACATGCTTCAAGAACTTACAGAATCATCCCAATATGAAAGCCCATAAATGAGTCACTTTGGGAGTCGAACATTTTTCTTTTCTTTGTATAAACTCAGTAACATCAGAAACAGATCATAGTCTCTAGAAGCCACAATGATAATTATTTTTATCCAACTTATTTTCACTTTAGGATAAAAGATGGTGTTGGGGGCCAGCAGATTTATCTTGAAGTTTATGATGGGTCAGTTAAACAGAGAAGTCCAACCTCCTCTTTGATATCTCCCTTTTTCCCCTTATCTAAGCCAAGTCAACTTTACTTTTTATTAGATTTCCATTACTTCAATGATCTTCATGGAGTCTCAGTTCCTGTAACTGTTACAGCTGAGGATAGTTTAGTACTTTGAACACCAGTAATTAAGTCACTGTATCACGCAGCCCAGGCATATTTCCATCAAAAGTTGTTATCTTGTCCTCCAGCCTAGAAACCTTGGCATGTTGCCCTCTTGGAAAAGCTGGATTGCATGTAAAATCATGAGGCAGAGAGAGAAAAAGAAAAAAAGAAAAAAAGAGGACAGGCCATCCTGAGAGGACTGAGCTTGAAAATAAAGTACTTCTGCACAGAGATCAAACCGCAGGGGGCCCGCTACACTCAGAGCTGCTCTACCGGTTACCCATGAGTTCCCCCATTTTTCTTGGCAATGTGGTTGCTTCTGCACCACCACTCAGAGCACCTCCCAATATTTCTATTGCAATAGCAAATAAATCCAAACCCCAATTTCAACTACTGGGTCATCGGAAAAGTCATGACACATTTTTGCATAGAAAAATACATCATGACTTTTCCGATGACCAAGTATGTCTTTTTTCCAATACACATGTAACCCTAGCACACCAGGTATACTTATACTTAATGTTTACTACAAATCAATAGTCATCTTCATGGCATATGAAGGAAATTTCTCTTTTCTCCAATATTCACCTAAAGATTGTCTTCATGGGGGAATCTGTCCAGAATCACAACTATTAAACACCTGTAAGACTTGTGTTTTTCCTTTTACTGATAAAGTGCTATATGGCTACTGTGGTGAATATAGGAAAAGAGGTAAAAGATATTAGCACTTGTTGAATACCTATTATGTGTCAGTTTTATCCTGTGACTTCAAGGATCTTATTTCATGTTGTTAACAGAAGACTAATAAGATTATAATAAAGCACTTATTTATTTATTTATTTATTTTTTTGGAGAGGTTTTTGCTATAGGGCGCGTGTGCTCGCCAGACAGAGAGAGACAGAGAGATAGAAAGCGAGAAATCACCCCCCAGGGGGGATGGCCACGCCGCAATCCCTTCTCCTTCATTCCCTTTTCGGGATCTTGGGCACGCATGCACACGCGCCCGGCATGAGTTTAAGCCACCGGGTCCGAGACTTGAATCGCGGTCGACTACGTGGGAGTCCAGCGACACAGCCATTACGCTAACTGCAGGTCCCAAGATTATAATAAAGCACTTCTAATGATTCTGTGTTCCATCTCTTTGGACTTCCAGCCTTTAGTTTCTAAATAAAAGACACTCTTTTAGTTCCATATCCTACATAAGCCCTAGGGATACAAATGCTCATACTTATTTATTTATTTTTTTGAGAGGTCTTTGCCTTAGGGCACTTGTGCTCTTCAGATAGAGAAAGAGACAGAGACAGTGAGGGGAAAGTGAGAAATCACCCCCACCCCAGGGGAGGATGGCCATGCTGCTATCCCTTCTCCTACCTTCTCCTGCATTCTTCTCCTGGGATCTAGGACATGCACACACACATGCCCGGCATGGTTTTAAAGCCACTGGATCCAAGACTAGAACTACAGTTGGCTATGTAGGAGTCCAGCGACATAACTGCTAATGCCATTTGCTGGCCCCAAAGTACTCATACTTCTAAATTTTCCAATAATTCGGGAATAAGATTGCATATGCTAAAATATTTAGTAGAACAAAATTTCTCCTAAATACTAAATCATAAAGCTACTTACCTCTCTCCGATACTTAAAACTATGCCGTCTAATATGATAGCCACTAGACACATGCAGCTACTCAGCACGGACATGTGGCTAATGTTAACTGCAGAACTAGGTTTTTAAATTTTACTCAGCTTTAATTAATATGCTTAAACTTCAAAATCAAAGCAATGTAAATGACATTTCTATTAAATGCAACCTTTTTTTTTTTTTTTTTTTTTTTTTTTGGAGAGGCTACACTAAAAATCCAGCATCTAAACTTAGATATGTCACTAGGATAAAATAGGCACTGGAGTTCAAAGACTTAATTTAATGCAAAGTTAAAAAAGTAAAATCTCTCGCTAATATGTGCCATCTTCATTACATGACAAAATAATAATATACAGGATACACTGGGTTAAATATATCATTGAAAGTGATTTCGCCTGTTTTTATAATGTGGTCACTAAAAATATTTAAATTACCTATGTGGTTCATTTCATATTTCAATTGGGCAGTGATACTTTAGAGAAAGAATTATAAAGAGGATAGAAAAAGTATGTTCTACATCAAATTCAGGTGAAGAATAAAGAGGAAATCAGAAACTACTATTGGGTCTTGGGGAAAGTCATGGCGCATTTTTGCATAGAAAAACACAGAAAAAAATGACTTTCCCGATGACCTAATATAAGAAAGGAAAATAACCTTACCTGAAAATATATGATGGACTCATACTTGGGGTTAATTTCCCATTCCATGTTTCCAGTTAAAACAGATGTTGAAAAACCCCGAACTAGCTGCTTCCAGGAGACAGACAAGATTGCTCTGAGTGACACTGACTACTGAATGTCCAGACTGACACCCACTGCCTACTCTTATCGAAGTGCTTAAAATGGTATTATAAACACATCATTTACAGCAATGGCATTGAATATCTCCCTGTGTAGTATTTGTGTGGCAACATTTAAGAATTGTTTAATCTTCATGAGATGGAAGTATTACAGGAAAAGTTTGTGTCAAAATGATTCTTTAAAGTGAGACTGTAGATCAAAGTTCACCACTGCCAAATATACAACTTGAGAACAAACTCAAGTGCCGCTATTAATCATGGTTTCTGGGGATTTGATGACACAGATTAAACTGCTGTAAAGAAGACTGCTGTGCATCATACTCTTCCAACTGTCATCAGCACTTCTGCCAAGTCTCCCCACATCAAGAAGAAAAGCGGCTCCACATTCACTGGAGGTGTCTCCCACAGCTGAGCTAAGTCAGGAATCTGGGCAGCAGGTTTAAGTTCATGACAACACCTCAACGATATCTGTGAAGTGAACTGCTTCCTTAGAGAAAAGTCTTGGAGAAATTGAGAGGCAAAGTGGAGATGGAGCATGGGGCAAGTAAATTGAGATCAGATAACACTTTTATTTCATTTCTGCTTAACTTTCAATCAGATATGACCTTCCTTAAATATTCTAAATAACTTATAAGATACAATATTTCAGAGAGTTGAAGCTATAGAATTTCTTTCTCTTTTTTATGTTTTTAAAATCTTCCCAAAAGGAATGCATCTGAGAGTTAATGGCATCGGTCATCGTAGGGCAAGCAGCAGCTATGAGAGGTTGTGTTGATGGCACGTTCAGTGTGCTGGTCTGACCAGAATCATTTTCATTGAATTCATAGCATTGTTGGCACAGCAAGGGTTGGATTTAATGATCAAATAAAATGTCTTCAAGAAGGTTACGTTAGGATACAGCATCACAATAAAAGGCTATTGTGCACATAAAAAAGCATAGAAAGAGAAAGGTGGGGCATACTTTTGACAGTATTAAAGCAAATAGTTATCATGGAGGGAATGGTGTCAAGTCCACATTTTCTAACAAAGTAACAGCCAAGTTTTTTACAAGACTTAACAAGAAGCCAACTTACAGTTTGTGTCAGACACGTATTGTACAAAAGGACAGCCATCGCACGCCGACCACCACAGACGGCAGCAGAATCCAAAGCAATGAGAGATCCGTCAATGTGACTGACTATATGTGGCATAGGACTGCAGGTATGACCTTGTGACAAGTTTAACAAGCATCACCTTTTACTTCTTAGTAGTTCAAAAATAATAATACAGCTGAAATTCCAGAAAACGTAATATATAAGTAAATAGATGAACAAAGAATATGAAAGAGCATGGGCCCTCAGTTCAATTTGGGCTGCAGTGATGCATTTATAAGGGAATTCCTTTTTTTCTTGGTAAATAATAGATTTTCTACTTTCCCTTCTAACATAGAGTATTTCTGTATAAAATGTATGTATCTCCATATTGACTTTTTCAAAATATTGTTTCAAAACAAGAATAATTTGGTCTGTTTTAGGTGAACAACATTCAGTTACAGAAATGATGAAATTTTCCTGTCTTCTTACCTGTAAGTAAAAACATATGATCTCTTCTTCCTTACTTAGTGTCTAATAGAAACTACTGTAGAGATCTGCTAAATAAAGTTGATAGACTGTTTTGATTGCTGGGAGAAAAACACTTACACATTAAATGACAATCAAACATGGGCCAGTAGCATTTGCATATCAAGCTTGTTTTTAGTTGATTTTTAGTCATGACAGAGAGTGTATGTGCATGCATGAGAGAGAGAAATACCCTCAGCAGGGTCTTACCACGCTGCAGTTCTCTTCCTCTGGCCTTGCACTTTGTCAGAATTCTGGGCACACGTGCACTCACCTGGAGTGTTTTCAGGCCACACATGTGCTCACTCAAAGTGTTTTTCAGGCCAACCCAGGCATCCAAACTTGAAGTCAGTGGTATGGCTTCCAGCATATGTAGTTCAGTTTGCTACCAACTGCATCACCTGTTGGATGAGGCCTGAGTTTTTAATGTCATGCCTTGGCAATCACACAAGATACACACACACACACACACACACACACACACACACACACATATACACACACACGCCCAAAATCTTGAGATGGACTGTGGCATGGCCATCCCTCCTGGGGAAATGATTTATTATTTTCTGTTTCTCTGTATCTCTCCGTCTCCCTGATGAGTACCCATACCCTATATCAAATTAAAAGAAAAAAAAAATCTAATAATTAAATAAATAAATATTCATCAATTTATTTTCTGAGAGCCATGAGGATTATTTTAAGTCTCACTTGAATTAATAACAGTATTATTAATGTGCTGGCATTGTGTTGTTTTAAAACTTTTATTGCAGTAAAATACACACAACATAAAATAACCATTTCAGCCATTTTTAAGTATAAAGTTTTAGGGAATTAAATGCACTCATTGGTGTGCAACCAGCATCACCATCCATCTGTATAACTTTTTCCTTTTTAAACTGAAACTCTGTACCCATTCAACACTTAACACTTACTCTCCATCCCCTGCTCCCCTCAACCCCTGTCTACTTTCTGTTTCTATGAATTTGATTGTTCTAGGTACATCATATAAATGGAATTATACAATATTAGTTCTTTTGTTTCTGGCTTTTTTCACTTAGCATAACATCTTCAATGTTCACTTATGTTATGGCATGAATCAGAATTTCATTCCTTCTTAAGGCTAGATGATATTCCAATGTGTGTGTGAGTATGTATATATACATACATAGACATATGTGTGTATATATACACCATATTTTGTTTATCCACTTAACCTTCAGTGGACACTTGGGTGGTTTCCATTTTCTGGTTATTGTGAATAATGCTGCTATAAACATGGGTATGCAAATATCTGCATGACTTGCTGCTTTTGATTCTTTTGGATATCTACCCAAAACTGGAATTGTTGGATCAGATAGTCATTCAATTTTTCTGAAGAAGAAAAAAAATAAAGGAACCACTATACCAGTTTTACAGTGGCTGCACCACTTAACATTCCCAATGGCAATGCACATGGGTTCCAATTCTTCTGCCTCCTAGCTAACACTTGTTTTCTGGGTTTTATTGTTGTTTGTCTATTTGTTTATAACAGCCACCCTAGTGGGTATGAAGTGGTATCTCATTGTGAATTTTATCTGCAGTTTTCTATAATTATTAATGTTGTCCATCTTTTCATGTGATTATTAGCATTTGTACCTTTGGGAAAATGTCTATTCAAGTTCTTGGCTCATTTTAAATATTTTTTTTATTTTTGAGTTGTAGGTATTCTTTGCATAGTCTGGATATTTATCCTGTATCAGACAAATAATTTGCAAATATTTTCTACAATTCCATTGACTGTCTTCTCACTTTAATAGTGTCTTTAACTGCACAAAAGATTTTATATCAGGTGCTGAAATGCCATATAGTCGATGAAGTCCAGTTTATAGATGTCTTCTCCCCTTTTTCTGCCTAGAATCAAGTTTTGTAACACAATGATCTTTGTGAAAACAAATCTGATATCAGATGGACATGAGTGAAAATTTCAGTTTTGTTCTTTTCCAGTTTGGTAGACCTAGGTAGGTTAATCTCATATTTAAATAGTAGTTTCCTTATTTGGAGTTTGGGAGTTAAAATATTAAAAGATTTTTGGGATCACAATTCATATTATATGAATATTAGCTAATGGTGTCATCAATTTGAAGACTTAAGTTTCAGCTAGAGGGCTTTTTCTTAAGCCAATTCAACTATAAAATCAGTGAACTTTGGCAGGCATGTGGTATTTACCTGTAAGACTTAAGTAGATATTATTCTTCTCTTAATCTTTACTGTCTCAATACATTTCTTCTTTTTTAAAAGCGACCTGGAATGAAATAACTTACTCTAAAGACCTCAATCTTAGAAGAAAAAAGTTTCCCACAGCATTTTAAAGTTTTATACATGCATCTCCAGGGGAACCAGCATTGTAAGAGGTAAAGCTGATCATTTCATTTTCCCTTTTGCCAACCCTAATAATAAATTCTTAATATCAGTCAGACTTTCCAATGACTTTATCCCAGCTCTGACTTCTTTAGCTGCCCATTCATGGTAGGGTGCTATTATCTGGAAGCAGTTGATAAGAAGAAGGGATGAAGTGTTGAAGGATATGTTTTGTTGATTGCTCCTGCCAACCAATTGCTTTCCCTAACAGGACTTTACCTCTAACATGGCTTCAGCTGCTACATCAACATCCATACACTTGGTTTTCCCCAGAGCAAAGATGATGTCTTGGGTCTCCATCAAGAGAAAAAAAACAATTAGGAAGGAGTACCTTTCTCCCTCTATTCTTTTCCCTTCCCTCTCTCTTCCTCCTCTCCCAGTAAAATTATTTCCCTAATTACTATTGTCCTGGGACCAGCAGTTAGTGTATGGCTATGTCGCTGGACTCCTATGTGGTCGACTGTGGTTTGACTCCAGGACCCAGTGACTTGAACTCATGCCGGGCATGTGTGTGTGCATGCCCAGGATCCTGAGAAGAGAATGGAGGAGAAGGGATTGCAGCATGGCCATCCCCCCCGGGGGGGTGATTTCTTGCTTTCTCTCTCTCTGTCTCTCTCTGTCTTTCTGGCAAGTGCACATGCCCTATAGCAAAAATCTCTCCAAAAAAAAAATTATTATTGTCCAATTTTTTTTCCTTCCATATCATTAGACACCATTTAGGCATCAAGAGGCTTAGGTTGAGTCCCAGCTTGTTCCTTAATGGCCAAGTGATTGTGGGCAGTTCTTTACCTTAGTGAGCCTCAAATTTCTCATTTTTAAAGTAAAGACTAAAACATTTCACAGGATTATTGAAAAAGCTAAATGAAATAATGTCTGTGAATGTGCCATGTGTATTACAAAATGCTGTGTAAACTAGTATTTTTATACATCATATGAGGAAAAGTCTGCCTTACTTTTTTCCATCTTTCCCTGGGATGAATTATGAATTCTTTTTTGTTTTGTTTGTTTTTTGTTGTTGTTGTTCACTTGTTTCATTTTGTTTTGTTTTGTTTTGTTTTGTTTCTTTTTTTGGGAGAGGTTTTTGCTATAGGGCGCGTGCGCTCGCCAGACAGACAGAGACAGACAGAGAGACAGAAAGCAAGAAATCACCCCCCAGAGGGGATGGCCACGCTGCAATCCCTTCTCCTCCATTCTCCTCTCGGGATCTTGGGCACGCACGCACACGCGCCCGGCATGAGTTTTAAGTTGCCGGGTCCGGAACGCGAACCACGGTCGACTACGTGGGAGTCCAGCGACATAACCATTACGCTAACTGCTGGCCCCGTTTTGTTTTGTTTTTAACATTGAAACAGGCCCCAGTTTTATTTGGTAACTTCAATTATGCATAGTACACACACAAAATATCAGAAAGCAACAATCTTGTGGGAAAAAAATTATAGAATCATTCATCTTTACTTTAATTTTTCTAATAAGCAAGAGAGAGGGAAATAGATATGTTTAAAGTTTATTTTTTAATTCATAATAATTTAGATATTCTTTTTTTTTTTTCTTTTTTTGGAGAGGTTTTTTTGCTATAGGGCGCGTGCGCTCACCAGACAGACAGAGAGAGACAGAGAGACAGATAGCGAGAAATCACCCCCCAGGGGGGATGGTCACGCCGCAATCCCTTCTCCTCCATTCTCCTCTCGGGATCTTGGGCACGCACGCACACGCGCCCGGCGTGAGTTTAAGCCACCGGGTCCGGGACGCGAACCGCGGTCGACTACGTGGGAGTCCAGCAACATAGCCATTACGCTAACTGCTGGTCCCATAATTTAGATATTCTTGACAAGGTCTCACCATGTTAAGAGTCTGCTATCCCAGTCTTCCTGTTTACTAAGGATTAAAGGTACAGGTTACTGTGATCAGCCTATTTTAAGTTGGTTGTAAAACTGAACCTAAACCTCCCATGCGGCTCCTGAAGAGCCTACCTATGCCCTACTGTTTATTCCACTATGGCTGGACCAGAAAAGCCTTCTTAATGCATTTGATGGGGGTAAGAGAAATGAAAGAATATATTCATCAGTAAATGAGTAAATTGGGCTTTGATCTGGTTTGACAAGCAAAGAGAGTGAAGTTGTAGCCATTACACCATCCCCTTTGGGAACTACTCTTAAGGGAAGGAGGAATTACATGCAACAAGAAGGAGTATTCATGTCCTAATACGCAGTGCCTTACTCATCCACACTGCACACCTCTAACGGCACCAACTTCTGGTGAACAGCTAGCCACATGATTTCTCTCAGAGCAAAGGTTTTCTCCAAGTGTCTTGGATCCCTACCAAGAGAGAAATTGTTTCCTTGCCTGACAGAGCATCTTTAACCCATAGGAAGATGGAGTGATCTCTCAGTCCTTTTCTATAATATAATCTTAGTAGTCTATATTGGAAAGCAAGCACTTTTTTTAGATGACATGGTATTTATTGCAACATCACTTCACTGTACAGAAGTACTCATTTTAGTGACTTAATACAACAATCGTTTTAGAACTACTGGGCCCAGAACTACTGGAATACAATATGCCTATCTTTTGTGAATCTTAGTTTCTCTATCACCCTAAACATTTCACTGCAATTAACAGCACAACTGTAGCTAACTAGATGTCCTAGGATATTAAAAAGTCTCACTTTTTTCTTATTATCCTAGACTAGACTAGACTCTAGGGGATGCCTGCAACAGAAGCAGTTAATTCCTGAAACTACAGCATAGCTTGCTGAGCTCCCTAGACGGAAAGATCTCCAAGTTGCATGTAATTCCTCCTTCCCTTAAGAGTAGTTCCCAAAGGGGAATGGCATAATGGCTACGTCACTGGACTTCCATGTAGTCGACTGTGGTTTGAATCCCTGACCTGGTGGCTTAAATTCATGCCAGGTGTGTGTGCGTGCCCAAGATTCCAAGAGGAGAATGGAGAAGGGGTTATTTCTCTCTTTCTGTCTCTCTGTCTCTCTCTGTTTTTCTAGTGAGCACACATGCCCTATAGCAAAAACCTCTCCAAGAAAAAAAGTAGTTCCCCTTTGGGTTCCTAATAGCTTTGGATGATATTGATGATAAAATACCTAGTTTGGGGAAGAGCCAAACTAAGATGCCAGCCATGATTTTCTGTTCATAAGACACTGCTAAAGCAATAAAAGAAAGAAAAAAGAAAGGAAAAAGTCTTTGCTTATCTTTTTGTAAGCCAACTATAATCCTCTTTGTCTCTTCTGACATGGCAAATGAGCCACTCACAAAGTGAAACTTCCAGGCCTTTCCAATTTGAGCTTCCATTCTGGGCCTACAAAATTCATTTGTTTATTTACTTACATGTTTATTTAAGTACTCACTCCTTTATAAATCACTTTTTAATCTTTATGAGGCACTGTGTGGCAAAAATAAATGAGTCCTTGGGACCAGCAGTTAGTGTAATGGCTATGTCACTGAACTCCCATGTAGTCAACCACGGTTCGAGTCCTGGAGCCAGCGGCTTAAACTCATGCCGGGCACGTGTGCGTGCGTGCCCAAGATCCTGAGAGGAGAAAGGAGGAGAAGGGATTGAGGCGTGGCCATCCCCCCTGGGGGGTGATTTCTCGCTCTCTATCTCTCTGTCCTTCTGGCGAGTGCACGCGCCCTATAGCAAAAATCTCTCAAAAAAAAAAAAAAAAAGAGTCCTCCCTTCTGGACTCACATTATGCATGTCTTATTGTTGATCTACATAATAAGCACACACTGAGGTATAACCGTTTGTGCTATGACATTATAGAGAGAGTTTACTCTTCCTGGAAAAGGTCAATGGGAGAAAAGTAAAGAGAAAGGTTTCACTTAGGAAATATTTGAACATGTTCTTAAAGATGAGAAGGTAGATAAGAAAGAATATTCAATATTGAGGGAAGAGTGTGAACGAAGACAAAGAAGTTTAAAAATCCTTGATGACTGTCAAGGGCACTGTCACTGAATTTACTGAATATATTCTCTGAAACTTGTGGATGGGTTAAAATGGTTACCTCTGTGAGACAAGCAGATGGCATAATAGTTACGTCACTGGACTCCCACATGGCCGCCTGCAGTTCAAGTCCCAGACCCAGGGACTTGAAGTTCATGCTGGGCGCATGTGTGTGTGTGCCCAAAATCCCAAGAGGAGAATGGAAGAGAAGAAATTGCAGAGTTCCCATCTCCCTCCCCCAGGGGATTATTTCTTGCTTTCTGTCTCTCTGTCTTTCTGGTGATTGTACATGCCCTATAGCAAAAAATCTCTTTTTAAAAATGGCTCCCTCTGGAGGTCACAAGCATCACTACACACCTCTCTCCTACTTAAGTTTTTATCTCCTTATCTCCTTGCCCTCTTAATATCCTGAAGGTAAAACTGAATAGACATCAAGTATTTAAAACTGCAATTTCTAGTTCTTCTTTTCCCCAAATGCCAAGGTCGTCATCTTAGAAAAATAAAACAAGCAGAAGTTACAAGGGATCTGTTTTGTTCATTCACTCCAAGCCAACCTTCTCTAAAGCAAGGGACTACTAGGGCTAGGTAACCTTCCTTAATAGAATTGCCTTTTGAAATTCTCTTTATTATTGCTGAGCAAGAGCTTCTATTTCATTTGAGAAATACAGTTCAACTAATTTTCCCTTGAAATTCATTTTGGCAAAATCGGAAAAAGGAATCTCCAAATCTCTGTAATCCATTTCACCAAATACCTTTACGAAAAATCTTCTGGAGTTTTCCAAAACCCTAAACAAGCAAGGTTTTCCTTTCTTCCTATTAATAGAGAAATATAGTATTGCAGTTCTGTAAACAGAGCCAAATTGAAAAAAAAAGAATTTTAAATGATGTTAGGATTTCCAAAGAAAACCTCAAAACAAACTCGGAGTTAAGGCGATAATGCATCCCTGTTGTACCCTGGCACATGAGCAAGCATTCTGCAGTGACCATCTGGGATATGTAACATTGTAATAAGGGCAAGGGCACCAACTCATAGAAAAGCCAAGAGGCAACACTTTCGTTCCTGCCAACTGTGATATATTGCAGTATAAAGTTTTTTTCCTCCAGCAAACCAGCATTTTAACTTTTACAAGGCATTTCTAGACATCAACTGTGTTGTTCACTTCTGTACCCCAAATGTCTAAAATAAAGCCAACTGAACACTTGATGCTCAATGAATATTTATTGATCGAATAAATATTGAAAGTGCCAAACATTTTCTATGGTAATTAAAAGGTCATGATGCTTTGAATCCTTTCCTCTTCCCTGTAGGACACTAAAGGAAGCATTTCTTTTTCCAAGAACATTCAGGTGTGTTGAGAGAAGGGATAATTGATCAAATACTATTAAATTTATATATCTAAAAAGCATTTTTAAATGCACTTTTGTTATGATTACTACTGCTCAGAATATGAAATGGCAGATTAAAATAATTCACCAAAATGTCTTGGCCCTTACACCCAAAGCACATGAAACAAAAGAAAAAACAACAACAAATTGGATCTCTTCAAAGTTAAAAACTTTTGTACTGTAAAAGACACCATCAGAAAAGGTAAAAGCCCACACAATGGGAGAAAATATGTGTGAATCATATATCTAATAAAATACTTATATCTAGAATATATAAATATTTTTTATATCTCAAAAATTAAAAGATTAGCTAATTTTAAAATGGGCAAAATGGGCCAGCTGGTAGCATGGTAGTTAAGGCAGCTGGTTCCTACATGGCCAACTGCATAGTTTTAGTCCTGGATCTGGTAGCTTGTAAAACACACCAGATGCATGTGTATGCACGCCCAAAAAAAATCTCAAAAGGGAGAGTAATGGGAGAGAGGAGATTGTGGCATGGCCATCCCCCATAGGGATTGCTTTCTCACCTCTCTCTCTCTCTCTCTCTCTCTCTCTCTGTGCAAGTGTGTGTGTGTGTGTGTGTGGGTGTGTGTGGCAAGCACATGTGCTCTCTAGGAATTTTTTTAAATGGGCCAAGAATCTGTATTTCTCCAAAGAAGACCCACAAATGGCCAATAAAGCACAGAAAAAGGTATTCAACATCAATAGCCATCAGGGAGATGCAGATCAAAACCACAATGATATATCACTTCATGATCACTAGGCTGGCTATAATCAAAGAAGGCAATAATCATTCGTGAAGATGTGCAAAAAACAGAACTCTCTCATGTGCTGGTATGCATGTGAAATAATGCGACTACTTTAGAACAGTCTGTAGTCTCTCAAGTTACCTCAAGACTCTGTAATTTCACCTGTGGAATTGAGAAATGAAAGTGTATGTGTACATAATATCTGTGTACAAAACTTTATAGCAGCATTATTCACAATAGTTAAAATGCAAAAACAACACAAATGTCTGTCAACTGATAAATGCATAAACAAATTGTGGTTTATCAATACAGTGGAATCTTATTTAACATTAAAAAGAGTTGAGGGTCAGCCAATGGTATGGTGGCTAAGGTAGATGGATCACACATGGTCAACTGTGCAGTTTGAATCAACCTGGTTACTTGGAAAACACACGAGGCACATGTGTGTCCATGCCCAAAATCCCGAGAGGAGACTCTAAGAGAAGGGATTGTGGCATGGCCTTCCCATCTGGGAGTCATTTCTTGCTTTCCTTTTGTTTCCCTCTTTTTCCAAAAAACTCACAAGCCCTACAGCAAAAATAAAAATAAAAATAAATGAAATATTTATACATGACACAACATAGATGAACTTTGTAAGCATTATGATAAGTGAAAGAAACCAGTCACAAAAAAAAACCAAAACAAACAAAAAAAAAATCACATATTTTAGGATTCCATTTACATGAGATGTCCAAAACAGAGACAGAAAGTGGATTACTGGTCACTTAGTACTTGCTTTGGTGGTCAAAAAAAAAAAAAAAAAAAAAAAAAGAAAGTAGAGAAAAGAAAGGGAGTGCTTGTTTTTTGTTTTTTTGTTTTTCTTTTCTTTGCTTGTTTTTTTTTTTTTTTTTTTTTGCTTTTTCTTTTTAGAGAGAGAGATTTTTGCTATAGGGCACATGTGTTTGCCAGAGAAACAGAGAGACAGAAAGCGAGCATGTGTACTCACTGGAGGGAGAAACAGAGGAAAGGAGAGGAGAAGAGAGGAGCAGAGAGGAGAATGAGAAAGCAGAGAGGAGAATGAGAAAGCCCCCCGCCCCGGAGGGATGGCCCCACCACAATCCTTTTCTTCCCTTCTGTCTCAGGATTTTGGACACAAGTGCACACATACCCAGCATGGTTTTTTGATTATTGTTGTTGCTGTTTTATTAAAATTATTTTCTTTAAATTTATTTATCCATTTATTTATTTTATTATGATCAGAGAGGAATAGAGTGAGACAGAGAGAGTGAGAGAGAAAGTGAAGAAAGCAAGCTTCCAGGTCCAGGACTTGAATCACAGTCAGCCATGTGGGAGTCCAGCACCCTTAACTACCATGCCACCTACCTGCCCTGCCAGCATGTTTTTTAGGCTGCCTGGTCAGGAATCAAACCTTGCAGTTAGCTGTGTGGGGATCCAGCTGCCGTCGCCACACCACCTCGCTGGTCCTGAAGTGATTGTTAATGAGCTTTTTCTTGGGTGATAAAAATGGTCTAAAATTGATTGTGGTAATGGTTATGTAACTAACCCTGTGGATATACTAAAAAACATTAAATTATTCACTTTAAATAGGTGACTTGTATGACATGTGAATTACAACTCAATAAAGCTGATATTCAGAAAAATGTCAGGGCCAGCAGGTGGCATGGTGGTTAAGGTGCTGGATTCCCATATGCCGACCTATTTCAAGTCCTGGACCTGGAGGCTTGTTTTCTCACTTTTCCTCTCTTTCTCTCTCTGTCTCTGTTTGGTGAATGCACATGCCCTATAGCAAATTTTCAAAATAATAATATATAAAATTAAATAAATAATCTTTTTTAAAGCAAGGAAAATATCTTGGCTTTATTGAGTTGTTTTAATGACCTGATTAAGGTGACTTAAAACATGAACATGGGATATATATATGTTGATCTTACCTTATATAAATTCAGTGAGTTACAGATAATCAACTGCTTTATATTATTGTAACTAAGCATCAACATAAAGCCCTTTTAAAAAGATAAAATCACTTCTCTCTGAGAAAAAGACCAAATGGCAGTTGGTACAGTGGCAGGACCCAGAGGTCCAAGGGGCCTTGGGATAAGAGGCCTAGGTGGCTTTCGTGGAGGGTTCGGCAGTGGCCTCTGTGGTCCAGATCATGGCAATGGTTGGGCCCAAGGCTGAGGCCATGGAGCTCACCAAGGCAAGGGTGAGAACAAGGAGTGGATCCCAGTCACCAAGCTGGGCCACCTAGTCAAAGACATGAAGATCAAGTCCCTGGAGGAAATCTACCTCTTCTCCCTGCTCATCAAGGAGTCTGAGATTACTGACTTTTTCCAGTTATGTTCTTGGTAAGGATATAGATATATACTCAAGGATGAGGCTTTGAAGATCATACCTGTGCAAAAGCAGAATCTTGCTGGCCAGCAGACCAGGTTCAAGGCATTTGTAGCCATTGGGGACTACATTGATTTCAGTGTGAATTGCTCCCAGGAGGTGGCTGCCACCATCTGAGGAGCCATCATCCTAGCCAATCTCCCCATTGTCGCCCTGCAGAGAGGCTTCTGGAGGAACAAGATTAGCAAGCCCCACACTGTCCCTTGCCAGGCGGCCAGCTGCTGTGGCTCTGTATTGGTGCGCCTTATTCCTGCCCCCAGAGACACTGGCATTGTCTCAGCCCCTGTGCCCAAGAAGTTGCTGCTGATGGCTGGCATCAAAGACTGCCATAACTCTGCTTAGGGTTATACCACCACCCTGGGCAACTTCGCCAAGACCACTTTTGTTGCCATCTCCAAGACCTACAGCTATTTTAACCCTGACCTCTGGAAAAAGACTATGTTCACCAAGTCTTTCTATCAGGAATTCACTGAACATCTTCTCAAAACCCATACCACAGTCTCATTGGAGAGGCCCCAGGCCCCAACTATGGCCACAACATAGGGTTTTCATACAAGAAAAATAAAGTGAATTAAGACTGGGGAAAAAAAAAAAAAAAAAAGACAAGAGCAAGTGTTTTCTTGAGGATTTAAATGTATTTTTTCTTAGAAAGAGATTTTTGCTGTAAGGGTGCGTGTACTCACAGGAGAGAGACAGAGAAAGTAAGATCTCACTCCCCAGAGGGATGACCACATCTCAATCCCTTCTTTTCCATTCTTCTTGCAGGATATTGGACATGCATGCACATGTCCCCAGTATGAATTTCAAGCCACCAGGTCCAGGAATCAAATCAGGGTCAACTACATGGGAGTCAACCATTACGTCACCTGCTGGCCCCTAAATGTATTTTCAATGGACATGAAATGATCACTATATATTTACTAGATGTTATACTTTCTCCAAAATGAACTAATCCTATGTCATGCAATTAAGGGCATCATAAAACATAGATTTTATTGATATTTTTCTGCTCACTATAAGCAAACACATTATGAAATATAACTTCCTTCAAATATTAAAATACGGTCCTACATAATCTAACTAAATAAAGCACAGTTCCAATTAAAAGACAAACGCTAAGGGACCAGCAGTTAGCGTAATGGCTATGTTGTTGGACTCCCACTTAATCGACCACGGTTCAAGTCCTGGACCGAGTGGCTTAAAACTCACGCCAGGCGCATGTGCATGTGTGCCCAAGATGCTGAGAGGAGAATGGAGGAGAAGGGATTGCGGCGTTGCCATCTCCCCTGGTGGGTGATTACTTGCTTTCTGTCTCTCTTTTTCTCTCTGTCTTTCTGGCGAGCACACACGCCCTATAGCAAAAACCTCTCCAAAAAAAAAAAAAAAAAAGACAAACGCTAAGTAATTCGATAAATTGATAATAATCCTAGTACTGTTATGTTCTTGGTAAGGATATAGATATATACTCAAAAATTAATAGACGTATATTCCTAAACATATAATAGTTTTAGAAAACTAGTTTCCTAATATTAAACTGTTTATATGCTAGGATCACATAAATTGAAACTGAAAGAAGTATTACAGATTTTCATTCCAGCCACCCCATTTACACAAGAAAAAAATTGAGATGTAAATTGGTATTTGCCCACATTATGATTGAGAAATCTATGGTCTGAAACCAAATTCCTTAATTCCCAATGCAGTGATGTTTCCACCATACCAAAATTCCATAAAATAGAAAAATGATTATTTGAAAATTTATCAGCATGTAGAGGGAGACCAACTTTATATTTCTGTTGTGTGTTTCTTTCTTCCTTTATTTTAATTAGAAAGAGAATAAGAGTGAGAGGGAAAGACAGAGAGGAGAGAGAAAGGTATTTTTTATTAGGATCTTGCCATTGTGAGCCTCTGCCACAGCCTCCTGGTTCGCTAGGACTTACATTTTTGTGCTACACACCAAATCTGTTCAGGTTGGTCTGGGATCCAAGCCTGGGCCTGCCAATGGACCCAGCCTGACATAACAGTGTCTTACAGCTTATGTCCCCATGGCTGGGCCTATTGCATGTTTCTATGTATGTATATATGTGTGTGCATATATATATCTATGTATAGATATATACACACATGCATATACACACATGTGTAATATATGTTTATGTGTATGTGTAATATACATGTATACATATGTATGGGTGTGAAATATATATATATATAGTAAATATATATATATATATATATATATATATATATATATATATAAAATCTGTCCACTCTATCACTGATAATGTTTAAACTTTAAGCTCTCAGAACACCACAATCATGTATGCCTACTTAACTGCTGACATTTCTAACTTCATTCTCAATTGACCTGAACACTTATTTGTTTTTAAGACAGATTTTTGTTATAGGGCACATATGTTCACCAGAGAGACAGAGATAGAAAGCAAAAAGCATCCCTCATGGGGATAACTATGCTGCAATCCTTTCTCCTCCAGTCTCCTCTCAGGATCTTGGGCACACATGCACACACACCTGGCATGAGTTTTAAGCTGCTGGGTCCTGGACTCAAACTGCAATTGACTACATGGAAGTCTAGCAATATAACCATTAAACCATCTGCTGGTGCCCTGAACAGTTATTTTTAAGAAGAAAGCTCAATAAAATGAAAAACAAAAAATAATAAATAAAATAAAATGAAAACACAACATGGTAGTAATAAAATTATTTTATTCCTGATGAAAATCTTAGGGAAACCTTCATGTAGTTGAGCTGGTAAGTCTCCCATGAGGAAACTCAGTGCTGTTTCTTTGAAAAAGTATTCTTTTCAAACCTCTCATACTTGGAGAAAGCATTAGCATAGCCTCCACTAACTCCACCAAAGCTCCTGAAAGACATTCATGAAATGATTTTTGATGGCTCTGCACCAGGACTTTATGAGAATCTTCAGGTTAGTTAGGGATCTCTTATTACACCTCCCATTTCTTATCCAAATGTTTTCATAGTTGCCCTGTTACAAATACTACTCTTTTTTCTCATCAAATCTCTATTTCCAAAGCTACTATTTTCTGTGCCACACTAAAGCGAGAGTTACTGATAGGTTTTTAGTTGGGGTAGAGGTGAGTGATGGGAAGCTCTTTGCATTTTTAAAGTAAGGTTCCTTTTACTTAAAATGTCACTAAACAGTATGTATAATCCTTCCCTGTATGGGCTTCACTGTGCCCCAACCTTCTCTGGGGGCCACCAAGGTCTCTTGACCCACTACATTCCAGAAATCAGAGGTCAGCAACTGGGTGCCCCACTTGTGAAAAGCTGTTGACCTCTGGGAGGGAGCTTATATGGAAGCAAGTGTTAATTTTCAAAATGTGACTGGTCTTGATAGCAGCAACCTCACCCCATTACAATGTCCTTGGAATGTTTTCTAGTCAAGGGGCCAAGAAGTCATCTGTCATCACTGGTCAGTGGGGCAAGCAGCTCAGTCTTGTATCCTTGCCCTTCTCCGCTGGACCTGAAACAAAACATACCACTCTGCCCTCTTCTCACGTCCAAACTTTCATGTGTTCAACATTTATCAGGGCCTTCACCTTCAATGACATGGTCAACATACCAAGAAATTACATTTAACACATGAAAAATGAATAGCAGCCCATTTGTAATTGAGAGCTACAGAGTCAGTGTTGGGGGTAGGCATGTGTGTGCTTATTCTTGGAACAATCTCTAGAGGCACTTAAAATGAGTACCCTCCAAAATCATAAAAAGGTTTCATAACACACTTTAATATAATTTCTTAAGCACTTTTTTAATAAAATACAGATATATAATTATAATTATCAATGTATGTATGTTATTGAATATAACAATAAAAGGCTACTTTGTGAAGTGACATGGTGATTAATATTTACAGTAAAACCTAGAGGAAACAGCTTTTGTACAATATTGCTACATTTTACCAAAACAAGGATTAATTAAAAAAAAATTCTACTTGCATTGTGGTGTCATCTTAAATTGCCAACAGCTAAAAGGAAAATACTCTCCTCATTAATATAAATGGGTAATACACCATACTTCCCATAATTTCTCAAGATGGCAAATTCTCTGGTCTCCTTGAATTACACTGAACACTAAGTCTAGGAAGGACTCACTCTCAAAGCCTTTTCCCAAATCTTTGTCAAGTTATTAGTACTTAACGCAAACATTTTATGTAGATATACATTTTATAAATATCTCATGTCCCTTTGTGCTAATTTTAATTTTAAAAATCAATACTAATTGATGAGCTGCTACAGAATTCATGAGAAAATGTATCAATATCTATACAGAGAGTCAGGTTCTGTGCAAATTCTGTTCAAACAGTATATTCTCCTAAATATCTAACAGCTGTGCTGTTTCAAATAAAGGGCCCAACCAGAAGCTGCATCTTTTCCCCTCTAAACTAGGAATGAGCTAAAGCAATTGCATCTAGGAGTGAAAGGAAGTCACACTCCCTTTGCTCGGCAAATGGAGTAAACATAATGCCCTGACGGGAGGACACATTATTTTCTCAGTGACATCAGATCATGCTCTCATGCATGGCTAGCCTTTTCTATTTATCTTATAGTTAATTCTCAAAGTTACTTGTTTTGACCTCTCAAATCATTTATACATTATTTTAGGGATATATATTTTGTAAATGAGTGCTGTTTTCAATTCTCCCGTTCCAAGGGTTAAAATGCTGTCGAGGTCAAAAGTTTTATAGATCCTTTATCATAATTAGTATCTTCCTCCTCAGTCCTCCAAGAGGGTCTTTATAGGAATAGGCTTTGGCCTTTGCACTACAACCCCAAAAAAACAGATTGCTGGAGATAACCCCCCTGAAATTCCTGACAGTGTTATTTAACACCATAAAGGCCTAGGATCTATCTGTTTTAGGAGAGTCCAAGAGAGACAAGGTTAAGGAGCGAGGGAAGTTTCAATTTGTAGGCATTACCAGACAGAAATAAGTAGTTTAAATACTCTTTTTGTTCCTTACAGACCATGGGTCAGAAAGCTTGAAGCAAGATGGAAACGAATCCTAAATGAAAGATCAAATGACATAAAAACCTAAGGGCTAGTCAGCAATATTATTCCTCTTGATTTAAAAAGATAGACATTTCTCATTGGACTCAAACAATTTGATATGGATTTTATTTTCTTTTGCTGTTCTGTTCATATCATATAGTCCGTCCCTGGTGAAATCTCAAATCTGAAAGTGTTTATAGAACATTCCTTAATGGTCTATTTGATAAGATAAATAAAATGAGCTAAAAATCCAGAATACTGGAAATTTATTTTCTGTAGATGAGTAAGTGCCATTTATATGCCCAATGGAAAGTGTGTGTGGGGGGGAGGCGGGGGGAGAACCACAAGCCTCTTCTCTACCTTCCTTAAGAAAATAACAATTATTATGGGTTATGATTTTTTATAGACCCAAGGTCAGATAGTATTTGTGATAAATAAGAACAAGCAGAAATGCAAAAGTTAATCCTTCATTGTTAAGACTCACTGGCTTCTGCATTTTAGGTCCTCACACTGTGTCCAAGAATAACAGAAATCACAAGACTATATGCTGGTTACTGCTGGTTATCAACACTCAAGTATGAAACTGTTTAGAATAGTTTTCTGATAAATTGAGTTATAAGTCTCCATCTGGTTAGTATCATTGCCAAGTGTGGAGTTCACCATTTTGTTTTTAGAAGAGTCTGAGAACCTCAGTTAAGCATACTCCATGTACTTGCCAGTACTCTGCTCAAGTGACGGGGGAAATTGAGGCTGCCATGTATAGACACATGCTATGTATAGACTTTTTATATATACATTTACATATATATGTATACCATAGATAATTACAATCTCACCATGAGAAAGTCAAAAAAACTCAGGGAGCCTTCATTTTCTATTATATGTACATTTTACAAGCTACAGATAATTTCTTTCCACAATGCTTTAACAAAAAGAGGAAGAAAGAAAATATGCTGGACAGATTCAAACGTAGTTTAACTTAAAGGCTTCATCAGACCATATGTGCAGACACTTGAGATGATGACAGAGTTAAGCTTCCTAGGGTCCTAGAGTCAAAGAAACTCTGCTGACCCCCACTGCTAAGCAGGTGCACTCCTTCCACAGGGGGCAACATCTGCCGATCAGTCATGGTCCCACTCGGTGAGGACCCCAAGAAACTTCCTTGGGAAGAAACAATTTTCTCAGGACTGGCAGCCAGTTTAGGGGATGTGGAGAAGTTATATCCATACAAGGCACAGGGGCTGTGTAACCTGAAAGTGTTATAGGAACCCTGATGGGTCTGGTTAGCAGCAAAGGCATTGCTGGTGGGTGAAGGCATGATATACTGAAGCTGGGGGGACATCCCCGAAATCTGCATGGACAAGCTGGTCTGTGGACAGCTGAAGGTGTCCCCATCAGTGCCGCCCATGGACATGTTCACGGAGGTGCTGCTGCTCACGCCCACATAGGAGGGAGTCCTGGGTGGGGCAAAAGTCTCGCTGGTCTGGTTGGTGAGTCTGTTGTAGGTCTCTGCCAAGGACGTGCTGTATCGGTTGAGGGTGAGGCCTGAGCGGGCACAGGCAGAATAGTCAGCTGGGGCCAGACTACACAGCTGGCTGGTGTTGGGCCCCAGATGGAAGGCAGGAGAAGAGCAAGAGGAGCCAGGCAGAAGGTGAGGGTGGGTGGCCGGAACACCATTCCCAGAACCTTGGAGTAAGGTGGAGGAACTTGCATTCCCTACAAAAGAAGTTGAAACATAAAGAACAACTCCATAGCCGTCTTTTTCTCTCAAGCTTGTAAATACGAGCTATACACAGCTTGTTATAAGGTGAGGGTGCTATGAAGATGAAAAGGAGATGGTCTCAGCTTTTGAGGAGTTTATCATTTAATTCAATTCAGACTGAAATAATTAAAATGCAGATCCTCTCAATACTTTTAAGACAAGTTATCTCCTCAGAGAATGATGCGTTTTATTGCAGATTAATCATAGAATACTACTACACAGAATGTCCACATATTTCCCCTCAGTTAGCTTTCTCAAAGTTTGTTTTTGTTTTGTTTTGTTTTGTTTTTACTGTAATAGGTATTACAAATACAAAACGTTCCAGCAACTTGACAAAATATAAACTTCATCTTATTCTGTATCTTTTTCCAAAAGTGGAACCATCGCTTCTCTTCAACCCACATTTTATCCTTTCTTTTAGCAAAACTTACTCTCGATCAATGTATTTTCTTTCTTTCTTTCTTTCTTTCTTTCTTTCTTTTTTTTTTTTTTTTTTTTTTTTTTTTTTTTGGAGAGGTTATCGCTATAGGGCGCGTGCACTCGCCAGACAGACAGAGAGATAGAGAGACAGAAAGCAAGAAATCACCCCCCAGGGGGGATGGTCACACCACAATCCCTTCTCCTCCGTTCTCCTCTTGGGATCTTGGGCACGCACGCACACGCGCCCGGCGTGAGTTTTAAACCACCGGGTCCCGGACGCGAACCGTGGTCGACTACGTGGGAGTCCAGCGACATAGCCATTACACTAACTGCTGGTTCCTAATGTATCTTCTTGCAAGAAAAAAGAAATAACTCAAAGGAAAGAACTGAACTAGTCAAAGGCACGCCTTCCTCAAACACATCTGCATATTCTCACAGAAAGCGTGTGAGCTCAGTGACTATACCTTGTTAGTCTCAGCTACTGGAGGAAGACAATGGTCTAGCACTTCAAAAATCTTATTTCTAACCAGAAAACAGGTTGGTGAATCCCATGCTACCAAAAGAGCAGAGGTCCAGCAAATAAACAGTCCTGCAAAACTTAGAGAAGGTGGTTAGCCCTGTCTCCACTTACTAATAGTCGTGGTGGGGACTCCCCCTCTCTGGAGCTGCTGGCAGATTAATGTTTGCAAACTTGACAGAACTGAAGGGAAGAGGAAAATTCCAAAAGCTGGACAGGCTGTAAAACCTTCATTGCTCTAACAACAGTGTTTTATATAGCTTCTCAAAATAATCAAAACGCCCAACCCAACCAATGATAATTATCTAAAACCCAGCATGTTAAATCCTCGCTGGAAGCTGGGCAGGATCATTGTAACAAGCCTGACCACAGAAGTGAGCTAAGAGTCCTACTTACTAAGCAGACCAGAGAGGAGACACCATCCCTTTCTATACAGCTCTCGCTGACCAAACATGAGCCTTGGGCTTGTGATAAGTATTCAGAGAAAAGCCCAGGTCTATCCAAGTGTGCCTGATCTTATCATAAACCCAGAGGGAGAACTTTCCCAGACTCAGTTCTCCTGAAGGAAGAGAATCCGGCAAGAAGGATGGACTGGAGACAACACTGGCAATTTCTTGTGAAGTGCACCTGGTACAAGGGCCCAGCAGTCTAGCACTCATTTTAATATGACATTTAGAGCAAGGTAAAAGTCATGAAATATATAAACAGCCCAAAACTCATCCAAGATTCAACTATGACTCCAACAACCATTCTTCCAGATCCACCCCCATACCATACAAAAAAATAGATGGATTCTGTCATAGGAAGATATTGGTGATGAGGCTGTCATTGTTGATGCAAATAAGAACTTGTGCCTTTTGTTAAAGAATATGTCTCCTGGTGTCTCAGTCTCCCTGCCTTGACCCCCACTTGGAATCACAGGCATGCCACTATGCCTGAATTATTTTCAGGTAGGGTCTTGCTATGTCGCCTGGCCTGCTTCAAGCTTGTAATGCTCCTGCCTCAGCCTCCCAAGTTGCTGATACAACAGGTGCACACCACTGTACTAAGCCTATAGGTTGGTATGGGAATTGAACCCAGGCCTCTTACGTGGACCCAGGCTGCAGAGCACAGCATCTTAACAGCATGTGCCACCACAGCTGTGCCTGACTTGTGCATTTTTTATTGCCTGAGCTTCTAGACAGGAACTGGCTGCATATATGAAACAGGAGATTTTGTAAGTTACCTTGCTTGGCAATTCCAGGGATATCTTCAAAGGTGAGAGTCCGCAGTGAAGGCCTCCAGAATGCATAGGACTCCACCAGGGCTTCCAAACCCATTCTAAATGGAAGGGTCAGGATGGGAGTGGACAAAAGAAGTCTAGTTAGGAGTGGTTGGAGTTTTCACCAGTAATATGCATCTAGAAAAACAATGGCATTGACAGTACTCCCCTCACTGGCATGTTAGGAGCTTGCCACAGGCAGGAAAAAATGTCTTGGTGACGGTCTACTATTCAATCGTGAGAGAATGAACAACACCCAAGATGCCAGTTAAAATTCCTGGAAATATAAGCTGACCTAGGGGTTTAACAAGCTGCCCCCTTAGGCTGAAGAGTTGGGGTAAAGAGAGTCATTTCTGCTGCTGAAAGTCCAAAGCTCTGCTGTGATCCGAAACCCATCCTCTCTCTCCTTGTCTTATTACTTCTTCTTCTGTTGAGGAAGGTGTTGCCACAAAAGCATGTCCTACAAAACCAACTCTTTTTTGAGAGGCTCTTGGCCCACTATTCAATGCCTCTGCAGTCAGCCCCTCTCTCTCTCTCTCTCTCTCTCTCTCTCTCTCTCTCTCACAGTTTTTACCACACCCAGTGCAGCCAGGCTAGGGCCCAAGTTCAACATTGGGAGGGATATTGCGGTGACAACACTGAGCCCCAGTGCCCAGTGTTAGAGAGGATAGAAAGAAGGTGATCTCACAGGGATGTCCAAAATTATTATTTCTTTAATTGTCAGAGGGTGCATGCCGTTGTCAGAGAGAGACAGAGACACACAAAGTGAGGAAGAAAGCACCTTCCAATAGGGTATGGCCACACTGAAATCCCTTCTCCATTTCTCCATTTCTTTTAGGATTTTGGGCCCATATGCCCACACACCCAGCATGTTTGTCAAGACCCTGGGGCTGGGATTTAAACCATGGTTTAAAGTATGGTTACCATGTGGGATTCAGTTCCTTAACTATAGGGCCACAGGGCCGGCCCTTGTCCCAAATTATTTTAAAATCCTGTGATTATCCTGTATTCAATTGATAGTAAATAGTAAGCTTTCATGACTTTCTAGAAACAAGTATTTTATTTTTTAATTTGCTAGAGAGGTGCATGTGCTTACTAGAGAGAGAGAGAGAGAGAGAGAGAGAGAGAGAGAGAAAGCACCCCCGCTCCAGGAGGATGACCATGATGCGGCCTCTTCTCCATTCTCCTCTTAGGATTTTGGACAGGCACGCACATAAGCCTGGAGTTTTTTGTTTTGTTTTGTTTTGTTTTGTTTTTCAGCTGCCAGGCCTCAGCCTCAAACTGCACAGTACACCATGTGGAATCCAGCAACCTTAATCATCATGCCACTGGCTGACCCAAAACAATTTTTTGAAAGGCAAAAGAGGGACCAGCCGGTGGCATAGTGATTAAAGGGATGGACTTCCATGGAGTCATTCATGGTTCAAGTCCCGGACCTGGCAGCTTGAAACTCACACCAGGCGCGAGTGTGTGCATGCCCAAAATCCAGAGAGGAAACTGGAAAAGAAGGGATTGCATCATGGCCATCCCCCTGGAGGCGGGGATGTCTTCTTTTCTGTCTCTCTGTCTCTCTCTCCCTGTCTCTCTGACAAGAGCACGCACTCTAGCAAAAACCTAAAAAAAAAAAAAAAAAAAAAAAAAAGGCAAAAGAATTTTAGGACGTAGTTTCATATAAAACTGCTTCTTATTACCATACAGAAGAATTTTCATAATGGTAGTTTTAAATATTAAAGATACCAAAATACATATGGAACAGTCTTAAGGGAAGTTAACTAAGATAATTAATAAGTATCCACTTAGAAATCTATTAACCTCAGAGATGTGCATTACTGCATTATTTGGTTTAGCAGCATAAACTTCATTATGCTTTAAATACAAATCCATAAACCAAAATCTTGGGGAGAAGTTATTGGTCATCAGACACCTATAATCCTAACTTTAAAAAGATGCTCTAAAGGTGATAGACCTACAAGTGATCTGATGTGAAGCTATTGATATTTTTCCTGGGGCTGCTGTTTCACACTGCAAGTTCCAAAAAGGATTTTGGATATTTTGCAGGAAACAGTTATAAAATATTTATTAGCTGAATCTGGATTTTTTTTTAAAAAAAAAAAGCCTTCATTTTCGCCAGTAATGGAGACTTTTCCCGTCTAGTTAAAGGAAAGATAAAAGGCACCTCCTGCAGGAGTGTAGCCAAGGCGATAATTTATACAAGATGCCTTTGAACAATTTCCACATTTTATCACCACCCTAATTTATGCTATCAAATGGCCAAGTTTATTTAGGAAAATGGTTATGTTTTTCCTGAAGTATTTAAAGAGAAAAAAATTTTTGTACCTTCCTGAGTAAAAACTTTTATAGGGTCAAACCTAAGGCCTAACTGAAGAATGAAACTATTCTCAGCACATAAATTCTCTCTCACGTAGCAAATGTCTTGCAGGAGAGCTTTTAAGGGCTGAAGCTACTGATTCCTGTAAAATAGACTGCAGAGCTGTAAATAGCCAGGAAAGATCATTTTTAATTAAAGCAAATTATTTCATAAAGTTTAAACCTGTTTATTTCTTGTCCTGCTCAATTTGTTTATTTCATGTATAGAAGGAAAAATTTAAATGGAATTTATTTTCAAAAGCTATAGCAACAGCACAACAGAAGCAATGGTAGTGAAGGAATATGCTGAATTTTTTTCTCAGGGTCTTTCTTCTGGATTAATACATGGGAAATACCTTGGCCTTTCCCATGCCCCCAAACCACTGTATCCCCATGAAGTTTTACACATAATTTAGTTTTTTTTTTTTTCAAGGAAAATAATGTGTAAGTTAGAAATGTTTAAAGCTGACCAAATTCTTTTTCATTTATCTATGTCTTTTGCATTTATGAATGGAAAATGTTAAAATGAGGTTTTGTTAGTTGTGTTGATTCATAGATACTTAGCATTCCAAAGTGAGCAGTGAAGAGCTTATTTATAAACAAGAAATGTAATGTCAGTGAGTAAAAACTGAAACTTTATTTCACTAGCAAGAAAACCATGTGTAGTTTCAATATGCTTTACCTATACTAAGATATTATTTAAACACCTGGAGCAAATGAAAATCTAAAATTTTGTCAAAATTTTCAAAATATTAAAGCATAATTCATATTTTAAATCCATTAAAAACTTTTAAAAGTTCTAGAGTCAAAGAAGAAATAACACATGAATGCCATGCCATCCTTCTGAAATACCCAGAGGGAAGAAAAAAAATCCCTATCAACCTCACCATATCAAAACAAGCTTAGTGGGACCAGCAGTTAGCATAATGGCTATGTCACTGGACTCCCATGCAGTCGACCGTGGTTCAAGTCCCAAACCCGGTGGCTTAAACTCACGCCAGGCGCGCGTGCATGTGTGCTCAAGATCCTGAGAGGAGAATAGAGGAGAAGGGATTGTGGAGTGGCCATCCCCCCTGGGGAGTGATTTCACGCTTTCTGTCTCTCTGTCACATACCCTATAGCAAAAACTTCTCAAAATAAATAAATAAATAAATAAACAGGCTTAGTAGTTTGATTTTCACCAATGCCACTGAATGTGTTCACTGACCAAGTTTAAATAACTGAATATCTTTCATTATGCTGACATATCCAGAACTCTTTCTGAAAACTTACCATATTCATCTATTATTTCATTTCTCATAAATGGTTTATTCGCTATTGTATCTAAGATACATTTTTTAAAAAAAAAGTTCATTTTCTTTCTTTCATGAGAGACGGAGATAGAGATGGGCAGGGGGCAGAGACAGGGTCCCATCATGCCATAACCCTTCCCGCAGCATCCCGTGAGTAGGATCACAGGTACGCACAGGTGCATTCAACATGTTCAGGGCAACTTGGGATCTCAGCCCGAGCCTCCCATGTGGCTCCAGTATCCCACAACGGTACCCTACTTACTGCACAGCCACTAAAAAGTATCTTCTGAGGCTTAGCCACAGTGGCTCACATGGTAGAGGCACTACTACGTGATACTGAAGGCCATGAGGGAAGGCTGCCAGTTCATGTCCCAGGTCTGCCTGAGTATGCCAGCTGAAGTGGTTTCAAGGAGTATTAGAATCATTTGGGGAATGAAGTAATAAAAATTGCTCAAATACTTCTTTTTGAAAGCAAGATGTTTTTAAAATATTTAAGTTTTAAAACTTTATAGCCTTACCCTAAAACATTTGGAAAACTGTTCTATCCATATTCTCTGTTACTACAGACAGTTATTTTAGAAACTGTTGTGCTGAACTGTATTGGAATAAAACTGTATCAATAAATTCAAAAACTCTTGGCACACAAATGAAGTGATCTGCTTTTTGATAAGAGTAATGGCATAGAATTCATTATTATAACTGTCCCAGTTAGTACAAACACCATAAAACCTGACACAGAAAAAATAAACAAGTGTGTGCCTGTCGGCAGAGCCAAAACAAATTTGGAAACTAAGGAATATCAGCCCTCTTGGCAAAGGGGAGTAGGTTCATATTCCAGCTGGAAATCTGAGTTCATAGGAGACCTCACCATGTTCCTCAGACAGAATCAATAGATAGCTGTAGCATCACTAAGGAAATTCTAAACCAATGTTATTTAAATACTGAGGACCCCTGGCCTGTCAAGGCAGGCTTCTTCAAGGCCCCTTCAAAAGCTACATGTGGCATACACCCTGTGAGTGTCTATCCACACGTCTGCATCACCAGTGGGAGTTCCCTTCAGGGGAGGCCACAGGTTACCCTCCAAAAATAAGTTACCTCCCAGACACAACAGCAGTAACAAATTTAAATCTTCATCAGAAATGATGTTGATACCAAGTCAGTAAATTTAACCCTTTAATTTGCCATGGAAAATTTCACAATAAAAAATCAACTGTATTTATACTAACCAGAATGTTCTTCATTAAGACCTACCTGTTACGCCCAGAGTCTCGAAAGCCTTTGGCAAATGGATTCCTATCTATTTTCAGGCGAGTAATCTACAGCACAGGAAAAAAGGAAAGTAAATCTTCTGTATGGTGAGAACTACAATTTTAAAAATAACCGTTAGATTAATCCGCTGTGCATCTCTTTCCCATTTCCCAGGTATTTTAATATCCTGCCAGTAAGACTGAAAGAAAATTTCGGAAATCATCTCAAGCACACATTTGCTGTGAAAAAGACATTTCTCTACTTCTCTTCCTTTTTTTTTAAAGAATTATTTATTTAATTTTATTTATTATTATTATTTTTCATCTTCTATAGGCATGCATGCTCACCGGAGAGAGAGAGAAAGAGAGAGAAGGAAATTGAGAAAGCAAGCCACCAGGTCTTGGACTCAAACCATGTTTAGCTCTGTTGGAGTCCAGTGCCTAACCACCACGCCCCCTGCTGGCTCCTCTCTACTCCTTTTCAATCTCCAAAGAACAATGAAAGTGTGCGTTGCTTTTAATATTCCCGGACAAAGAGATTCTGAATTATCTGTCCTATGTTTGACAATCTCCTCTGAACTTTTTTTTTTTTTTTTTGAGAGGTTTTCGCTATAGGGCACGTGCGCTCGCCAGACAAACAGAGAGAGATATAGAGACAGAAAGCAGGAAATCACCTTCCAGCGGGGATGGTCACGCCGCAATCCCTTCTCCTCCATTCTCCTCTCGGGATCTTGGGCACGCACGCACACGCGCCCGGCGTGAGTTTTAAGCCACCGGGTCCGGGACGCGAACCGCGGTCGACTACATGGGAGTCCAGCGACATAGCCATTACACCAACTGCTGGTTCCCTCCTCTGAACTTTTTAAACTCTATGATGTAGTTTAATTCTACATGTCTTGCAATAGAAGTGATGAAGAACAACTAAAATCTGACTTCTCTTCAACAGTCATTTATATGGATGAATGCTTTTAAGCTCCTCCACAGCTTCCTCCTCTTCAGAATTAGGTAATATATCAACTCTTAATTTTCTGCCTCTGTATTTTCCTTTGTCTCTACTTTTATCTTCTCTGTGGTTCGCATCTGAAAGTTTCATTCTTTCACATTTTATCTGTGCAGTCCTGACCTGGACAGAGTACTACCATGAATATCTAACCAGAGGTAACCACTACTTGATGGTTCTAGTGGTATTAAGTCTTATACCTGTAGTAGAAACAAATGTTTATTTATTTATTTTTTAATTAGGTTTTCACCATAGGATGCATGTACTCGCCAGAGAGAGACAGAGAGAGGGAAAGTGAGAAATCATCCTCTAAGGGGAATGACCATGCTGCAATTTCTTCTCCATTCTCCTCTCGGGATTTTGGACATGCATGCACACACACCCAACATGATTTTCAAATTGCCACATCTGGGACTTGAGCCATGGTGAACCTTAATAGAATTCAGCACCTTAACCACCACATCACCTGCTTGCCCCCAAATGTTTAAAAGGTTCTTAAGGGACCAGCAGATGGCATAATGGTTACATCGCTGGGCTCCACGTAGTTGACCGCTGTTAAAATCCCAGATCCAGCAACTTAAACTCACACCAGGCATGTGTGCATGCATGCCCAAAATCCCAAGAGGAAAATGGAGGAGAGGGGACTGCAGTTTGGCCATCCCCCATAGGGGGTGATTTCTCACTTTCTGTCTCTCTGTCTTTCTCTATGTCTCACTCCCAAGTGCACGCCCCTACAGCAAAAATCTCTCTAAAAAAAAAAAAAAAAAAACTTTTTAAATAAATTTGGCTGTGTCATACTTATGGCATACAACATTATGTTATGGGATATATATAGATAGTAAAATGGTTCCTATAGATGATGCCTTAATTTCAGTAAGAGTTCTAATTTGTTGACATAACCAGCTCTTGCCTACAAGGACCCAAAGATTTGAGGGGAAATATCTCACAAATGATCTAAGCATCTTCATTTTTAAAAAAACTGTTTAGTTATGGCATTTGAACCTGATATTGGTAAATTACATCCCACCTATTTCTTACCAGATCTCTACTTTGCCTAGAGGAATTTACAGCCTATTTTCTAAGAGACAACATCCTTTGCTTTCTAAATTCCCTGGTCTAATGAAATTGACAAAGTTAAATGACCACACTTCTGGCTACACCATCTTGGCTAACAATGGGAACTGCTGGGTTACACTAAGACAAAGACAGGCATTTGGGAAAATCATCACCATCTCCCAGTGCTGGAGATGTATACACCCACGCATGCACCAATTGGCCATGCCACACTTAAGACACATGTGTTCCATGTGATATTGTCTCAGCATGTGCTAAAGTTATATTAGAAATGGGATAATGAGGGACCAGCAGTTAGTGTAATGGCTATGTCACTGAACTCCCATGTAGTCAACCGTGGTTTAAGTCCCAGACCTGGTGGCTTACATTCCTAGAGGGTGATTTCTCGATTTCCATCTCTCTGTCTCTCTCTGTCTTTCTGGCGAGCGCACGTACCCTATAGCAAAAACCTCTCAAAAAAGAAAAAAAAAAAGAAAAGAAAAGAAAAGAAAGAAAGAAATGGGATAATGATATAATGAATGCATTTGCCAATTAATTCACCTTGTCTGTCACTGTGTCTTTGAAGAAATATTCTTTACAAATCATTACAGCTCAGTTCTCTGCTCATTTAAATAATTGGCTAATTCAAATGTTCATTTAAAATATTACCTGGGACCAGCAGGTGGGGTGGTGGTTAAGGTGCTGGACACTCCCACACGGCTGACCACGGTTCAAGTTCCAGACCTGGCGGCTTGCTTTCTCACTTTCTCTCTCTCTCTCTCCCTCTCTGTGTCACTCTCTCTGGTCAAATTAAAATAAAATAAAAATGAATAAATAAAATTAAATTTAAAAATAAAATAAAATATTACCTTACAAAAGAGTGTAGGTTTATATAATGATGACCTTGTTTAAATAGAGATATAAACAAAGTACTAGCATTGCTTTCATTACTAACATTGCCACATTAATTGAGTGCATACTATGTATTCTCTGCCCAGTTTTATACATACCACACATTTATTTATCAGAACAACTCCTGCGTAGCTATTATCCCAATTCTATGTTGTCTTTACGAGGGTTATGTAACTTTCCTATGATCATGTGGTTACTAGCAAGTAGAAGTGGTGAGGACCCTAGGCGACTGAGCCTGTACTGTTAACCTTGAGGCTAGTCTGCTTACCAGCTATTCCTTAAGTACTTAAAAATAGTGACCAGGAAATTTAAAAGTGAACAAGATTGTATTTATCATGATCAACTTTCTTTCTAACTTTTCACCCTCTTAACTGATTTGTTAGTGTTTGCCAATTAACGTTGGTCACCAACAGTGCCAAAGCCCACTGCATTGTACCTTATTGTACTACAGAGGCCGGGAGAAAATATACATGGAACACAGTTAACTCACGTGTGTAAGAGAGAAAGAGAGAAAAACGATGTGAGAGAGAAGGTAGATTAGGGTTTCTTTTTTTTTCAATTTATTATTTTATTTATTTATTATCATTTGTTAGTTTGACCAGAGAGAGAGAGAGACAGACAAAAAGAGAGAGAGAAAGTGAGAAAGCAGGCTGCCAGGTCCAGGACTCAAACCATGATCAACTATGTGAGAATATAGGGCCTTAACCACCACACCATCTGTTGGCTCCATGGATTAAGGTTGTTAAAAGGGGAGGTCAGGAGGTGGCATAGTGGTTAAGGTACTGGACTCCCACGTGGTCCAGCACCTGGCAGCTTGAAAATCTTGTTGAGCAGATTGCATGTGTGCCAAAAATCCCAAGAGAAGGGACTGCAGCATGGCCATCTTCCCTGCAGGGTGATTTCTCCTTTTCTCTCTCTTTGTCTCTCTCTTGTCTGTCTGGCAAGCACATACACCCTATAGCAAAAAATCTATTTTTAAAAAGTACAAATGAATAAACAATTGTTATTACAATGTAAATGTACTTTTAATACCACATATGGCAAATGTTTTAGGATAACTTATAACATTTAGATGCAGTGAAAAGAGTAGCTAGTTTTCTATTTACACCTAAAATGAAACCTCTAGAAATACAGATTCTGAGTCAATACCTGTTGATTCTGATAGGCAGTGACAGTTGTGAAGACAGTTTCTGGGAAGGAGAATGCCTTCACTCCCTCCCCAGATGGAACAGGCTTGATGGGAGAAAGGTCATCTCCACAGTCTTTACGAATGACATGCACACGCGGTTGGTATTTGTGCATAGAATGAAGGATAATCTACATCAAGAAAAGAAAAGCCAAATATATCAGGAACCTCTGCTCAGTCTTAACACCATGCTTAAATATTTAATGCACAAAATAAATTCCTGTTGCAAATTAACATTCCCAAGGAAGCAGAAGTGCCAATTTAACAAAATATAACAGGATTGGAAAGGGAGGCCTAAGAAGTCGTTTGAAAAATGTATATGAAAATATAAAATAAAAATCACAGGGCTGGCAGGTGGTGTGGTGGTTAAAGGTGCTGGACTCCCACATGGTCAACCACGGTTCAAAACCTGGACCTGGAAGCTTGCTTTCTCACTTTCTCTCTCTCTCTCACTCCCACTCTCGCTCTCACTCTCATTCTTGTTCTCTGGACAAATTACAATAAATAAAAAAATAAATAAAGTTAAATAAAATAATCCTTTTTTAAAAAGAAAAAAATCACTATTTTAGTAAAACCTGTGAAGTTAGTATCAAATTTTCTGATGCTGAAAATACAGGAATAAATTAATAAGCATTTTATTTCTAATGTGTCAAATGGAACACAGAGCTTAAGCCAATAAAATAAAAAATGAGGTTGAAATGATTATTTAAATTGCATCACACATGTCCTCTAAAACTAAATATTTGCCTACTACATTTTCCTCAGAGGGGATGTTTTCCTCCATCAGCGATGACACATACCCATTCAAGGGGAATGGAATTTTAAGGACACCCTAGAATCTGTTTGTGTGTGATTCACAAAGTCTCTGTTTTGCAGAGAAAGTGCAGTTTCTCTCCTCCATCCTAACAAAGCTTCCATAATTCAGAACCCAGAGAATGAAAAAGTTGGCCTCTCAGACTCTGTCAGCTAATCTGATAATATGCTTCAAGTACCATCTACCCAAAGATACATTTCTGAGAATTTATCCTATAGAAATATTCCAAATCCAGAAAAAATTTTCATGTAGGAAGATAAATATCATATTAGGTTGTTGGAAAAGTGAGGATGCATTTTTGCATAGAAAAACACAGAAAAATAAGTGATGACTTTTCCAACAACCCAATACTATAACAGTGAAAAAACATCATAAACCACTTATGTACCCAACATGATGCAGATTAATTAGATAAATTGCAGGATGCAGTGCTATCTGGCCATCACTGATACTGTTCAGGCAGTTTTTAACCACATAGTGAAGTATTTCTTTCTAAATCATGAATGATAAAACAGGACCCAAATTGTTAATAAACTTATCACAAGTACAAAGACAAAAGATGGGGACCAGCAGTTAGTGTAATGGCTATGTCGCTGAACTCCCATGTAGTGGACAGCGGTTTGAGTCCCAGACCCAGTGGCTTAAACTCACACCAGGTGTGTGTGCGTGCGTGCCCAAGATCCTGAGAGGAGAATGGAGAAGAAGGGATTGCGGCATGGCCATCCCCCCGGGAGGTGATTTCTCACTTTCTGTCTCTCTGCCTCTCTCTTTCTGGCGAGTGCACGAGCCCTATAGCAAAAACCTCTCCGAAAAAAAAAATATATATATATATATAAAGAGAGACATATATATACATATATATATATATATATATATATATATATGTCTTTATATATGTATATATACACACATATACATATATATATATATATGTATATGTGTGTATATATATATATATATATATATATATATATATATATGAAGACCCATAAAAAGGAAGGAACAAAGATCATTTCTAGATCATGGGACAATAAGATTGAATTTTGAATTTTTTCTTTCTTTTCTTTTTTTTTTTTTTTTTTGAAGAGGTTTTTTGCTACAGGTTGTGAGCACTAAACAGAGAGACAGAGAGACAGAAAGTGAGAAATCACCCCCAGCGGGGATGGCCACACTGCAATCTCTTCTCCTCCATTCTCCTCTCGGGATCTTGGACACGCACGCACTCGCACCCGGTATGAGTTTAAGCCGCCGGGTCCGAGACTGGAACTGCGGTCGACTACATGGGAGTTCAGCGACATAGCCATTATGCTAACTGCTGGTCCCAAGATTGAATTTTTTCTAAAATGTATTATCCTTTCAAGACTGAGGTAGGGTGAAAAGATTTGAATTTAGTTTTTTTTTTTTTCTTTTTAATTTTGAGGGGAAACATTGAAACAAGTCTTGAGAAAACACGAGTTGACCAGCCTTATGTTTTGAGGAGAAAACTGAGGTCTGCTCCCTGCCTTCACACTAGATATGCTCCCCTCTCCTGTTTGATATGCAGGGTTCTGCATGACAATACATTACATTTGACAGCTTTTTTAAAATTATTTATTTTAATTTTATTTATATTATTTTTAATTTGCTGTATCAAAGAGAGAAAGTGAGAGAGCAAACCACCAAAATGTATCTTTGGGACTCGAACTGCAGTCAGCCACGTGGGAATCCAGTGCCTTAACCACCATGCCACTTACCAGCCCCACATCTGACATCTTTAAATAAAGAAAAAAAAAACAGACACCATTACCCCCAATTTACAAATGAAGAAGCTAAGGTTCTTAGCTGTAAGTGTTCAGAATCCTCAGAGCTGGACCTGGAAGCTAGGTCCCTTGGCCTATGGTCTGCCTTTCCACTACCACGTTTATGTGTGTTTGTTATGAATTTATGTTTCGTGTGCTGACATCACCACTGGACCAAGCCCAGCAAAGAAAACCCAAACATGGTTCTCAGCTTGTTGAGGCAGTTCATGAAGTCCCCACTGCTGTTGCATTCACTAGCTGACTGCATCACATAATTGTTCCTACCCTTTTCCCAATTTATTTCTTATTATAAATTTTTACCTTAACATACTCTCTTAAATATGAACATAAAACAGCAAATGATCGGGAACCAGCAGTTAGCGTAATGGCTATGTCGCTGGACTCCCACGTAGTCGACCGCGGTTCGCGTCCTGGACCCGGTGGCTTAAAACTCACGCCGGGCACGTGTGCGTGCGTGCCCAAGATCCCGAGAGGAGAATGGAGGAGAAGGGATTGCGGCGTGACCATCCCCCCTGGGGGGTGATTTCTCGCTTTCTGTCTCTATGTCTCCCTCTGTCTGTCTGGCGAGCGCACGCGCCCTATAGCAAAAACCTCTCCAAAAAAAAAAACCAGCAAATGATCCATAATATAAAAATAACTGTCAATGCTAACTCTACTTTTCTCCTCTCCTTCTTTATTTCTTAACTAACCTCTTTTTTCCAAAAAGCTATAGACACTTGATACCTTGTGGAGCTGGAGAGTTTGAGGAACTCTTCCTCTTCTCCAAGCTAAGAAATCAAATGCCAGTATAAGCAAATAACAATAAACAAAATAGCATTTATAAACTCCCCAGGGAAAGTTACCCTATCTTTCAGAAACAAATTTCACAGCTGTAGAAAAGCTAGACAAAAGGAATTTACATTAAACGAACAAAAAGAAGTGCCTAGTCAACCAGAAAAGTGGAATGAACAGACTTGGAAGGAAGGAAATGGAAATATATTTGAGTTTCTATTTACTAGTCAATGAAAAGTAGGTTCTTGTTTTATGAAAATTGTCCTCTCAAGTTAATTTCTCCTTATATCTATATACATTTTCTGTATTTGGTTATATCCTTACCATATTTCAAAAATAACTTCACATGGGATATTTTGGGGTAGGTACAAAATGACTGACATATGCCTACATTTGCATATGAAGGAGCAATTACCAATTGTAATCTGAAGATTATTAAAACAAAGTAATATGTTTTCAATACTATCTATGAGAATTTTAGTATATCTCTAGAAATGTTTAGGGAATGCTAAATAGACCTTAGCACTTCTTTATGAGATAGCATTATTTGCTTTTTAATGAGCCATCTAACTTATAACGATGAGTGGACAATGATATTTTGCATATTTAACAGAACAAGTAGAACCAGGAGAACCACTGAACTTATAAACAAGGAGAGCACAATGATAATGCCCATCACCGAAACGGAAATAATTATATCTGGTGTACATGGTCTATGCTCTCTATTCTCTTTAGATAGAAGGGTTTTTGTTTGTTCTTTTTTTTTTCCTTTTTTACGTTACCTATTAGGACAGAAACACACACAGACCTATGTCCATAAACACAGAAGACTTGCCCACTTACGGGCTAAAACATGTATTTTTACTTTAAAGACACTAGATTTGAGTCAAAAGAAGTATGATATCACTTATTTCTCACCTGATGAGTCAAAAGTGCCTGAGGTTTAACAGAGAGGCAGTTGCATCTAGTCTTAGAGAAGAACTCAATCAGGAAGCACTCCCTGCTGACTGGAAATTTTCCAGATGACCTAAATTTCCATGTTGAATAAGTCAAGCAAAGGACCAAGGAGAAGCCGATAACAAAATCCTGGCTCCCGACGTTTGGTGATACAGGTACTGACTCAGTTTAAGTAGCAGGGATCATGGCTATGACAGCACATCTCAAGCTCCATAGCAGGTGTCCTTAATTTTGTTTTATGTGTGGTGCTACATATAAAGCAGTCCTTGCAAATACATCATTTCAAGTTCAGCAGCTTATTTGACTCACTCAGTGTTCAGATTCCAATATAAACCATGAGAAAACCAAGCCTCAGAGAGTGAAAGTGTTTTCCCCAGGAACACAAAAGTATCCCAACTCTAAGCCATTGCAAGTTTCTTCCACCAGGGAGACTTCAACTACCTCCCTTGTGGCATGTTACTTGCCCATCTAATTCTCCAGGAAGAATGGGAAAAGTGTGGTGACTTGGATATCAGCGAGTCCTCCACAGCCAGGAGTACAGGCTTTCTCACAAGTACTTGGTCAGGCTGACTGGCCATGCTTTCTTCCAAAGCGCCCCTCAACTGTGGTGCGAGATCTGCTGAGAACTAAGGCACACCACTACCCGCTGTATGTCTTCTAATTCTTCAAAGAAATGCTCATCTAAATGTTTGCCTTTTGACAACAGATTCCAGGTGAATAGCAAAGCATACACAGGACGACAGGAATTAATTTACTCAAGGACGCACGTGGATAGCCCAAGGATGAGTATTAGTTTATATAAAAGATAGTATAAAGCTGGCTATGGTCTCCCCAAGGATAAAGTTTTCACAACATTCAAAAATTAGCTATGGGGTGGTGAGGCATTTCTACTCTAGATTTTTACCAATATTCCCCTAAGCAATCCCAAGTATTTGCAAAGCTGAAACATCACTTTGAGGTATGCCACAATCGCACATCATCTCATGCCTCATGTGTTCCTAGGTCTAGTCGCATCCCTGCCAGGATTTCATTCCTATAATCACTTGTGTTAAATTAACAAAAGTCCCAGGACAATATGGAGTTTTCAAGCCACTATGTTGTACACTAGCACTTGCGTAGCAGAATAAAGCTGGGAACAGAGAAAACAGAAGTAGAAAAGCAATTTATTTATTTATTATTACAATTCTTTTAGTTTGACCAGAGACAGACAGAGAGAAAAGGGAAGTGAGAAAGCAAGCCACTAGGTACAGGACTCGAACTGTGGTTGGCCATGTGGGAGTCCAGCACCGTATATTAGATAATCACCTCTCATTTGTGTCTACAACCTTATTAGAGATTATTGCCATTTCCTTTGGAATATAGGGGAGAGATGGGGGAAAGAACCTCAGCTACCTTAGGGCAGAGTTACAGGTCTCTGGGATGTCTTTATATCAGGAAAATAACTATAGAATCAGAAAATTCGACCAGAATGGTGCTATTGTCTTCTTGAACTCTGAGATACAGCAGCATTAGAATCAAACTCCTAATCTCTAATTTTGTCTATTTGAGGTCATCGAACTGAGTAAATATGCACAAGCGACCTCTTCACAAAACCTTCCCAATCCTTCCCACCAGAACAGAGGGCATCCATCCATCTCTGAGCTGCCAGGATGGTGCTCGTCTTCTCTTCCCACCTAGACTAGAGACGCACTGAAAGCAGAGACCATGGCTTTGTTTTGTTCATCATATTTCACAAAGTCTCAAACGTATGCTTTTAAAATGAGTCATGGAAAAGAGCACTTTCTCTCCTACTTTCTCCTCTACATCAACTGAAAAAAAAAAAAAAAAAAAAAAAAATATATATATATATATATATATATATATATATATATATATATACACACACACACATTTTTACCAGTTGCAAAGGCACTTTCCTTGCTTTCAAATTGCACAGATACATTGCCCTCCCTGTGCCTCACACACATTAACTACTTCCCTTTATAAAACTAGTACATTCTGCCACAATCTTAAAAGGAAATTTTCATAGGTAGATGACAAACTTCTGTGGAGTTTGTCTGTTCCGCTAGGTTTTTGATTTTCCTAGTAGTGAAATATTATAATTACTTGTGTTTGAGCAATTACATTTCAATTGCAGTCTATTCTTTTGTGTTTCGCACAAATGCTATGTGATGATTAAATTTATGTCACACTACCGTGATGTTTGGTCAAACAGCAGTCTAAATGTATTGGACTTTGAGTAAGTCAGATTACCCTCCATAATGAGAGAGCCCCACCCAATCAACTGAAGGCCTGAAGAGAAAGCAGACTGCAGTCCCTGGAGGAAGGGTCCCTAGAGGAGGAAGGAATTCTGGTAGCAGATGCCCTTCAGACTAGAGCTGCCAAGTCAGCTCCTCTTGGAGTCTCCAGCCTGCCAGGCTGTTTTATGGAATTTAGACTTGCCAGCCCTCATAACCATGTAAGCCAGTTCTTTTTTTTTTTTTTTTTTTTTTAAGAGAGTTTTTTGTTTGTTTTGTTTTGTTTTGTTTTGTTTTGTTTTGCTATAGAGCATATGCACTTGCTAGAGAGACAGAGAGACAGAAAGCGAGAAATTAGCACCCGGGGGTATGGCCACACTGCAATCCCTTCTCCTCCATTCTTTTCTTAGGATTTTGGGCACAGATGCACACATGCCCAGTGGAGTTTCAAGCCACCAGGTCTGGGACTCAAACCATGGTCAACTATGTGGAAGTCCAGAGACATTACCATTATATCATCTGCTAGTCTCAATAAACCAGTTCTTCAAATCAAGCACACACACACATACACACCCTATTTTCTGAAGAATGTTATTCTAAATAACATCTGGTAAAATTACAAAGTTAAAACATACAGATGAATTTCTAGAGTTATATCTACTATTAGCTATATTATTAATAGATAATAGACAGAAATACAGTAACTTGAACCAAAAGAATTACAACTACAAAATTATTATATCAGTTTAAATCATTAAACATTTGTATTATATATGACAGAATATATTAGATTGTTGGAAAAATCATGATGCATTTTTGCATAGAAAAATAATGCCATGACTTTTTTTGACAACCCAAGTTTTTAGGCCAAATTATCTCCTTAAAAGATATACTGCTGGGTGTATTCTGGATGGGAAATCACATTTTGTATGCTGTGATGATGTTCCGTTAATGAATGCAAAATTAATTTATATATAAATATATATATATATATATATACACACACACATACATACATATGTATATGTGTATATATATATATATATATACTGCTGGGTCGGCAGGTGGTGTGGTGATTAAGGGCACTGAACTCCTACATGGCCGACTGTGGATCGAGTCCCAGACCTGGTGGCTTGCTTTCTCATTTTCTCTCTCTCTCAGTCTCTCTCTCACTCACTCATTCACTCTGTCCTTCTCTGGTCAAGTTAAAATAAACAAACAAAGTTAAATAAAATATTTAAAAAAAGATATGTGGCTAACTATAGAACTATGAAAAGCTAGATGTACTGAAAAGTTTAAAAGCAAGTAACATTAAGTAGCATTTTAATTTCAAATTTTCCCTTCCAACAAAATAAAAGATTCCTTCAGTGGCTATGCTGCCAACATTTTAGACAGGTACCTCAATGAGAGAAACAAACAAACAAACAAACAAACAAAAAACAATGTCTCTAAAGTCTCTAAAGTCAAGTGAAAGATAAGTGCTACAATTTGATTATAAATTATAAAAATAAATATAGAGAATAAATCAAGAAAAATGAAGTTGCCACTGAAGGGCTTGAAGCTGTATTTAGAAAAAAATCTGTTTTATTTTTCTGCTTCTGTTTTAAGTCATAAAAGTACATTCAATAAACAAAAGCACTGGCTGTGTGAGATTTTATAAGACGCATCTTAAAAATGGAGATATTGCATTTATACCACCATGAAATTATGGTCAATTGTTAAGACATTGTTTAGCAACTTGTAAACTATATCCTGTCATCACTACACTACATGTTTATGACCATTTGCATTTTTGTTTTGAAAGATTTGCTACTAAATATGCTATCTTCATGCCATCCCTTTGAGAAACAAACAAGTTGGTATTTCTTTTACATATGACATATTCTTCATAAGGCACTTCAATGCTGTCTCAATCAAAAGCCTCTCAAATAATAGAAATACTAGCTTTGAATACAAATCAGCAAGTATCCAGTTACTTATTTATTAAAATAATAATGAAGAAATCTTGCCTAAGAACAATACTGAATAAAAATTAATAAGGTGTTAAAAATGAATGTATTATTGGAATGGTCGGGCCCTGACTTACGAGTCATGTTTCAGCAGTTTTAAGAATAAAAGGAATTGTTGTGACATATTTTGACACATTAGATGTCATTACAAAACAATTGAGAGCTTGCATATGGAACACACAAACAGCATCAGCCCGGGCTATTATTGAGAAGCAATTAGCCTCAGCTAGGAATAGAGCTGGCTACAGCAGAACAAAACAAATCATTGTCCCTGTTAACCCAACTCCCAAATATTCATATTCGGGGTATAAAAATTAGCATCTTCTGGGATTTCATACAAATGTTTTGTCTAAAAATAATCTCTGCATGGAGTTCTACCATTCCAATACAAATGCAAGTTCTAGTTTTAATCTATCAAATGCTTCATGGGATATTCCAGCAGTATGTAGGCATAGTTCCTGATGCAACTACAACCTTGATTTTGCACATACTGAACAACAGGAAAGGAATATTATGATCTCCATTTCCTTCATTCAGGGACAGCGTAGACGTGGCTATGCCACATGCATTGAGAGGCCGTCTACTCACATGGCCTTGGTCATCCAGTTCATTGTTGGTGAGCTTCAACTTGTCGAAGCTGATCACTTGTCTCATCCAAGTCTCCCCCGAGGCAGGTGAGTCCGGATGAATATACACGCGCGGTGGGACAGGGGAGTCAGCATTACCTGCCACCATCCACTTAGAGCTGTGGTAAACATACCTAGAAGGTGATGGCAAGACTGAGTATGCAACTATTCAGTTCATGAAATTTCAAGCCAGTAGAATCAGACAAAATGTGCACCCCCCCTTTTTAAAAAGTCTAAAATAAGTCAATTTCCTATTTACATACAAAGTAAGATTTTGAACACTTTTCAAAAACCCTCTGAGGCAGTGGTAGGCTCCTGTAAACCCACAGTAAGTGGTATGTTAAAGGCTTAGTAAACAATATGCACACTATCACATTCCAAGTGCTCGTATTTTAATTCTTATGCATAACACTTATATTCACATTAGACATTCCATCTGTACTCTGATATTTTTCCATTGGCTATTCAACTGACATGAAGACATTATTAAGTTATCAGGTTCTTTAAGTAATATGTTAAGTTGTCCCACTTCCTTTACAATCACTTCCTATTTTAGGCTATATACAGGCTGATAGGATAGAAACTAGAAAGGGAAGAAGACATTGTCTGAAGTTCCAGAAACTTATTTTGATAGAAAAAAATGTTTTATCTATTACCATTCAGAATTATTTTTTAATGCTATGACATTATAAATTGAGGATGAAGTATTCAGTTTAATTTAAAATTTTGGTGTAATCATACAATGTAGGTATTTATTCATCTCCCATATTTCTCTTACTCTACCCTTGTAAGAAATTCTTTCAAATAGTTTTCAGATATTGCTAATCAAAATATAAATCAGACTAAAATGATGGCATATCTAATTAACATTACTTTTCTAATTAAAAGACAAAACATCCTATTCTGTTAGTTTCTATATGTCAAATAGTTGATTTAAGGAATAAATAAGATTTTATTATTTAACCCTATACTCAGATTGCCATTTATTAATGTTAATTTTAAAATAAACTAATTTTAAAACCTACAAAAATAATGTATTAGTGAAAAAAACAGTGTCAGATGAAATTATACACTTAGATGTTTTCCTTACACTTGTTTGTTGAAATACGGCATGTGATTTAAAGAAATATTTACAAATAATCTCAGAAATTTTGTTCCATATCGTATACACATTTCTTTTTAAAAGGACATGAAAAAACGTTTATAACATTGCTAATGAGGCTCTTTTTCAATTGTGGTAACATTTCTTTCTTTTTTTGTGCTCTCTATGCCTTCTGTTCTTTTATTCCTTTTCTTGGAAAAGAATATATAATCACAAATTTTTTTAAATTAAAAATCTTTTTCCTTTAACTGGTTGGTACATTTTCAATAATAAGTTCCTAAGTGTGGGCTTTTATAAATATTAATTCTGTATTCTCATTAATAACAAACATTTCTAACTTAAACAATTTCACTCTGACATCAGAGAATAAGCCGAAAAATATTTTTTTCTAATACTGCTGAAAAAGTGAGAAAATAAAATAAAAATCTTAGAAATACAAGGGAAAAAAATGCAGATATGAATAAGGTTACTACCAAAATAACAAAATAATATGCTCTATCAAAACTTTAAAAAAAGTGTGCATACCAAATAGTTCAAAATGTCACATTCACTAAAAGAATAAATGTTACATGTTGCACATTTATGTAAAAATTATAAACACAAATGCTTCAAGTAAATTTGTTCTTGGGAAGCAATATAAATAAAAATATATTTATGTTTTACAATTTGATCTTTTAAAAGCTGGCATCTTAACACTAATAGGTGAAATTTCTTTGCTTTCTATGACGGTACATAAGATGCTGTTAAGTAAAATAAATGATCCAAACATATGGAAGAGAAAGAAAGAAATAGAAGGCAAGTTTAGAAGAGAAAGGAATAATTTCTAAGCTCATTAAGAATTATGTTATTGTCTTCAACACAAATCCAAATTTGTATGGATTTTAAACCAACTGCATTTATAAAAGCATGAACTCAAAGACTTTTAGCTTCTGTCTTGCAGCACATAATTATAGCAAAACTCCCTAATGACTTACTTAATACAATACAACTTCTGCACAAACACTAATCAGACTGTCCTATTACCCATTTTTGTACTATTTCATATGCCTGTGTACTAATTAAAATCTATACTTTTGATACAATAAACTCGTTTCAAAAAAGCAACACTCTGGAATTTTAAAACTGATAAAACCACACCAGATTTCATTTCAAAATAGACTAGCACTGTTTATAATAAAAATAGAAAGAAACAAATAAATGAAGATGACCAACATTTAAAGTATCGTCTTTTGATCTTTCAAACATTCAAAACCTCCTTTTTAAAAATGCTAGCATTTTTAACTCTTTAGAAAGAAAAAGAATAGTCACTGAAAATTGCTGATTTGTTTCCTCACAGAAGAAAAAAGAGCAAAGACTGGTTTTGATCAATGTGTATCTTTTCGAAGTTCGCTTGATGTCTAGATAACTTATATTCCTTTTAAAAATCCAAATGTTATGACAAATATTTTTGAAACTGTTATGTTCACTACAAAGAAATAAAAACCAGAATGGTAGCAATCAATTACCATTTAGAGATGTCTTCATATCATAATGAATTATGAAATTTTATTTTTCTTACTTATAAAAACCTTTAAAATTTCTCAAGAAAAAGAAAACTATAAACATTAATGATTTTGAATATAACAAGACAGTACTCTCTTGGGCACCATGTACCCTAAAATCGGACATAACAAGACAAAGGGTACTTATGTGATGATCAAAAATATTACAGAAATATATAGTATTTAACATAATGTATATTTATAAACTTTACATAACATTTCCTCTAAGAATTCTCACTGCAATGTGAAATCACTTTAAGACACATTTAACTTAGTAGCTCCAAACCGGCCCCTACTGAAAAGTCCTCAATATTCACAGAAGACATTTCTGTGTATCAAAAGCAAAACAAGAATGAAGTTTCCACATTTAGTGCAAGAAAAGACATCATCTGGCCTGCTGGAGCCTATGGGCGTTTACTTAGGGGTCTGGAAATTCTACAGATGTCTGGAAACTAAGATCATAGATGGGATAGGCATCAGTCTGCAAACTAAGCATTTTATTCTTGTCCTGTATCCCAGCGCTTTACCTGTATCTTTTGTTATCCACTGGCACAATATCCATGGCAATGTAATATTGCTGGTGAGGATCTAATCCAGAGATCTTCACTCTCATTGCTGGAAACATGCGCCTGTTTATAAGGGAGGGGAAACAGAGGGTTTGGGTTCTGTTTTTGTTTGTCATTAAGGGTGGAGAATAAATTTATTTTTTAACATGGACAAGTTTACAGCATTCATTTTAGGAATGTAATTCAAGGAGTCAGAACACAGAACATATCAAAACTGAGGGAGTTGAGTGTAATTTGTTGCACCCTGGGTACATGTGTTCCATGTTTACTGAACTGTGGGCATGGCCAACAGCAGAACTATACACTGAGGGAGTAATGGCACTAAAAAGAAAAACACTTTAAACGACATTAATAAGTATACTTACTTTAATAATACAAACGTTTAAAACGTACGGAATGGCAGAAATACAAAATTTGAATTTCTGAAAGTGATAAAATATATTATAACGTGAAATTTTAAAAGGGTTGTAAAAAACCACAAGGAGCCAATGTGCCATGCTATAACCAAACAATATGTTCTTTATTGAGACAGGACTTCCTGTCTGCAGCATGGTAAAGGTGAAGTGCAAAAGTTGCTCTAAATTTGAAAGGTATAGTAAAACTTCTTTATTGAAAGCAGAAACTAAACACAATGTATATTTACCAAATCATTCCTTCCCCCACCATACCTCAAAAATGCTTGCTTATTTAACCACACTTACTTAAAACTTTGCTAATTAAAACAAATAAAAATCTGCATTTCTCTTGACTTCAAAGAGATACATATTAAAGGAGATGCAAAAGTAAACACACCTATCCTTTATAAAGGGCACAGTAGCAAGAAATACAACAGCAAAGTATTGTATATAAAAAAAAATACGGCAGTTTTTTTTTTAAACTTTCATCTAATGATTTATGTCAAGGGCCCTCTCAGTTAATCTAATTTTGCTAATTTAACCTTATAACACAAATTTTAGTACTGTTATTTACCATTCCCCCCCTAAAACAATAACGTCATTAAAGACGACTTCCAGAGAAAAGCAAGTCCATTATTCCTAACTAAGCATGAGAACAGTTTAATATGCTGGCTGTTTTAGTGCTATTTCAGTGCACCTGTAAGATAAAGACTAAAAGTCTTTAACTACATCCTTTAAAGACAACTATTGCTTTGTGTTGTTGAAGACTGAATTTGGATCATTAATAAAAGCTCTGTGAAAATGTAGAAGGTAGCATATGGATTCAATAAAATATGTTTTTGTAATTTCTAATAAGTTTGGATACTTTTATGCTATCCAGGTTTTTACCATGTGTACTCCCTGAAAGAGCCGTGTGTACTTTCTTAAGTTTCATTTAAGGAAGCATATTTTCATAGATTTCATTGCACTGAATGAACTGAAAACTTTAAAGCGTAAATATTTCTATGCCTACATCAATCTGGCCAACGAATCCTCTTGTTTTACTAGGGGTATGCAAATGTCACACTTAAAAATCGATACAACTTCTTACAAAAAAATTGTGACGGCATTCTTCAGCAAATTAGATTAATATGTTGAATTTCATTTTGGAAAAAATTTACCCATGTAACTGTTGATTCACAAACAAGACGATTTTTTAAAATCAGGTATTCTTACAGCTATTTGTGATGAAACATGGGTTATGGGTGAGCCCAATGAATTTCATCCTTATTTAATATTAAAATATCACAACATGGCATGTTCTCATATTGCCAGGAAATCTTTAGATAAAGAACAGACCTGGGTGCTTCACATCTGAAAAAAGCGAATCATAATTTGCTGGAGTAAACTGTTTAAAAAAAGAAAAGGGAGAGAAGGAATCTGTTCCCCAGTGCCAGAACTGGTCACTACAAGCTAAATGAATGCCTGAACCGGCATAAATGTGACCTCGAATCTGCAACTACTCAGCACGCGGAACATCGACCACGACGGCGGCAGCATCCGCAGTGACAGCCATGTTCTCCCGACCTTCAGCGAGAAGGTGGTCGGGCTGTGCCTGTCTGCAACTTGTGTTCCGCGTTTCTAGGCAAAGCCAGCCTCAAAAGGAACCGCGGTGCGGGCGTTGTCTCGATTCCCGGAACCTGCCAACCCCAGCCCACGGTGCCGGTGCCGAAGGCCCCATCCGTCCTCACCCCGGGAGGTGAGTGGCGCACCAGGGCCGGGGCCATCTGCGCCGGCTCTCCCTTTACCTGCCAGCCTTGGTGATGATCATCTCCGTTCCGATCTCGTGAAAGCGCTTCCAGAGCTCGGCTCCCTGCAGATCCACTCGCGGGGCCTGAGCTGAAGGCAGCGGGGTCCCGGGCCGGGCCAGGGCGGCCGCCGGGGACCCCTTCGGAGAACCTCCCGGGGACGCCAGCGGGGACGCGCCCTGCAGAAAGCCGTCCTCACAGCCGCCTGGACAGCAAAGGACAGAGAGGGGCACTAGTGAAGGCTCCAGAGTGGAAGCCGGCGGAGGACACCGAGGCCCGAGGGAGGCTGGACCGGAAGAAGGGGGAAAACTTCGATGCCCTGGGGTCTTTCTAAAGAACAGGCCTGGCGCTCGGGTCAGGCCTGCCTGGCCCCAGTCCTCCAGCCTGGGATCCACCCCGCCCGCCGGTCCTATGCCTGGCCAAGGCCCCGGAGGACATATCGCCCCGCGGCCCGGGCCTGGGACACCGGTCCAACCGAGTTAGAGACGAGTTCCCCAATTCAGGGTCCCCAAGGCAGATCTTGTCACATCCTGCGCCAGGGAGCGCCGGCAAACGCGCCCGGCTTTGGGGGACCTGGACCCAAGGACCTGGGCCTCCCCTCATAAAGGGCGTCCGAGGCGCCCAGCCCTGGGCCAAGCCACAACACCTTCTAGAAAGCTCTTTAGACTCAGCTCCCTCCAGACTCCAGGCCTCCCTGCGCTGGTAGCGACGCTGGGAAACCGCTAAGAGGGCTCGAGGAGTAATTCTGTGGCCGCCGTCGGCCTGGGCGAGAGAATCTGGAGGGAAAGGGAAGGGAAGGCTGAGCTACCCCTCGGGAAACCACGTTTGCAAATACGCCGCCCTCTTCCTGGTTTGCACAAATGTTTTAGGGCATTCGTTCCGGTTTCGGGGGGGTTATGCTATTGCTCCCCCTGCCTCGGGTGTTTAAAAGTTAGGAAAGGAAAAAGAGCACCCATTGGCTGAAGCCCCCAGGGAGGCTGGTGAGGAAAGCACAGCGCACACAGCCGCGGCAGCAAGCGGCAGTTCTCCGTCCCGAGAGTGACCTCAGCGCCCGGAGCTCCGCGTCTGACTCCCACGGCCGACGCGCTCGCGGCGCAGTGGCCTCGGCCACGTAGGGACACCGCGCTCACGCACACCCACGGGCTGGCTTAAGTTCAGGATCCCGGCGGCTGTGAGCGCTGGCGGGACCCGGGAGGGGGACGCGCCGGGAAGGAGCTGGGCGGGAAGGGACCGACTCACCCACGGCTCCACGGGAGCCAGAGCTCCGTTCCAAGTCTGCGCAGCTTCGGGACGACCCGGGCGCCGCCCCAGCCGGCGGCAGGAGCGCAGCGCTTTCGTCGCCCTCAGAGGAGCCCTTTTCTCCCGCGCCACCGCCTCGGCTGCAGCCCCCGTCGTCCGCCGGCTCGGCAGCCTCTTCCGTGCCCAGCTTTCGCCGCTTCTTCTGAAGCTGTTGCTGTTTCTCCGCGCCGATCAGCGCTTCCACGGAGAAGGCGTGCGCCTTGAGGCTGAGCATGCTGCACGGCGAGCCCCTCCGCTTCTCGGCCATCCCCGCCGCCCCGCGCCCGCCTGCCCCTCTCTCATATACACTCACGCGGACACACGCACGCACTCACACTCCTCCCCGCCGAAAGCTGAACGGCTCTCGGGGCCTCCCTCAGGCCGAGATCTGTCCCTTTCCTCGCCGTGGGCAAAAAACAAATTTGGCGTTTCCTCTTTCTCGCTTGTGTTGGGAGCCGAGGAACGTGTGACGCGCCCGCCAAGTTTCCTTCCCTCGGTCTCTCGCGCGCTCTCACTGATGCACTCCTTCGTTCCCACCCCCTCCACCTCCTGCTGCTCCAAGATCTGCTTCGACTGATGCGCCAGAGAGGACTAACATGGGTAAAAAAAACACTCTGCGGACACAAATTAGGGATTGTAATTGAAATTTGTTGCCTTGATCTGTCAGCACTTCCAGGCAGGAGAGCGATGGGAAGAACTTGCTCATTAGTGTCAATAAAGTGGTGGGGGGCGGAGTCTGGGACCCTGTCAATCACCAAGATGGACCGCCAATCAGGAGGCGCCGACTTCGCACAGCCCACGCCCACCTCCTTACAAGGTTGCAAAAAAACGAGGAGTGAAAAGCGCCGCCGTCTGGCTCGGATGTGCCAACCCGGCATGTTGAACCGTGTCAGTCTCCTTGCAGCCCACACCCCAGTAGAGCCCCAGTGCCTGCGGAGGCTCTTGGCTTTAAATCGAAACAATCACCAAGTTAGAATATTCGCGATCTTTCAAAGAACTTTACATTTTCGTCCCACTTCGGTATTACTTAATTTTGCTACAGCTCAGGATACTTGGGGACATCGGGAGAATTCACAGACACCAGGCCTGTAGTTTCTTATTTAAATGTTCCTGCGTTTAGTAGTACCTACTCTATGTCCGTCGAGGCACTAAAGTCTATGAGTTTGGGGGACGAGGGATGGATTAAAAATATTTAAATCTTCTATATTTGGTTCTGTAAAATGTTACATTATCGCTCATATAAACTCCCCTGGGGGGGACACACTCTTTCTGGATCCTCTTATTTCTTTCCAAAAGCAGTAGTTATTTTAAAACGTAAGTCGAGGTATCTTCATTCTGTATGTCTCTAATGATACGAATTTAACTTCAAAACCTCTTAAGACTTCTCAAAGTAAAGTAAGTTGCAAGACAATAAGATTACCTGTTGCAGTTTTAAAACTTTTCTCTGTATCTAGTATAACTTCAGATACATTTTGCTTTTGACTACTACTTTTGACTCAATTTCAAGGAGTCAATTTGTTTCTTTAAAACAAATTTAAAAAACAGCGTCTTTATACTGAATGACGCCAAACGTGTGTGTGTATGTGTGTGTGTGTGTGTGTGTGTGTGTGTGTGTGTATTCATTGTTTTGTAGTTACAATTCGAGTTTTTTGTAAGAATTAACAAAGCATCTATTTTGGGGTATAAATAGAGCAAATCTCTTGTAGAATAAAATTAATGATGCTTATTACTCTTAATCTTTGGTATACAATATACCTCAGGAGATTGATCCAATTCAACCTCTGCAACCATTATCTTTGATTTTTCTGTCAGCTTTCAGTACGTAAGCTTTTTGGAGTAGCTTCTCTGCGGGCTCGATCTTTCAGTGCAGCTCCAGAAACATGAGGTTCCTCCGAGAGCCCGTACAGCACGGTGGGAGCAGGAACATAGCAGGCGGTGCCCAGAGGCACTTACACGCCGCAGCCGGCCTAGCAGCGTTGGGGTAAGGAGAAAAAAAGAGTCTGTAATTTCCTTGAGGAGGAGGCCTCTTTTAAACGCTCAGAGAAACCAATTCAACTGAAAGATGCTGAATTTACATTTGCAAAAGAAAGGTTTTATGACCGGTTTGGAGTGGTCCTCGCACCTTGACTGGTACCGTAGGTCAATATTAAAGCCTGAAAAATAAACGCAAATCGGATTTCCAAATTTTGGCAGAGGCCAGGCGCAAGCTGGGAGAGCAGAGGCCACCTGGAGGATTCAGGCTGAGCGCGAGCAGGACGCGAGTGGGAGGAGCGCGAAAGAGGCTAGAGGCCTTGCACAGCCAAGCGTCTAGGAGCGGGTGGTAGCCGCCTGTGAGGACCGCGTGCCCTGGCTCAGCCCAGGCTTTAGGTGTTCCAGAGGAGCAGCGCCGCTTCTCTGAGCTGTCCACACAGCCTCGGAGAGACCCAGTGCTGGAGTCGCTGGAAACCCTTGGCCCACTGGGTTCCGGGACCACGGGAAGAGGGGCAGTTAGTTGGGAGAAACTGCCTGAGACAAATGCGGTTTCCAGACTCGAAGCCTGCAATGTGGACGGGTTTTTATTCCTTTATATGCCCGCCTGCTCCAACTGATTTCGGAAGGACTACACACAGGCCTGCGGATGCTCTCTGAATCACACAGCCCTAAGCTCCTCTTTACCTCCGCCACTTTGTTTGCCTTTAATCCTTGCAGCTAGAGGGGCAGACCCCAGAGACCGCGGACCTCGGGTGGGACTTTTATCTGTAGAGCCCACAAACTGGAAAGCCAGGCCTCACTGATAACCACTATGTCAGACAGAACGCGGTCCTTAGAAATAAGGGCGCCAGGACAAGACAAGGGCGCGCTCTGGTTAGGTCTGGTCGACGCTGGGCTTTGGGGACCACAGCGTCAGAGACGCACCGCAGCTGGGCGTTTCGGACTTGTATTGAACAGGGATGGCTCAGCTGCTGGACTTAGCAGGACCAGCCGCCTCTATCCCTGGGGAGTCTACAGCGCACCCAGACCTTGACTCACAGAGAAGGGACTTTAAACTCGTCCTGGACAGCGGAGAAAAAGAAGTCCCAACTTGGCTAATGGGCGGAGTCGCGGCCTTCAGAACGACGGCAAAGCCACCTCCCTCCTTAGTAGTGGCCTTTTCTCAAAAGTGCTGCGCGTTGGTGCCCTGGCGCCGGGGCTGAGTCAGGCCCAGGCACTTTCTGAGTCAAGAGGGCAAAGGGAGTCGGACCAGGTGCTTTTCTGCGGGAGAAAAGTCAGCTGACCCGTAGTCGCGCCCGTGCACGTGCATGTATGCGCTCGTGAGCACATGAGTGCTCGCGCGTGCGCGTGTCTTTGTGTGCATATGCGTGTGTGCACCTGCGCACGTGTGAACACTGGAGAAGAGAGGATGTACCTTGGAGTGTTTTTGCTCAGTGCGAGACATATTAAGGAAGAGATGAACAGTGAAATAACCTGTCAAGCCTCTGGAAAGACAAGGACTCTATTTCAAATAAAAGTTACCCAGAGAACATCTTCAGAGTCAGTCTCAGGAATGCGTGAGAGAGAGGACAGAAGCTCCTTGCGCGTCCAGATCTGGGACAGTCAAACAGGGTGGAATCCATGTTCCTCCAGAGAACACCACTAACTGGGAGGGAAGGAGACTTTTAAAAAGCATATCCGGTTCTTTTCTTTATTTTGCTTGGTGCATTTTAAAATTAGACAGTTCAGAAATATTCTTTTTGAAAAACATGTCATTCTCTCTGTCCGCTCCCCCTGTGCTTTTTAGCCTGGAGCCTGTTTACGCAGCATTAATATGTATAGTATGTACGTATATATCAGCGTTGGCTCTTTCACCTTGCCTGACTTATGAGATACTTGTATTTTAAGTCTAAATAATGGTTTATTTCTAAGTTCTAAGTTTAAAATCCCTAATGTGTTAGGGTTTAATTCTCTAGATAGAGATATTTTTTTCCTTTAACACTTGACAATAGCCGTAAGTTTTTAACTCTTATGTTACATTTTCCGGACCGGAAACTTGACACTGGAAGATGAACCCTGGCATATACCAGAGTCTGTTCCTGACTCCTGAACTCGAGTGCTTACCAGGTGGTCTTTTAGCTTCCAAACAGTCCGGATCTGGACTTCCTTCCTACGCATTAAAAAAAAAATGTTTGTGATTAATTAAAAGATTAAGTGAACGAGAGAAATACAGAAACAGGCGAAAGAGTGGAGGTAAGGGTTGAATCCAAGCATCAAGAGGAATACGGATTTGACTGTGTTACTTCGTCATTCATTCTGGGAAGAAGCGGGAGCCCTGTCTAAATACCAGTCTTAAGGACATCAGAGCCAGGAGTCCAAAGCAGCGCCACGCACAGGGTCTGGGGCTCCGTCTTCCCGCCCATCTCGTTCCTACTGGTTCCCACTTTCTTCTTTCTCTGCACGTACTCTTCTCGCCTCTCCTTCTAAACTGGATTGATGAAAATATTATATAACCTGTATACGTTTGCAAAGGCTCCGGGAGTAAATTTAGGCGGTCGCCGACTGGACAGCTGCGCTCTCACGGACTCCCTCCTTCTGGGTCTCAGGCAGCCCTGCAAACCCTGGCCCAGAGGAGAAAGCGATGCAGAGCCCCAGTTGCTCCCGGCTCTCTCCGCCGATTCGCACTCGCAGACATCACTTCCCCACGTGTTGGCGCCTGTTTTCCATTTTTCCCTCCCACCGACCCGTCTCTTCTCGGATTCCAGTTAACTGAAACTGAGGCCAGCTATGAGAGAACCCGCACAGTCCGCCAAAGAACCCTGCGTTTCTCCGATGCTAGAACCAGACTCCAGGTCCGTACCGTGGAGTCTCTTCTAGTGTTGATTTTGCTGTATTTGCTCGTTTCTTGCTGGGGCTGAGGAGAGGTGCGTGGGTTTGGGAAAACCGAAAGAGAAGTGTACTGCTGGGAATTTGTCTCAGTCCTTCCTCCCCCTCGCCATTCTCCAGCCTGGAGAAGGAAGAGGCAAGGAGGCTTTCAATTACAGGGTCTAAGGACAGAGAGGAAGAAATGAACCTGTGACGGCAGGAGAAAACTCGCGCGCTGGGCAAAATAACTTCCCGATTCATGTTTAAACAATTTCTAGCAGCAGCACGTTCTCTTCCTCCGACCATACTGTAATTTTTTTTTTTTTTTTTTTTGTAGTCTTTGGTTGAAAAGCCGCCTCCCTGGCTTCCTCATTTTCTGACCCACACTCCTCCCACAACTCTACAGTGAGGAGTCAGAGACAAAAATGTTCTTGAAAGTCACTTCTGTTACTGTCACAAATACCTGATACAAATATAAGATGGCTCCAAGGAGTTAATGCAATTACCCAGATGTAAATGCATACCCAAACATTGAACATTACTGATGCCAATATTGCAATGAGTCCATTTAAACCTAAGTTAAACTGAGACAATAGATAGAGAAATTAAATAATATGCTCCAACTAAACAGTCACTGGGCATTTAAATGACCTGTGCTATATACAATCATGTTTCAATTGAGGTTAAAATAGGCAATTATATATTCTTTGCAGCCTTTCTTTCCTTATAAACAAAGGTTACCTTAAGTCTGCCGGTTTAACACAATGAATTGAAAATGGAACTAAGCCTTTCTGTTTAGGCCATATTTGAGAATCAATAGGTTCCGTGTTTAGCTTTTTAAAAAATTATTACACCCTCTAATTGACTGTACATTGGGCCCTGTTCCCATATTTTACATCCATAGATACTGACAGACAGTTCTTAAACAGTGGAAATCTTGTACACATTCCTATAATCTGCTGAAAGTATAAACAATGAAGAATGCGACTGGAATTCATTCATATTTTTATACTGACAGATGAGGCATTTTGGCAGAATGAAAGCACTTTTAACAGATTAATGTAACGCTGGCACTGGAATTGTGCAAAAAGAAGTGTTACTGAAAAATAGTACAAACATTTGAACACATGGGCAATAATTTGACAAGAAGGCATGCCTTTCTACGTAACTTGTTTCTATTTTGACTTTTAATTGTGTAAAATTCATCCTTTAAGAAGTGTATCATGAACCATTAAGGTAGATGAATAATGGAAGAGCTTAGGTTCTCCCCCTCTTTCAATATAGAAATTTTAAACTTTATATCAAGTAAAATAACCATAATGGAATATGTTTCCAAACTGACTTGTCAGGAAGAATTAAATGAGCATCTCTATGCAAAAGTCTAAGGAGTATTAGCAGCAAGAAGAACTCTACTGAAACACTATAATGTTCTTACCCAAACATACATGTCTCAAAAAATGGTGTTGTAAAGAATTCTTGGCATATATAATACTATATTTCCAAATTGCTCCTTTTGCAAAATCAGATACACAAATAAAGGGTGGGGGTGTAGAACTATCCCAGGCAAGGCATAATAGATGATGTAAATTTAAAATAACTAACAATTCTAGAAAGACTTGTGCTTTTTTTAATGTTCACCTTTAGTCTTTGGTGCGGGTTCCTTCTCAAATTACATCAAATGTACTTTAAGAAGCACTCACTACCTGCTACAGATGTCCAGGAAAACTGAATTATGCAACTCGGAAACATATGGCCATTGCCTATTGCACAAGGAAGGTACATATGAAAGTTATAAATTTCTTCCTTTAAGTCAGCATTGTAAACGCATTTTATAGGGTTCACAGTATGTATTACATCTGTAGATTTAATTTTTGAAATATATGTTTTTTGAGATATTTGTGGCTTGAGATTCTGAAAGAACGAACTCATCTTGATGTATTAAAAATAAAGTGAAAAATATCCTAAAAAATAATTATGTGGAGAGGCAAACATTTTTCTTTTATTTCCCAGCTGGTTATACTGAAAAGGACATCAGAACATCTATTGGCAAGAGTTTACTCACAACACAGGAGGTACCCGTCAGCAGGGTGTGCTGCATTTATGGAGTTCCTGTTATGAAGCAGCAGAGATATCAATTTGACCAGCAGCAGCTCGGGGCTGATATAAAACCCACCACATTAAAAACTGGACCACGCAAATGTCAAAACCTCCCCAATTCATTTTGCTCTTGAGGAAAAAGCTCCAACTACTTGCAGATCTTTTTGTCATAAAAATATTAGATTTAATTTTAATGATTCCAGTTAATGTTTTGAAACCATGTTTTGATTACAATAAATATCTAAGACTATAATCAGTATTATCAGTGAATACCAAATACTATCAACTAATACTATCTCTCACGTCTTTAAAAATTATTCTAAAATAATCTCAAATTTTCTACCTGAAGTCCCTTGTGTTCTCTTTAAAGTTAGTTCTTTGGATTTTAAGAGTCCCAGCGCTCCTGTTTCAATGTATTTAGAGAAATGTTAGAAGCAAGTTATATAACAGTTTTGGTCAAAAATGAGTTCAAACAAATATACAGTTATTTAAATATCCTAAAAGTGGGACAGGTGCCTAGGGTTGCTGTGCGTTCACTTCAAGAAAACCATCCTCACATTTCTGAAGTGGAAGTCCAAGGAAGTGTTGGAGATTGATTTCTGCTTTGTTGCACTAGAATGAAACTTACTGGGACAGTTGGGGGGAGAAATAATGCAAAATAATAACAGACGCGTCCTGTCCAGGCTGAAGTTTTATTTGGTTGTGTTTTGAATTCCCCCTTAGAAATCAGTTGTGGAGTAGTTGCCTGAATGGGTTTTCTCTTCTTTTCCAATTCCTGCCTTGCTGAGGGCTCCAGGCTTGCGATCACTCTATGTGGGGTGGTAAGAAACCTAACTAATATTGTGGGCTTCCAGATAGATAGAGGAGAGAAATTCCTGAGGCTCAGGGTCTTCCCCATTTATCCATGGAAGGCTGGAGACAGGAAAGTGCTGGCGAAATTTCCAATTTGCTCCTTTTGCACATTTTAGGTAGTTTTGAGCTTCCACTCTGCTAGCCAGTCTATTCTGTGTCCCCTTTCCTTAACTTAAAGCTGGTAAGGGGCCCCAACCTGACTTCACCCTCTAGGAGGCTCAGTTCGGGTTTATTCATATTCTAAGTAGCATTTATTACTTGATATTCATTAATAACAGAATAACAATGAAGTAAGGTGACAAAAGTCGGTCTCGTTTCTGGGGGCACCGTAGAATCCCTTGGGTGGATCTCGCTGGTAAAATGTTCAGGAATTCCCATTTCCAGTGAGGTTCCACACCTGAAGTTAAACTCCAGACCATTTCTGAAGCTCATATTGCTGTGGTCAATACCTGCGTTTTCTTTCATTTTGTTTCCGTTCTTTCTAGTTTGGGTGCCTTTTCTTCACCGTGGCCGAAGACAATCTGATTTACAGTTTGACTGAGAGCTGCATTTCTGTTTAGAAGGTGAAACGTCCGAGTCAGTTAGCCAAATTACTCCCCGATGGCTCCAATATTGCGCCAGAGTCCCAGAGTCAGTTATTTTTATGTCTGACTGTATTTCAAATGTGCAGGGTGATAAATAAAATCCGCCTCAAGCTACAAACTATCTCAGTGTGACGAGGAACAATTGACAGAAATTAACCCAGCCAAAGCGTTGGGGTTCTCGCGGGCGGCCGCAGCGTAAATGAGCGTCCTGGCGGCGGCGGCGGCGGAGAGCCGCGTACCCGCGGCAGCGGTGACGGTGCAGCCGCTGGGCTCGCCTCGGCTGAGTGAGCGGGGCTCGGCCGCGCGGCCCCGGGCGAGAGCGGGGATCCGAATCCGCCCAGCGTTCCGAGTCATCTCGGGAAGGGATGTATTGGGGGAAAGGCAGAGCCACGCCTAAGGGACCCCCTAATTAAGTCATCATCGAGTGTGAGTGTGTGTGGTGTGTGTGCAATCAGAGGACTTGGATGACAAACCCGAGCGGGGGACGGGGGCGGGGGGGCGGTATTGAAGAAGGAGTAAGAACTAGGCTCTGGACCCCAGAGGAGTTCCTCTGATTGCTCAAATCACTTGAAAGGGAGATTCGGGCATTAACAACTAAACCCTTTCTCAGAAATCTAGGAAGGCGTGCTGGGAAGCTTTCTGGGGCGGTGTAGCCGCTGGGAGTCTGGGGCCCGCCTGCGCCTCCACTGCGCACACGTCCGATCCCGGGATCCCGGCTCCGGCCGAGCCCGCTCCTTCTTCCCCAGAGCGCCGGTGGCTGCCGCGGCCCCCGGGGCGTGCGTGTCAGGCTGGGGGGGGAACGAGAGGGCCGTGCCCACTGATCCCCACCCGCCTTCGCCACCTATTAGAAAGCCCAGGCAGAGCCACCCGCGCTTACGCGAGTCACGGACCACGGAACCGCCGGTTTCCGTTGATATGTGCGAAGAGCAGCCCTCACGGTGCTAAGCGCACAGAAAGTACGAGGAATAAATACATCATCTCCCGGGCGTCGGTCTTGAAAAGGACTCACTTCACAGCCCGCCAAGCGCTACAGGCTCGTGCGGGCTCCCGCGCCCCGCCCGTGCCTCTCCAGGTCAGCTCAGCGCCCCCAGGCTCCGAGAGTCCAATAACGCGCATCGAAACCCTCAGGACATCCCCCTAGACACAGGACAGCACGGTCGTGCAAACGGTGTCCCGAGCTTCGCCCTCAACCTGGCCAGGCCGGGCGGGCGACTAGGGCCCCGCGCAGAGCAGAGCGCGGAGCTGGGCGCATGCAGGCGTGCGAGCGTGCGCGCTGGACTGTCCGTCTCGGCCCGGCACGGCCGCCTGGGAGGGGATGGGGTCGAGGTGAGGGAGTTCTCAATGTCTCCTCGGTATTTGAATTAGGGATTTCTTTTTTACAGAGAGATTCAAGCAACGCGAGTGAAAACTTGGGTTCCCCATAGAAAGCTCTAGTTCCCAGGTCTCGGCGTCTGAGAGTTGGGGGACCACCGCGCGGGCTGCGGAGGTCGGGTGGCGGTACTCCGGGGAGCCTGGGCTTCCAGGTGCAGACCGGGCGCGCACCCCCGCTGGCGCGCTGCCCTGCGGACCCCGCCCGCGTCGCACACCGCTTCCCCAAAGGGTGAGAAGCCGAATCCTCCCTCCACTTCCCCGCTCCACCCCACCCAGGTTCTCCGCCCTGAGCCTGCGCTCCGACCCTCACCCTCCCGGCTCCAAAGGATTTGGAGGCGGAGGAGTTGGAGGGAGCTCTGCTAGCAACGCTCTTCTGCTTGTGTTTGTTTCGTGACCCTGACCATGTCCCTGCCTTAACCCTCTCAGCGCTACAAACCGGGATAATAATCTGTACCCTGCTGGCCTGCTGGGTGGTGGCAGGGGTAACATGTTCCGGTGGGAAATGAGGGGGGTTGGCAGAGAGGCTGTCAATTATCTCGCTACGTGGCAGTTCACCGCCCGCCCAGATTCCGGGGTGGGAAAGAGAAGCGGGGGATTCAGGCCCCCGCCTGTTTACACCCGGGACGAGCTGGGCTGCGAGGTTCCGCTGGGCTCCAGATGCTGAAGGCGGGTAGGCGTGACCGGGACCCTGGTGAGGACTCATGGCGCCCTCTGGGGACGGACGGCCGCACTGCCCCGAGCCTGGCCTGGAGCGGAGCAGCTTCCTCCGGCATTTCCCGAAGACTCAGCCCGGGTCCGCGCAGACCCCTCCACCTGGCCTCAGGCCGCTGCTGTGGAAGACTCGAGAACCGCCGGCAAGTGAAGGAACTGTGCCCCACCTAGAACCCACTCTAGAAGAGGAGCCCTATAAGTTGCTTCCTTCCCCGGAGTCCAGGAAGGCGGGCGACAGGAGAACCAGCCCAGACAAGGCACTGGCCTTCGGATATTAAACCTCCGTGGAAGGAGTCTAGACGTCTTCCAACCCTTTACAAGAATACGAAGCAATTTGGAGAAGGAAGAAGCCACAGGGGTGAGGAGAGACAGTCGAAAATAAAATGTAATTAGGAGAAACGTAAAAGGATTATTCCATGTTTTAGCACCTATACACCATGGAATACTACTCAGCCATAAAGAAAGAGAGCCTTTCATTCCATAAAAAGTGGTAGAATCTAGAAGATGTAATGCTAAGTGAAATAGGTCAGAGTCAAACACTGCGTGCGCGCGTTCAATATATATCAGATGTCTGCACTCTATGGCCGGATTTGAAATATTTGAAGACACAGAATTAGAGAACTGTAGATACCAGAGACTGCATGGTGAGTAGCAGACACTAGAATTCAGGTGGATTGGGCACACAACTGAGTAAAGAAAAAAATACATTGCCAATCACACACACACACACACACACACACACACACACACACCTCAAATGCATGGTTCTTTACTGAAAACAAGAAATACAGTATTATCACTGATTGTCACATATTGCATGCATGCTTTGAAAACCCATGTGACCCCCACAAAGATTTACAGCAATTAAATATAAGTAGGAAATTCTAAAATAAAGTAAAACAGAAAAGAGGTATTAATATATGCGTGTTTTGCACTTGGGTCCAGGTTAACTCCAGAGATTTCATGGAACCAACCAAGCACCACAAACAAAAGTCTCTACAAATGCTGAGCCAGCTAAGGGATATTTGCCAGTCAAGGTCCCATGACCTGTTACCGTTATCCTCTCCCCAGATACTGGGAGAAGAATGCACTTTTTTCCCACTGCCATTTCCCTATACAATCTCAGGGAGTTCAGCCCTCACTTTCTTGACTTCGCTCATTAGTGTAACTTTTTCTGCCTTTTTTTCTTTTTTCCTTTTAGAAAGGCACATTTCGCACGTATTTATAAGTAGGTCAACTCTTTCCTTCTGGCCCCATCTTGAATGACAGCAGGCCAAAAGAATGAATGCAAAGTAACCTGCATATCAAGTGGTGCTCGAAGGTGATTCTGGACTCTCAGCGGCATAGTTATTTATAAGGCTTCAATTTTAAAAAATGAAATGTTTGGGGGCAGTTACAGTTACATTAGTACATGTTGTGGAAATAAACTTGCATTTAGAGAAAATGATTAGAAACAGCTGTGAAGTTAATGTTTCAAAACCCGAAGTACTCCATATTCTCAGTATCTACTTTTCATCATCATTTTTTTTGTGTGTGCATCCACATAATGCATACTCTCTGTGTGTAATACAAGACACTTGTTTAATAAAGCAAACGATTGTCTGTGGCAGGGAGATTTGGTCCTCTCTCCCTTTCCCAATTCATGTGCAGAGCAGATCAAAGACCTGAATTACCTCTGTCTTTCCAAGACAGCCAGATGGTGTCTTGATTTTTCTTCAGATTTTTTTTTTTTTTAAGCAATTGAATTCAAAGGTTAAAGAATCTGTGTGATGCTGCAGATGAAAGCCCTACTCAGGTAAATTATTTTTCTTTTTAATGTCATGTCTTACCTTTTTCCACTAAAGTTTTACAGAAGTCTCATGAGACTATATGTAATAAATATGTAAATGGTGAGTAAAAGATTAGGACTATGTAAGATCAAAATCACAATCCAGGGTCAAGATGAAAAGGAAAAATAGAATTCTGCTATACAAGTGGGTTACTAGACAGTTCTTAAAGAAGAACTTTAAATTTATCTTTGAGCTTCCTAGAAGCAAGAGTAAAAAGCAAAACATGATCTTCATCAAGCAAATATCTCATATTAGTTCCTTAAAGTAAGCGGTGCATTCTCTAAGGTGATGATATTAGCAGCAGCAGCAAAGGTAAACTTTACATGCTGTTCCACTTAGAAGATCGACTGTCCCACCTCATCCCAACACACACAGACACTCTTTCTGGGATATTTCTATTTTGTTTTCTGTAGACTAAAGCTGTTTCTCTACACAGGTGCAGTTTCTTGTCAGGGAAGAACTTTGGAATCAGACAGACCTGGATTCCATGCTGGCTTCTGCCCATAGACATCTGCTGTAACCATTGGCAAGGTACATTTTCTCTCTCTCTGAGACTTGGTTTTCTTTATAAAATGGAGACATCTACCCTATAGGCTTAAAGAGAGGATAGCCTGGAGCCTGGCTCATGAGAAGTTTTTTCTACGTGTTATGCTGTTATTGCTGGTTTTATTTTCATTAACTTACCACAGATATCAGTTTTCTTCTTTCTTTTCCAAATGTACTCCATTCAAAGGCACTTCTACCTTTGGGCCTCAGAGCAAATGAGAATACTCAAACTTGGGCTTCAACACCTGTCAGCACAGTGTGATGAGCAAGGTCTCTGAGCTTTCTCCCCTCCTCCTTGCCTATAGTAATTAAAGAGTAGAGCCAGTTTCTGGGAGAGAGAAGGAGGTGTTTGGTAATGTGGTCAGAGGGTGGGAAATAGGGAATCAAGAGGGGGTAGGTAAAAAGAAAAATATATAAGAAACAAGAAATGGAAAATTATTTGATGATGATAAAATGTATGGTAATATCCTTGATTAAGCCAATATACAGTATATTATGGCTGGAAATCTCATTTTGTATGCCATGAGGTGCCGTGAATGAATGCAAAATAAATCAATTAAAAAAAAAAAAACCAGCAAGGATAAGAGTAGATCAGTTCCTGAGGCCACCTGTGGCTCTGTGTAGAAGTTCTATTTCTAGTCACCAGTGGGGTGACAGCCATCTTGATCACGTTGGTATTGGGGTGAGTCACAGCATGAATGAATTCCAAAAGGAGGTATACAGATTCCAAAAGCGTATCTCTGAATATTGTTTGGGAGGAAGAGGGTAGGAGAAAAGTTTCTAAGGTTACTACAGAAAGTAAGTATTCTTTTTCTTTTTAAAGAATTATTTATTTTATCTTATGTAGTTATTTATTTGTTTTCATTTTACCAAAAAGGAGGAAAGCAAAAGTGAGAACTCAAGCCACAGGTCTGGGACTTGAACTCCTGCTGGCCATGAGGGAGTCTGGCACCTAAACTATCATGCCACTTACCAGTTAGTATTCTCTTAAGTGTTGGGGGTTTAAGATGAGAACAAAATACAAGGTTACACTCTCCTATCCCCATCCTCCCTTGCCTACCTCTTCTTGTGTAGAGCCTTTTAAACTGAATAACTGCTAAGACCCAGTGGTAGGTGCTAGATTTTATGGAGACAAAATCTCTACTGGATCTACCACCTAAGAGTATCCATATAATTGGCTTCCAGACAAGAAGTCTTCTCTTTTAGTTTCTCTTTCTTCCCTATTTCACCTGTTCAACACCCACTAAACTCTAACTTTCCTCTTCTTGCTAAGACTTATGGATTGTTGATAGGATAAATATAAATCCAGTATATCTAAGGTTCTATATTATATTTTCCAAGGTTAGTTGTATCCTAGACAAGTATGGAGAAATACATGTACATGGCTAAACTGTTCTGCTAGATGGTAAGCTTCCTAAGGTCAGAACTCTCATGATATTTATGAACTGATTGGCTGAAACTAGAACAGAGACAATTTGTTTGGGCTTGAGGCAACCTGATGGCTAAGCTGTCATGATGCAGCACGATGTAGCAGAATGAGCAAGAGTTTAGAGTCAGAAGAAGGGACTCAAGGTTTGTTGGCTCTGTCACTGGCTTCGTGAACTTGAAAAATAACTTAACCTCCTAAGTTTCTATCTGAAGACTTAGATTTAGATGAAATGATCCCAATGGTGCCACGTAGCACCAACATTTTATGATTCTGAATTTACTTTCCAACTGACGGTAAGCTGGTCCTCCTCTGTATTAACCTTCATGTAATCTTTTAAGTTCGTAAGTAAAAAATATATATTTATGGTGTACAACATGATGCTCTGATACATTTCTACATTGTGGTATGACTAAATCGAGCTATTTAATATATACTTTACCTCATGTATTTATTTTTGTGTGTGGAAAAATTTTTTTTTTTTTTTACTATCTGGCCTAGACCTGAAGGAGTACTTAGTACTGTGTATAAAAGCTGGATCCCACATGACTGTCTGTGATTTAAATCCAAGCCCCGGTGGTTTGAAAAACATGATGACCATGTGTATACGTGTCCCAAAAGTTTTTCTATTTTATTTTATTTATTTATTTTTAAATTCTGATGGTATGGAGAAAAAAAGAATTGTGGCATGATCATGCCCCATTGAAATGTTTTCTTTTTCCCTCTTTCTCTCTCTGGTAATTACCCTCTCACCCTCTGACAATTATAAAACATCTACAATGGGGTCAGCAGGTGGCATGATGGTTGAGGTACTAGACTCTCACATGGCCATTCAGGGTTCTAGTCCTGGACTGGGTGGCTTGCTTTTTCTTGCTCTCTCTGGTGAGCACAAGTGTCCTGTAGCAAATAAAAAACAATAATAATAATAAATTAAATAACTCTTTTAAAAAACAAACAAACAAATAATCAGAAGAGGGGATCTCCTCATGACTTTTTTTTTTTAAGAGATCTTTGCTATAGGGGTGCATGTGCTCTCTACAGAGACAGAGAGCAACAGAAAGCAAGAAATCAACCTCCAGGGGGGATAGCCACGCCATTCCCCCCCTTAGGATTTTAGGCCTGTCCGCACATGCACCCAGCATGAGTTTTGAGCTGCCATGTCCAGTACTCAAGCCATGGTTGACTAGGTAGGAGTCCAGAGATGTAAGGTGTAACCATTGTGCCATATGTTGGTCACATGCAACTAACACTCTTACCATGTATTAAAGTTACTGAAATTTTTTCATATCTTATTGCTAGACATAACCCCATGAGTTCAGGAAAGACACCTACATTTATGTCCCTGAAAAAGCTAGTTCAATATTTTACTCCTTTATACTTAATGAATATTTTTGAATGTATAACGTTGTGGCCTTTTATTCATAACATCTACTAATTTGGTCAGAAAAAAGAGGCAGCCTCACACTCTGCTATTGACTGAGAGGCTGCTAAACCTGTGGGAGAGCTTACACATAAGCTCCTTCTCTGTCCTCTTGTCTTGTCTCCACGTCAATCGGGGACATATGTCATGCTTGTGCTTGCTGTTTGCAGGACACAGGCCTAATAATCCAGAACGATGTCCAGTCCCTATCCTTAGCTAATCCACTGAGGATGGCAGAAAGAAATCAGACTTTATGATGGCAGGAGAGAGGTACATGGGGGGGAAGAATTTTCCCACCTGATGAGGGTTGATAGTGGGTATTAAGCTATAAATTCCTAGCCTACAGTGTGGTGTCTACCTAATCACAGGAAGGGGCAATCAGAGAGGTCTATCTACTCCTGTGGCATGTTTTGCTTGATCAAGTTTGCCTCCCCAGGCACAAGGAGGTGAAAGAAAGTGTGAGAAGACAGCTATACTCCATTAAAGTATCTGCTTTGCGATTCCTCTTCTGGCTTTAATGGATTCCAGAATAGGGCTGCAGGCAGAAACAGTAGACTTCTCTAGAGCAATCCTGGTGAGAGAAGGATGTGATAAATTCTCATAGAAAATTATTTCCTGGCTTTCTCTACCAATGAGGTCATTGGAATAACAGGCCTAACCCTCCCTCAGTCTCTTATACTCACTTGAAGCTGGAGCTCCTCCAAGAGCCCTTCATTCTGTGGCCATCCCAGAGACTTGGCTGGGGCCACTTGACCCAGCATTCATGCACTGCCTCCTGGAAAGATGGGTGCTTCTGAAACTCCTGGGACTACCCAATCTCACCAAATGGCTGAACTTTTCTGTTACTTTTTATTGATACTATCTCAATGGTCAACTCAACTTTTCATTGCCGGGCCTAGATACAAACATTACAGGCCTTGCTGAAGTGGACCAGCTCACCTGGCTGCTGTGAATTCTCCTGCTTCTCCCTTCTCCTGTCTCACTCCCATATGTCAGCAAAAGTCCCTTTTAGTGAGCTAACGCACTCTGGTCATTCTTTCTGAAGGTACTCCCCTTGATTGCCAGGTCCAATGGTATAGAACAGTACTTCTTTGCATCTGTTTTTATAGTGGCGAGAAGTCCCCATAAACCCACATATGGAGGCTGGAGGCTGGTCTCTGTTAGGTTTTCTTCAGATCATTTGGATGTACATTCACCCCATCCATTTAAATCTTGAACTTATTTACTTTAGAAAATGTCAGCCTTATAGACGTTATGTATGAGCCATGGAAATAAACGCTAATGATGGTATCCAACAATTCCTAAATAAAAGTGAGATAACCCAGTACTAGTTAACTTCTCACTTAAGAACCTCAATTGAGTAAGGTAGCTCTTTTGGGTATCTTTCCTCAAATAGGTGGTCCAGGGCTCGGAGGTGCCTTCTTACAGCTATGCCATTTGGAACTCGACTCGAAGTTTACTGAGGAAAGGCAGAGAGTATATGAGGAAAACACATCCATTTTTAATTATCTCAGCCTGGAAGTGATACTTGTGACTTCTGTTCACATTCTATTAGCAAGAAGTCAGCCATGAAAGTCCCATGTACATGAGAGAAATCTGGAGAAATACGGTATTTCTTTGTTTCCAGAAAAATAGAAATAAAATTTGATGACTATCTAGGTTTGTCTCTGTTATAAGCTTAGAAGGGAAACTCCTCCCTTTTCAGAATAGGAGAGACTCCAAAGCCAGTATGACTCTGGATTCAAAGGACAGAGAAAATGGAATCCACTGTTTAATCAAGTATAAAAACCAGGGTAAGTACTATAGATAAAAATTTGGTTTTGTTCTTAAAGAATTGGTTCTAGGTCGGAGTTCTCTTAGAGGTCAGGAAGAGTTACATTCCATGGTTGAAATAAAACGTTTGGAAGAAGATCAGGATATGAGGAGCCAAAAGATATCCACTTATTGTGGAAATAGCCATGTCAGTGTTAAAAGCCCCAATACTGTCTATTACAGATTTCCATACTTTTTTTTTATTACCAGAGTAGTTGTCAGTGACCTGGAACTTACAAAGTTAGCCAACAAGCTCTAGTGATATTCCAAAATCTGGGGACTAATCACCTCTTTTCTAGCCTTTACTTTTAATCTAAATGCAAGCTATCAATACTCTCCCACATTCCTCCATTTTGGTTAACATTTTATTTGTATCTTTAATGACTTAACAGACATCAAATTTTGTGATTGATTTGACAAGGCCAACATTTCTTGAATGTGTTGCCTAGGTCTGATTCATTTATGAGGGAGGAACAGACCACTGATGTCATTTTCATGTCCTTTGATGAAAGCTTTAGTGTCCCAACTCTCCTGTGGGAGGAGTTTTACACTTCTAAAGTGGTACTGCCTTCTTGTGAAGTTGTTTTCCCAACACACTCTTGCATTTTACCTTCTCACTGAATAGTATATTATAATACTGTTTAATTGGTTCAACACCAGTCTATCCATATTTTCCAGATGATAAGTATAGCAGAGAATAAAACTAAAAATCTGTTTTTAGGAGAGACAATGGGCATTGCAGGCTGAAATTTATTAGGAAAAAAAAAAACACAAAAACTAGAAAAACCTCTGTGTTGTCTCTTCTTACAACAATTACACTTATTGTTTAAAATAACCTATCATTATTCTCATTCTTGAACTAGTGTTTGAGTCTTAGAAGTCCTGCCAGAACCTTAGAAACTCCTTGATTGACTGAAGTTTATTGGCCATATTCAAAATACCCAAAGAAGCCTCTAGTCAAAGCGATGAATTAAATGGGAATCCAGAGTTCCAGGAGACAGATGATGTGAACTACACTGACCATGAAGAATACTTGACCTTTGCTTTCATGAGTTCATAGCCGAATGAACTGTGTGAAAAATAAAAAATCAATTAACTGCATTAATGGAATGGGGAAAGCATGCCCAGAGACAAACCCATGATAATACCTAGGAGAAACATGAGTAAAAATATTTGATCCAGGGGCTGGCAAGGTGGCGTGGCTGTTGAGGATGCTGTATTCCCGCATGGGCGATAGTGGTTTGAGTCCCAGACCTGGTGGCTCACTCTCTCTCTCTCTTTCGCCCTGTCCCTCTCTAGTCAAAATTAAATAAATAAATAAATAATAAAGTTGAATAAAATAATTTTTTTGGAGAAGTTTTTTGCTATAGGGCGCATGCGCTCGCCAGAAAGACAGAGAGAGACAGAGAGAGAAAAAGTGAGAAATTAGGGGGGATGGCCATGCCGCAATTCCTTCTCCTCCATTCTTCTCTTGGGATCTTGGGCACGCATGCACACGCACTCGGCGTGAGTTTAAGCCAACGGGTCTGGGACTCGAACCACAGTCGGCTACAAGGAGTCCAGCGACATAGCCATTACACTAACAGCTGGTCCTGAATAAAATAATTTTTAAAATATTTGGTCAATATGCTTTTAGACAAAAAATGTCAGAAAGTGTCAAAGCAGGAGTCAGAGCTAAGGGAAGGAATAAGAACTGAGAATTGTTTCTGGTGCAGATTCTTTTACTTACTGCCTATATGACTTTGGGGAAGTTAACTTTTATGAGCCTCCATTTCTCAACTGAAAAATAGAGTCATGTGGGCTCTGGGAAAAGGATGAACTGGTTGTGGAGATCAGATGAGACTGTATTAGAAAGTACTTTAAGATGGTAACGTGCTACCCAAAGGTGCAGGCAGAAAGCCTTTCTCTAGGCTCTCGTCTCACTCTGCCCTCTCGTCTTTCTCCTTTCTCCCTTCCTCACCCCCATATGCACACCCAAACTGCTGTGGCCCTTCTTCACAGCACAAGGAAAAGAGTAGACAGGAATTAATATATTCAGGTGGTGTGGGGCGAGTATTTTTTGGTATGCTATTTGGCATTGTACATATATATAAAAGCACTAATTTTGGTGGAGACCAGTCCTCTCCCTAGCCTCCTCCAAAAATGTTTACTTTTGGCTCCCTAAAACATTTACTGGGACCAGCAGATGGCGTAATGGTTAAGTCACTGGACTCCCACATAGTCGACTGTGGTTTGAGTCCCAGACCTGGCGTCTTAAAACTCAGGCCAGTCATGTGTGCGTGCCCACAATCCCAAGAGGAGAATGGAGGAGAAGGGATTGCAGTGTGACCATCCCCCTGGGGGGTGATTTCTCATTTTCTGTCTCTGTATTTCTCTGAGTCTCTCCAGCAAGTGTACAAGCCCTATAGCAAAAATCTCTAGGGAAAAAAAAAATTGCTTTCTGAATGGAAACATAATTCAACTTCAGGAGGAGATGGATGGCATTTGGTGTTGGCGTAGATCAGTTTTCTAAATATCAATCTGCCAAATTACCAATTGCTGGGAAATTACCTGCTGTATATCCTTTACCAGACGGAGGAGAGTTTTAAGGGCAGAAGTAGAGCTAGGGACAGGGCATGTTCTTGCAGAATTAGAAAGGCTGTCAAATGTGTTTAAAATAAAGTTCATCCATTCATGTCTTAATGTTGACTCCTGGGGAAATGCTTCAATGTCTTAAATGCTTCAATGGCATAGGAAGTTGCCATTTAACTCAGCTGCCCTATCGAATAATCTGTGAAAATAACTGATGTGAACAATCACCAAAATGAGAATTTTGAAAAAAAATATCAACAATAATTCAGCAAATTGGTCATGCAACATCTCGGTCAAACCAGTCAAGGGTTATTGCCAAGTGAAAGTGGGTTGAGTTCAAACTGCTTCCGTGTGTGTGTGTGTGTGTGTGTGTTTATGTTAGGGATGAAGGAGTATTGCACTGGTGGAACTCAGGCAGAGGATGTTCAAAGCTGGTGAGAGTTCGGGTCATAGGCTTCTAAAGTTCAAGCAGTGTGGAGCAGGATCCAAGAATGGTATTAAGAATAAGAGATAGATGTGAGGTCAAATCTTGGGGGCAGTGTCCCTGGGGACCTAGGTGTGCAGGGCCCATCTCATGAACACTGGAGTCTATTCACAGAAAAGCCGATGAGAGGGGACCAGCAGGTGGCATGGTGGTTAAGGCCCTGAACACTCCCACATGGCTGACCATGGTTCAAGTCCCGGACCTGGTGGCTTGCTTCTCTCTCTCTCTCTCTCTCTCTCTCTCTCTCTCTTTCTCTCTTTCTCTCTGTGTGTCTCTGTCAAATTAAAAATGGGTGAATGAATAAATTAAAAAAATTAATAAATAATTATTTTTAAAAAAGCCAATGAGATTTAAGAAGCACTCACAGCAGGTTTGGGGCTCTGGTTAAAAATGACTTTGGAACCCCAAGTTGGTAAGAGAGGTGGGTTGATGGCCTGCATGCCAGCATTAGGGAGGAGAGCAGGACCTTGGCAGCTGATGCTGGACTACCAGGTCCCCCACATTCTGGCCCCAGCTCATCCCATAGCACGATATAGACCTGTGCTTCTCAAACTCTTTGAAAAGACTGTTTTTAACTTTCCAGTTCATATAGCCTACGTTCAGTGTATTTCTTTATGGAGTAGTAACAGTTTAAGGATTATCACTGGAGTGGTCTCTAAAGTGCTTTCTACTCTGACACTGATGTATATTTTTAAAATACAGAGGTGCCTCTTTTATGGATCATTGTTGGAGAATGAGGGTAAAACTACATATTAGGAAATGCTTCAGAGAATGGAAGCTGAACACATTGGTTAAGAGGATGCTGGTGGTCTTACAACTATTTCTTTTTCTGCTATATATTAGAGCCACAATCTCTTCTTAAAAGATTACTTAAGAGGGGCCAGCAGATGGCATGGTATTGGGGGCACTGGACTCCTACATGGCTGACAGTGGTCCAAGTCCTGGACCTGGTGGCTTGCTTTCCCGCTTTCCCTCTTTCTCTCTCTCTGTCTTTCTGGTGAGTGCACATGCCCTGTAGCAGATTAATAATAATAATAACAATGATAAATAAAATTAAATGGGGACCAACAAGTGGCTGTGACGCTGGACTCCCTTGTGGCTGAATGTGGTTTAAGTCCCAGACCTGGCAGCTTGCTTTCTCACTTTCCCTCTCTGTCTGTCTCTTTCTAGTCAAATTAAAAATAATGAATAAATGAATAAATAAATAAAATTAATAATTCTTTAACAAATTAAATGAAAAAAATTTTAAAGGTTTTCTTATGTCTTTTATGAGAATGAAAAACAGGAAGAGATAAACAACCCCAACAGGGTCACATGCCATAATTCTCTCACCCCACCTTCTCAGCCAGCCAGAATCATGGGCAAATGCCCAGGGTGCACAGCTTGACCAGAGAACCAAACCTACAACCTTCCATATGGCTCCAGCCCCTCATGAGCAGCATGGTGTTCCCACTGTGCCTCTGAGCTAGCCCTGGAACCCACAGTCTTTACCTGGATTCATAACCCCTGGGGTAGAAACTGTTTCCCAGATACCTTGCTGCTTGGTGTGCTCAATGCACCAAATTATGGACAATAGTATCTCACTAGAGGAGGTGTGATGGCTTCTGGGAAGCCTTGAGAAAGATAAAGAACTAGACTGTGGATGGAATCTTTTTATACATTTGGCTGCCTTAGAAGCAGAGGCGAGTAAATCACAGCAACAAGTTAGATACGCCTCAGTGCTATCCACCGTGGGCTCAGAATGGTGTATCAGCTGTAGGCTGCCTGTATTTGGGTGTCTATGGGTGTCTATGGGGGAAATAAATAAGTCCATATTTTTAAAGTCAGTGTTATTTATTTGCTGAACTCAATTCCAAGTGAGATAAGTAACAGTTGGAAAATCCCAATTTTTAAAAAAAGTTTATATCTTCAGAGAGCAACAGAGAGATCCCTCTGAACAGGGTCTTCACACCACAACTCATCCCGAGTTTCAGCTGGCTGAGATTACAGACACCTGTGTGCACCTGGCATGCTCAGGGAACCTGCAGGACACTAACGCAGGACTTTCCCTCTGTGGGACCAGTTGTGTTAGCCCGGTGCCACAACCTGGCCCCTGAAATCTTGATATTTTTATTAAAATATTTATTTACCAAAACATAACTTATTTTCCAATTCTTAAAAAGAGAATGCGCAATGCCATTTCTTTTATGACCAACAAGCATCACCACGAGAAGCTGCAGTTACAAGATGTGAAACTGTGCTGAGTGCACTGTGGCACGAAATGTTTTCTTTCCCCCAACTACCTGCTTATGGAGACTGGTTGTAAGATGTTGTTCTTTTTGTCATCTCCACCTCTTCCTACTTTCAGCATGCTTATGTCTAGGGAGTAGGACTATCCTCTTTTAACATTTTTCTGCTTCCAGATGGCTGCAAGCAATCTGGAAACCAAACATATTAAAACTGGGTTAAATCAATTCAATCTCTATTTATTAAACACCTAGTCATGTGCCAAGCACTGAACTAGTTGCCAAGGGCACACAGATGAATTAATACAATCCTTGCTCTCAAGTTGTATAAAACCCAGTTGGGCATTGTTAGTGACATCAATAAAGTATTCAAGGAACATAAAGAATAGGCTATTAATTTTGTTTGGCAGTTAAGTAGTATTGTTAGGAGAGGTAGGAAAGAATTCGACAGTTGGCATAGAAGGTAGGTCCTGAAGAGAGATTCTGCCCGAGGAAGAACTGTTCATAAAGTTACTGCGTACACCTACGGGGACCCAGCTCAGGAGAGCATAGCAGAGAGAGTGAGAATGTGCCATATTGGAGCACTAGAAAGTAGCCCAGGGAGGCTGGGACAGATGGCTGGAAAGAAGTTGAAACCACATTTGGGACTTCAAATGTTTTATTTAAGAGTTTGGTCTTTGTGGGCAATTACGAGCCATTGAAGTGTTCTGTTTGTTTACTTGGGTGTTTTTCAACGGGATAATGATGTGACAAGACCTCAAATCTTAGAGAAATAAGTTGGACAACGCTGTGAATGGGATATTTGATAGGAAAAATAATGGAAAAGCAGATAGAAGGCCAGCCATGGTGACACAGCAGTAACACAATGTTCTGCTATGCCAAGGCCAGATGGAAAGGTCCCAGGTTTGGTCCCCAAGATCTCTCTATGTATGCCAGGTGTGCATGATTCTGGCTGGCTGAGGCTGGGAATGGTTCATGGTATGGTATGAAGACCCTGTTAGGGGGTTTCTCCCTGAAGAAAGAAATATATAAAATTTAAAATAAAACAGGTTTTAATCTACTGTAGCACACTGCGTAAAACCAGGACCTAAGGAATTGGCCATGGGAAAGGGACACGCATATGAGATATTTATTTATTTGTTTATTTATTTATTTATTTATATTTATCTATATATCTATTATTTATTTTGAGAGAGATTTTTGCCATATTTTTGGCACATGTGATCACCAGAGAGACAGAAAGCAAGAAATCACCCCTCCCCACCCAACAGGGGATGACCGTGCTGTGATCCCTTCTCCTCCATTCTCCTTTCAGGATTTTGGGTACACATGCACACACACTGGCGTGAGTTTCAAGCTGCCAGATCCAGGACTCAAAACATGGTCAACCATGTGGGAGTCCATCATCTTAACCACTATGCCACCTGCAGGCCCCAAGATATGTTTTAAAAGAAACAAGAAAACATGGGCGTTGGTAGGAAATGAAGGATGAAGGAAAAGGAGGGGTGTGTTAGTTTCAGTGTGGATGAACTGATATTGAGCTCAAAAAGAAAATATAGTTTACAGAGGTTTAACATTCCACAGGCGTTTGTAGGCTTCTATTAGCTGCTCCTGTGGTGTCCCTAACAAATGGTGCTAGTCTGAGCGTGTTCTACAGTAACAAATATATTGAGTTAATGATTAAGTAATTCCATAAGTGAAAGGTCTGGGGAGGAGATAGAGACATGGAAGCCAGTGGTATATATCTAATTCTTGAGGCTGTGGGAATTGATGGAATGAGCAATTGAAAGCATTAATGGAGATAAAAATATAACTTAGGGACACACTCTGGTGATACAGTCAGTGGCAAACTGAATTCTGTGCTGGAGGCCACATCCCAAGCTATAAGTTGAGATCCCCTGGTTGGCTTGAAAACATTCCCAATGTGTGCCTCAAATCCCAAGAAGTTGGAAGGCTAGGAAGGGGGATCGTGGCATGAGATCTTGTTGAGGGCATGTTTCTATCTTTCTCTGTGCCATGCACACACATGCACTCTTTATAAGGAACAGAAAAATAGATAAGCTGTAAAACAAATTAACATTTAATTACTGTTTAAAATTTTTTCACAATTATTTATTTTATGTATATATATTTTTTAAAGTTTGGTATAGGGCACATACACTCACCAGAGAGAGAGAGATAAAGAGAGAGAGAGAGAGAGAGAGAAAGCAAGAAAGCAGCCGCAGGTCTGCAGACTTGAACCACAATAAGCCATGTGGGAATACAGTACCTTAACCACCATGTCACCTGCTGTACCCATTGTTTAATTTGATTTTTAATAAAAAGGAGAATTTAAGAACCATAGAAAATTCTTCAGTTAGGAGTAAAAAGGAGTACTAGTGAGGATGTCTCAGAAGAGTTAATCAGATTAAAATATATTTCAGAAAACAACAAAAGACAGTTTCAAGAGTGAGATATCGGTGAATTCTATTAAGTACCACTAACTAAGCAAGTTCCATTGGAACTAAGGTAATTGGATTTGGAATTAAGAGCTTGACACTGATCATTTAGAAAGCATATGCTAGAGTGGCAATTCTCGAATCTTAGGATTATCTGGGGCCCTGTTAGACACATCCACCCTTCATCCCCTCATTCTGATTAGGTTGATCTGGGATACTTGCATTTTTAAATACATTTCTGGGTAATTATGCAGTTACTGGCCTAGGACCATACTTGGAAAATTATTACTATAGGTCATCAAGGATTTTTTAAAAATAATGATTGGATAATTGGGAGACAAAAGAGAATTTCTTAAAGGAAGTGTTGTCTAAGAGACCAAAAAAGTGTCCACTCTACTCACTAGGACTTCATCACCCTCTTGCGATGCAAGCAAAACAATAGATTTTTCAGCTCCAAAGTACCCTCTCTCTAATTAACCATTTTATGTAACATTTCCATATAGAGGTATGTACAGTAGTTATAAATCTAATAGAAATGGTGATGAAGTAGAAGAAGGATAATAATGAATAAGTATCCAATGTATCTAATTCTAATTCTAAGGACTTAATTACAAAGCATGCTTGAAGTTAGCTTGCTACAGTAAATATGTCTAAATGGAGATTTGATCATGCCAAATAAATTGCTACACACATTTTACAAGCCATATTTCTGATAAGAGGTTTATTCCTACAATACATGAAAAACTCTTACAACTCAATAATAAAAGATAAGCCAATTAAAAACTGGACAAAGGGACCAGCAGATAGCATAATGGTTACATCGTTGGAGTCTGACATAGCTGACTGCAGTTCAAGTCCCAGACCCGGTGGCTTAAAACCGAAACCGGGCACTTGTGCATGCATGCCCAAAATCCCAAGAGGAGACTGGAGGAGAAGGAATTGCAGCATGGCCATTCCCCCGGGGGTTGATTTATCGCTTTCTGTCTCTCTCTGTCTTTCTGGAAACTGCATACATCCTATAGCAAAAATACCGAGAAAAAGAAAAAAAACTGGACAGAACATTTGAATGAACTTTTCTACAGATGTGCCATAAAATAGTCAATAATCACAGGAAAAAATTCTTGACATAATTGTCCCACAGGGAAATGCAAATCAAAGCCACAGTGAGATAAGATTTTACTCACTATGGTAGCTAAAATCAGCAAGTTAGGTAACAAGTACTAATGTGAATAATAAGAAATTGAAATTTTCTTACCTTGTTGGTGGGAATGTAAAATAGTGTACAGTCACTTTGCAAAACAGTCTGATAGTTCTTTAAATGATTAAACACAGAGTGAAGAAGACTGAGTCCTCCATCGCAGCTGAGAACTAGTGCTTTCATGGAATAAGATAAATGAAGATTTTCTACTGAGAATTTACCTGGGTAGAGCCCCTGGGAAAAAATGAAATGACAGAGTTTGCAAATCACCTCCTTCTGCATGCCTCTGAATGCTCAGATTGAACTTCTAGAGATTAGGAAGGAATGAATAACCAATCAGATAACAATAAGTCACCACAGAGGCACAAGATATATGAGAAACTAAGAACATACCTCTCTCCCAAGTGAAAAGAATAACTCCTCTTCATCCACAGACAGCACAATGGAACTCACAGAAATGTCTGATAAAAAAATTAGAATATTCATAGTGACAAAGCTAATAGAGATGGAAGAGAAGAGAGGCAGTGAACTCCAGAAGAGGCAGGAGAAAAGAGCTGATGAGTTCCAAAAGATGAGGAAGTTATTGCATGATCTGAAACAGGAAATACACACCATAAAAATAATCAAATGGAACTGTTAGAGATGAAAGCTATAATACAGTAAGTCAAAACCTCCCTTGAAAGTATTAGAAACAGACTAGATCATACAGAAACTCAAATCTCAGATGTAGAAGACAAAATATCTGAAATAGAAAAATCCACCACAAACACTGAGAAAATAGCCTCCCCCAAATGAGAATATATGAGAAATACTAGATACCATTAAACATCCAAACATCCAGATAATCGGTATCCCAGAAGATTAAGAGACTAATAAGGGCATTGAAAATCTATTCCATGAAATCCTGAAAGAAAACTTTCCAAATCTAGAGAGGCATTCAAAGATCCAGACCCAAGAAATAAAAAGGACCCCAAATAGAATCAATCCAAGAAGATCTTCTCCAAGACACATTATAACCAGATTGACCAAAACCACAGACAAAGACAGGATACTAAGATTGGAAAGACAGAAACCTATAAAGGATATTCCAGTAGGCTAACAGCAGATCTCTCATGAGAAACAATATGAGAAGGAAAGAATGGAAAATTATACTCAAAGTGTTGAGTGAAAAACAATTTCAACCAAGAATATTATACCCAGCAAGATTATCCCTCATATGGGAAGAGAAGACAATAAAATTCTCAGATAAACAAAAACTGAAAGAATTTATCAATACCAGGCCAGTTCTCCAAGAAGTTTTGAAGGGAGTGCTATATCAGGAAAACTAAAGTCAAGCACACAGAAATGGGTTCAAAAACAACTAAATGTTGAAAATGGCCAGCTTAATGGGAGGGGCTAGTCCAGAGTTTAATGTTATCTTCCAGAATTTAAATGGAAAGATCAGACCACTACAGAAGTACATGAGTCTGAACTTGTGAAATAGAATTTTATGACTTTTGACTAAAACATTACTGATCTTCTATGCTTTGTTTTCCAGAGTTAAGGATTTTTGTCTTCTCTTGCGTTGTTGACAGGTCCATGTACCTACTATTTGAACAGAATCTTAAGCTGTTCCCTGGTTTTAAGTCTTAAACAAAGTTCTCTTAACATTTTTAAAATTTTGATTTATTAAAGTTAAAACTCCCTTTTTTAAATTAAAAAATGATTAAAAAATGATTAAACACAGAGTTACTATATGACTCAGTAATTCAATTCCTGAGTATATACTAATAGAAATGAAAACATATCTACCCAGATATCTTTAATGTGTTTTTATAATTGTTAAAATATACATCAACTGAAGAATGATGGATAAAATGTGTGTCCATACACTGGAATATTATTTGGACATTAAAAAGAAAGTACTGAGACATGTTACTTCATGGATAAAACTCAAAAAACATTACACCATGGGAAAGAAACCAATTACAAAAGACAACATTTTACATGCTTTCATTCATCTGAAATGTCCAAAACAGGAATAACTGTAAAGACATAAACTAGATTAGGGGCTGCCTAAAATTGGAAGAGGAAGAGAGTATAGGAAATGATAACTAGTGTATGGGGCTTCAGGCCACCCCATAATGTGGTGGTTGAGGTGGTGATATCTCACATGACTGCACAGTTCAAGTCCCTGACATGACTGCTTGAGAAACACTGAGCGTGTGTGCATGAGTGTGTGTGTGTGTGTGTGTGTGTGCGCTCACAATACCAAAAGGAGATACAAAGGGAGGAGAAGGACTTACGGTGTGATCATTCCCCAGAGGAGATACTTTCTCACTCTCTCTTTCTCTCTCTGTTCCCGAAATGGTAACTATTGACTGCTCTAGCATCTGCATACAGTCTAATAGGACAGTTATTTCACTGTTCTATCAAATGGTTATACTTCAAATGTATTTATGAGGTGATAGAAACTTCACACAGAATGGCCAGTGACAAGTTCCTACAACTAACCTTCATCTTTCTTGACCAGAATAGTCATAACAAAAGCAATACAGTAACCTGAGAGGTATTGAAAAAATTGGCATTCTATCACATTTTTTTAATTTTAATTTTTTTTTTATCCATTCCGTCATATAAATCACTTATACATAATACAACATATACATCACTTAGCTTATAAATCAAATTTACCCAACACGAATACATTTCACAACAGTCCGGTTCAGGATACTATACATATTATCAACAGATAATAATTCATTTCTGTGTCCCGTAAGTGTCTTGCCTCTCTATTTTTCTCTTTAATTTCTTTCCTCATACTCTTCCCTTCTCCTACTCTTTTCCCACACTGTCTTCAATATCCCTAAGTATTTTCCATGCTTTTATAGCCATTAGTCTTTCAGTTTCTGCCATAGAGTGTGGATAGGCATTATGTATTAAGTGGAGACATACAATGTCTCTCTTTCATACCCTGGCTTGCTTCACTCTGCACTAAATCCTCCATATTCATCTCTTTTATATCAAATGCCATGATTTTTTTTATGGCTGAGTAGTATTCCATAGAGTACATGTGCCAGACTCCCTCAATTTATTTATTTGTCCGTGAACATTCAGGTTGTTTCCATGTCTTGGCAATTGTGAATGCTGCAATGAACACAGATCTGCAAGCACTTTTCCAACTACGTGTTCTTTTATCCTTTGGGTAGATACCTAGGAGTGGAATTGCTGGATCATATAGTAGTTCTACTTGTAGATCTTTGAGGATCCTCTATATAGTTCTCCACAGTGGCTGGATCAATTTACATTCCCACGAACAGTATGTGAGAGTTCCCTTTTCTTGATGTTTAAAAGATACAAAGTGGTCTACATCTGGTCCATTTAAGAAAACTACTAGATTTCTACAAAAACCACATCTGTCACAGTCTATGAAAGAGGGCTATAGAAAATTGCTTGTGTGTATGTGTTTATTAGTGTTAGGAGACATTGGCAACTTCATCCTTAACTGCTGTGGTATCAAGAAGATTCTGATACTTGGCCACTATTAATTTGGGGAATGTTTTCCTTTGATGCCCAGCAGCAGGAAGAATCAAAAACAATTTCATTCACCCAGCAAGGATAGCATACGTCCTCCCCATTTCTTTTCACAAATATCAGATCTGTGTTGCACTCTCAGAGCCTATTCATGCTCCTTTCCCCTCTATCCACCAAAGGCATTTTCCTCAATAAACAACTTGTACAGACACAGCCTCCAATGCACAGTCAGGACCATACTGGAGAAAGCTGGAAAACCCATGCCAACCACAGTTTGATTTACCAGCACAGTTGGCCTGAAAACAAATGGTAGGGGCTTTCATGCCCAGGATTCTGTAAGACTGGAGGACTGGAGAAAGGGGATCAGGAAATGTTCAAGCCGTTTGGAGGGATATTTTCTTCCCTCCACTCTCTCTCTCTGAATTTTGTACAGATAATCCTATCTTGTTGGGGTTGGGGAACGTGAGTAGCAGAAGGTTTTTCATAGCTGATACAAACTAATATAAGGCAGAAGTCAGATTGATCCTACTTGTCATTGTTCTCAGTGATTCATTTATGGGATTTGTGCTTCCACTTACATTGTCCTTAGGCTCTGCTGGGTTAGAGTTCCTGGGTCATGGATAGTAGGATACTTTCTCCAGGAAGCAAGTAAGATCCACTGAACTGGAAACTGATTGTCACATGACCATGCCACATTGCCACATCACCATAAGCATAACAGTGACCCGAGAACTTTGGATTGTGATTACAAAAATGGAATATTGGGTTCGATAGCCAAGGGAGGCAGTGGTGGTCCAGTCTATTGGTACTACTGTGATCAGCAGTAAGTGTGAGTTAGCAATTCCATCAACCATGGCAGACCATTAAGGGCTTAGACTCCTTGGGAATGATAATCTGCCTAATTATACCAAATCACAATGCTGGCTAAGGGTAAAGGACATCTAGAATGAAGCAAGTAGCGAGATAATAACTGTTAACTACAACTCAAGAGCCAACTGCAGAATCAAGGATTATAGCTCTGGTTGATAATCCAATTAAAGTATCTAGAAGATTGCAACTGACATCATTTCCAATGCTGATACTTGTACCTATCTTCTCAGGGAGGAAGTGAAGAGTTTGAAGAGTTTTGTTTTTGTTTTGTTTTTCTCATGTGAGATACGGTTATTATAAAATAGAGCAGACCTGATAGGTGCAAGGTGTTGACTTTATTAGATCAGTTTATGAACCAATCTCAGTTTATTTGACATTTTAGATGCCCTGAGCCTCAATTGTTGCCTTTTCTCCCAGTTTAAGCAACTGCAGTGGGATTACTTACACTATTTTCACAGATATAAAGCCCCAGCTGCTTTCATTTGGTCTTCTATTGCCATTTTTAATTGCCAAGACTGTACCATTGTCTTGGCTCCTCCTGTGAGGTGAGGACTGTTTTGAGATATAGTTGTTCCAAACCGCCTCTTTGTACACATCCTATATGACTGACCACTAGCCATTGGTTTTTTCAGAAACTGTGGCCAGAAACTTGCTTAGTAGCTCATTGATGGGACAGGGTAACATGATGCTCATCCTATATGGGAAGGACCCTAATTCATGTCCTGAAGTCTCCCTGTACCTGCTGGGCATGAGCACATGTCCATGATTTGGACTGACTGAGACTGGAAATAGATCACAACATGAAGATGCTGTCTCTCTGCCTCTCTCTTTGTATTGCTCATGGAAGAAATAAGCAAACTTTTAAAAAAGCAGCATGATGTGATGGAAAGAGCTAGAGTTTTGCAGAAAAACATATCTGGATTTGATTCCTATTCTGTTAGTAATATTGTATAATTGTGTAAGTTACCTGATCTCTCTAAGCCTCAGTTTTCTCATTTGTTAAAATGAACCTTGAAACTTTTCATGTTTTTATAGGAATGTTTTCTAAATTTGCCAGAGGATGTATGCTTTCACCAGAGACAGAGAGACAGAGAGGGGAAAGAAAGAGAGAGCAGCCCTCAGTGAGGTACCACATTCCTTTAACCTTCACTTCTCCATTCTGTCAGGATTTTGGCCATGCACATCTGCATGCCCAACATGCTTTTCAAGCCACCTAGAGCCAGCATTTAAACTGCTTGGTTGGCCATTTGAGATATGGTTTCTTTAACCATTAACAAGTCAGTCTTGTTTTTGTAAGAATTAAATGGGATGACAAAACCATGTTTTCAAAATGTTTGGCTGAGTGTAAGTACTCCACAAATTAAAGCACTGTTTCATTTTATTTTCTTCTGAAAAGCACCTGGCATGCATTGGAGTACATTTTGGGGTTCAATAACTGCTTGTTGAAGAAATAAAAGATACAAAGTCATTAAGGCTACTGCTACTCGTGATGGGATTCCCTAGCAGGCTCTCCTCATGTTTTTCTGTCCTTAGTGTAAATGCACTGATCACCTGAGTGTAAACTATACACAGCACTTCTAACAGGAAGTCATTCATTTAGAGTTTTGCTGTAGATCCGTCTCATGACTCCAGTCATGTGAATGAGTTTTCCACAAGTCTGATCACTAGAGACGTTGATGGATCACTGATGCTCTAACTTGAAGTTTTGCCAAGTCAACTTTATTAGATTATAAAAGCTTCCTGAAGATCTTTCTTCTCCTTCAGGTCTTCTGTATGTTTCAGACAGTCTGGGCTATTTTTTGAGGTTTTCAATATAATAAACAATAAAGAAACATCAGGTAGAGTTTTAAAAATGGTAGCATATTTTAAATGTTTATAAGGAATAAAATAATGCATTTAGCCATCAAAATAAAATTTTTTATGATTTCCTTTTTACCATAGACTGTCAAAGTTGAATATGAGACCCATCATGAATGTGGAACTAGGCAAATGTATCTAAAGGTTCCACTCCCATGAGCTTGACCCTGCTCAATTCATAAGACTTTTAACTTGTTGGCACTTTAAGACATTTTCAACAACTGTTTTATGCTTCTGAGAAATCATTTTGTACTTCCATAAAGTGCACCTGGAAATATTGATGCATTTTGGATAATGGCTTTCATATTTTAAAATTAGGTCTGATAACTTATTCTGTGGAGAATGAGAAAAACAGAAGCTCAGCCAGAAGAAATACTATAAAGTGCAGTTTGAGTTGATGTATATAAAACTATGCATAGGTAATAAGTAGTATCATTCCACTTGGAGAAATATTTTGGAAATGAGTAGTACTCCTTTTATTAAGTTTATAGAAATGTTATATGCAGAGACAGCAGCAAAAATATATATTAGGGAAAGTTTTTAAAGAAGGTTAGTATAAATTATCCAGTCTTCTAGAACTAAAATGCTTTGCAATTATATTTGAGTGTGCCTGTGCTCACAAAATGGAGCAGTAGGGACTGTGAGGACCATAGGCCAAATCTTGTTATACATCAGGGGTTCAGGATATGGCCAGGGTATCTATGTTCCTCAGAAGTATATATGTACAGCTGAACATCCTCAGCTACCAGGATTCTAATTCTGCCAACTACTATTTACAGAGCAGTGTGCTGTGGCAGACCCTCTGCTATGAATGTTCATTTAAGATTCCTTGAGAACACTTTTTCTCTGTCTCTGTCTCTATCTCCAGCAAGCACACATGACCTATAGCAAAAACAAACAAACAAACAAATAAAAACAAGATTCCTTGAGAATGGTAACTGTTTTGGGGCCAGCAGGTGGTATATAGGTTAAGGATGCTGGACTCCCACATGGCTGACCACAGTTCGATTCCTGGACCTAGCAGCTTGCTTCCTCCATCTCTCTCTCTCTTTCTCTCTCTCTCTCTCTCTCTCTCTCTCTCTCTCTCTCTCTCTCTCTCTCTCCCCACCCCCTGGTCAAATATAAATAAAGTTAAATAATTCTTTAAAAAAATGCTAACTGTTTCTTATCCATCACTACATCCATAGTACCAAAGATGCAAGTTAATACTTGACAATGTTGGGTTGTCAGAAAAGTCATGATATATTTTTTTATGCAAAAAGGCATCATGACTTTTCTAATGGCCCAATAATTTGTTGAATGTTTCTGCATAAATATGCTATCACATGAAATCTTCACACTAACCCTGTGAGATATTAATTATAAATTTAACTATAGATGAGAAACTGAAACTGAGGTGCCAATAACTAGTAGAATTAAGATTCAATTTGAGATCAACTATACTGAGATTCTGGAGGAGGTTTACGGCAAAGGCATAGAAAATTGGCCAGATGAGCTTAATTTGTAAATAAAAAAGTACACTACATGGAGGAAGCTTCCTGATATGAGCACTCATCTGGAGTCAGAAGGGTGACCTAAGTGGGTAGCTTCCATCCACCAGAACTTAAGTGACACTGTTACTCTGCAGAATTTATTCTGTGTCCAGAACAGAGATAGACTTCGGCTTACATTGTTTGTAATTTTTATACTTGTAATAGTTTCCTGGAAACCTAGGCCAAGACTTTCCTGAATAAGTAGGAAGTGCTTAGGTTTTTTGTTGTTGCTGTTTTTCTGTCTTTTATTTTTTAGAGGCTTTTGTCTTAGGGCATGTGCACTCACCAGAGAGAGAGAGAAAATCCCCAGGGGGATTGCCATGCTGCAATCCCTTCTCCTCCATTCTTGTCTCAGGATCTTGGGCACATGTGCACACACATGTGCCTGGCATGATTTTCAAACCAACAGATCCAGGATTTATACCTTGGTCGGCCATATGGGAGCCCAGGCACATAACTGCTATGCCACCTGCTAGCTCCTATTTTTCTGTCTTTATTTCCTATTTAGATTCATGCATTCAATGGCAAAGATCACATCTTATAATGAGAAGCAGCATGGTATAATGGAAAAAGCTGAAGCTTGCGGTTAAACAAATTATCCATTTACTGGCTGTGAAACTGAGGATGGGTAAGTTGAAATAACTTGTTCAAAGTCACACTTGTGTTAAGTGGTGGAGCCTGGTTAACGTATTAGGTGTGGAATCTGGGTTAATATATTTCAAAAGCTGATAATATTCCCACTTTCTTCCCTCACATCTCTAAACAATGATAACATAAAACTGTGATGAGTAAGTTGTTTGGTCTTAATATATAGTTGGATCCTTTCTGCTCTGATGAAGACATGTATATGAATTAAATTTTTTTTTTATTTCTTAAATTTTTTTTTGTCATAGGGTTTATGCATTCACCAAAGAGACACACAGAGAGAGAAAGTAAGAAATCACTCCCCAGGGGAATGGGCATATTGTAGTCCCTTTTCCATTCTCCTCTTGAGATTTGGGCATGTATGCACATGCACCTGGTATGTTTCTGAAGCACTAGGTCCCAGGCTCGAACTGTGGAGATGGCCATGTAGGCTCCCGTTCCTCAACCACCAACCATTCCACCTGCTGGCCCATCTGCTGGCCCACATCATTGATATCTCATATTTTCACATACTGAACCTGAGAAAAATAAGTGAAGCAATGGAAATAGGTACAAAACATGTCAGCTGCTGTGTAAGGAAGTTTGAAGGTTAGATCATTTAGGGTAATTGTGCTGTAATGCTTGGCTTCCTGTAAGTGGTAGTCTCTGATTCTCATTGTAGCTTTGATTACAGCACCTTCTTCTTCCAGATGGTGAAATCAGGCTTGTGTGTCTTGAAAAATAATACAAGATCTCATCAAAGATATTTTTCTGTCAGGTTGGGCTATGACTCACCACACTGCCATATTAAGACCTTCTTCTCCCTGAGCAAATGGAAGACATACTCTGTGGAGCCCAGTAAAGTGAACCTGTCAGCTGGGCATGAAGAATCTATCAGCTGGCATCACCTAGAGGGACCTTTGGTACACCAGGCACCTCTGAGGCAAATGAAGTGGACAAGGGGTTCCAGCAGTACCCAAAACCCTCAAGGAGCACTCTCTGTCCTACAAGTGAGTCAGTACTTCTGCTGTTGATAACTCCTATGACTTTCTGTGGACACATCTATGGAAGTGATGTGTGCCAAGAATTCCACCTGCTATAGATGGAAGATCAATGTTTCAATCTGGGTACAGTGTAGTGACCACACAGATTGGTCCTCATTGGGCAGTCTGGAGCACCAATTCAAAAGAAAATATCAGAAAATTGCCTACAAAGACATTTGTAAAACATTCTAATGTGTTCTGGAAAAGATCATTCATAAAGTGCCATTAATCCATTCTAAGGATCTGGTATACTATTATAACATCAAAATAGAATAGTTAAATGTATTTTATCATTTAATCGTACATTCAATGAGTATTTGTGGACTACCAACTATGTGCAAGGCACTATTCTAACCCACTGAGGCACAAAGACAAATGTGGTACTCCTGCCCTGCAGGAATCCACAGCCCAGGTATGGAGACATATATACATACTAAGGGCAATAACAAAATAAGGTAGGATGTTATTGGCAATTATAAAATGGCAGAGGATATCACCAGAGCACCAAGAAAGCACACCTAAACTAGCCTGGTATGTGGTATGGATGGAATTTCAGGACGACTTCCTGGCAAAAGTGATTCTTGTGTTTTGTTTTAAAACAGAAGCTGTAGTGTGTCTGGCAACATGTAAGAGAAAATAGTCCATGTAAGTGTAGTGACCACACAGATTGATCCGCATTGGGTGTGCTTTCTTTGAGACTGTCATGGCGTGTATTGCTCAAGGAGCACAGTCACCTGCTCCTTCTGGACTACATGTATCCAGCAGGAATATTCCCTGTCTAAAATCATAGGTATATTTTCCCTCTCAAAAATTCTTAATGCAAGCAAAAAATCATTTTTATTTGGCATGATTTGCAAATATTTGCAGTTGAGTAATAAATCAGGACTCAAATGGTGAAATGTGAGTATGCAATAATCAAGATAACAAAATAACTCTCTGCTCAGTTTCTGCATAAAGATAGGCTTGGAAAGAAATACCTATTATCTGCTGGGAGAGGACGGCTGAAGTTAACATAGGTATAGTTGGGGCTACCACTCCTTCATGTTTTTAATGGTGGCACTTCTTTTCGCCCTCTCTCCTGGTTTATATTGTTTCTGACTTGCTCTCTTGATCTGTAGGACAAGAGAGCTTGAGAAGTTTCCATTTGGAGGTAACTCCAATTGCCTACTCCACCAATTTCAGGTATAAAATGGGAAACCAAAGAAATGAGCACTGGGCCCATGGACTTGTGCGCTAGACTTCAACTAGAATTCCACTTATGTGACATCCACAAGCCTTCATTCTAGTAGGGGGCTTATAGTGATACTTTGAGCCTCTCGGAATCAATGTCAACTCAGATTCTGTGTCCAGGAGTGCTTGATATATATCTGGATATTTTCCTTTCTCCACTGTAGCCAGTCACCCAAGCACATGGCCATTTATCACGTTGGGGAAGGACTGATGAAATCTTACAGTATATACTTATTGCAGTGTGGTGGTGTTCTTCCTCCTAGGAACCCATTCAAATTAAGGAGTTTGGGATTTGAACATTGACTCAGCTCCAGTAAAAGCATGTAACTTCATTGGTGTGACTATCCTCAGCTTCTTGCTCTTCCATTCTTGACTGTTTTCTGGCTGTAGAAGTTGAACAATACCCTTGTTGGCTACTGGTCAATTTTGCACCTTTGGGATGCCATGTTGTTAACTGTCTCTACAACTTATTGCAAGTGAAGATCTTTGGCTATCCCTCCCATCTTGCAAGTGATTGTAGTAATTGCAGCATCCTGGCTTCCGAAGGTTACATGTCCTCACCTAACCACTCTTCCTTTAAGGTCTCATCATCTCCCTGATATTACCGGGTCTGGCCATGTGAATCCTCCCCTATAGTTAACCCAGCCTGCAGAGAAGAGCTGCCATAAACTTCTTAGTGATGTTCTTGGTCCTCTCACCAATGCATTCCTAATAGTCTTCATGGATAGTATGTTCTCTGGGTTTAACATGGAACATACTCTCTGACCTCATAATATATCCGTTCCGTTCCAGCATACCCACTTCCCTCAGTCTCCTCATTTCTTCCTCTGCCAGTAGCCAGCGCAATCCAGGAGTTTCCACTTTTCTCAACTCTGGTCACAGCTTTCTTCCAGCATTTAAGAGCTACTCCAACAGTGAGTTTACTGCATTACCTGGGGTCCTTGCCAGAGTATTAAATATAAGGACTGAGAAAAGCGTTCTCAAACCAATACATGTTTGCTTATTTAACCTTATAGTCTGGATCACTTAATCAAGTACCTTTTATGAATTTGGGCCAAATTGGTACACAGATAATACAGCATCATAGGAACAAAAAGTTTTAAATTATTTAATAATTAAATAATTACTATATTTAACTATTTAGTATTTTTTAAATTATTCAACTATGATAGAGGAGTAACTATAAAGATGTAAGAATGAACTTCAAGTGACCCTAGGGCTGAGAAAACATACCCTAGGAAGGAACAGCTTAGAAGGGACATTTTCTCCCCAAAGATAGGGCTCAAACCTAATTGGAGTAGGTGTGATTGTACCTGCATGGCTGAGATGTTTGTTGGGGTTCTGGGGTCAGAGTTGGTCTTCCATATTCAGGCAGCCAGAAACAAGCCTTTGGAGGTATAGGTGAGCTAGGGCTGGTGGGCTAGCATGGAGGAGTTGGGGTGTCATTGCTGGTGCAAGTCTTGGGGTGCACCAGTGCTGACAACAGAAAACTGCAACAAAGTGGTCACTAGGCCCAAGGAAAGGCTGCGAGGCCATCGAGAGGAACTGTTCAGCTTCCACATGCTGTTGTACACATGTGAGAACACACAGAAGACAACAAAACAACTCCATCTCTCTTCCTAACAAGATAAAGAGAGCTATCCTTCTTACGAGGGAAGTACTTTTCTCTTATTATCTTCCAATAGTGGGTAAGAATTTAAGAATTTCTGGAACTCTGAGACTCAATTATTTGATCTCCCGTCTGTCATTCAGCTGTGTCTGTTTTTCTACTTAGGCGATAGGTTCTCTTTGGAAGCTACCAAATTTGTGCCATGACTCTTGCACTTATCTTGTGACTGCCTGTTGATGGCTCGTGGTTTCTCATCATTCCTCTGCAAAGCATCAAAACAATTTGGTAGAAACTAGCCACCGCCATTATTTTTGTAGTTACTGTTATTGTACATCTTTCAAAAACCTGACTTGTTTTATCTGCAAGGATGCACACTTCCACTCAGATGTTTTTCCAGGTAACCTCTAGTAAAATGTCTAACAACTGTGTTACCAACACACCAGGGACTGTCTATGTCCCACCTACTATTTAGGATCATCATATTCTCTTTGTCTCTGGGTAATGAGTAAACCAGCTTCATGTTTTCATCTTTCCACCTGTTTATTCAGATCACCCCTGATACCACTTGTATTAGTTTATTCCTATTGAGAAGTAGATGCTAAGATGGAATTAGCCTTATAAGGGTAATTAGAGCTGAGGCACAGTGGGAGGGGGCTTCAGTTCACAGCATAGGTATATGTAAGAGAAGGAAAGTGGATTAGGAAGGAGTCTTGGACTGCAGTATGTTGCCCAGAAAAGCTCATTCAGACTTTTGGGGACTCCTGAGGCCACTATCACCTTGGAGAACCCCTACATCTTCAAGATTGGGCCCATCTCAGGACGCCCCGGCTAGCCTCACTGTCTAGGAGCAGCCAGTGGGAGGTGTAGCCTCATTGTGAAAAGAGTGGAAGATCCAGAGAGATTGCAATGGGACACAGGCATTAGTCAATTCTGCTCTCAACAGTAGTATATAATTGTGTAATAGATCTGAACAGCACTTTGCTCCTCAGGGTCTGTACCTTGGAGCAAGCTCATTAAGTGGGACGTTTATGGACCGAGGCCCTGGGAACTTGAGGAGGCAAATGCAAGTTGTTTGGGTTTGAAGCAGATTAAGGGAGAGGAGCATAGGTAGAAAGGAGACTGAGGCTTAGCAAACAACAGAATTGATGGTGTCCTGGCTTGCCCAGTGGAACAGGGGGTAGGTCATGGACTGCAGCAGACATTGATGATGGGTGATGGGATGCAAAGATGGGCATGGGGCCTAGCATCATCAGTGCTGGGCCTCACCCACTGAATTATTACATATTTTTTTAGTAATAATACTTTTAATAAAATTAAGTTCTTTTTATTTTTTGTAGAGGTTTTTGCTATAGGGTGCATGCGCTCACTAGAAAGAGAGAGACAGACAGAAAGCGAGAAATCACCCCCCCAGGGGAGATGGCAATGCCGGAATCCCTTCTCCTCCATTCTCCTCTTGGGATCTTGGGCACGCACGCATATGTGCCTGGCATGAGTTAAAGCCACTGGTTCCAAGACTTCAACTGTGATCAACTACATGGTAGTCCAGCGACATAGCCATTACACCATGTGCTGGTCCCTAAACTTAAGTTCTTAATAGCACATTTAATACATTAACCTTCCCCCCCTTCTTGGGTTTCTCTGCCCTTTATGCAACATGTTTTTGTTGTTGTTGTTGTTTAAGAATTATTTATTTATTTATTTTAATTTAAATTTACTGATTTACATTCATTTACTATACATCATTATAGCATACAAAATGAGATTTTCCATCCGGAAAGCACTGTGTATTGGCTCAATCAAGGACATCGACAGTGTTATCGTCAACAAATAATTTTCCATTTCTTGTTTCCTGTATATTTTGCTTTATTTCCCTATCCTTGATTCCCTGTCTCTCCCCTCTGCCATCTCCCACCCTCCTCCCACACCGTCTCTGGTATCCATGGTTGCTTTCTATGCCTTTCCCCCTCACCCACATTTTATTGATTCACTAAATATCTAAATTAATCTAAATATTTTCAGTAGCAAGCACAGCTGATATATACATATCATGAACACAAGTCTGACTTTAGGCATAAACCTCAGTGAGTAGAATGAACATACTACAAAGTAGCACCTAGCTGGGGCTCTATAGCTTACTGCAGTTATCAAATAGGTATTCTTAATGCGTATTTTTAATTTAAAGAAAAAATTTTTGTGTTTGTTTTTTTCTGAAACTTTTTTTTAAATTAATTTACACTCATTCCCTAAGCATTGTCACAGCATACAAAATGTGATTTCCCATCCAGAATATACTGCATAGTGGCTTAATCATGCATGTTATCATCAATAATTTTCCATTTCTAGTTGCATATATAAATATATATATATACACACACACACACACACACACATATATATATATATATATATATATATATATTTTACCCCTATATCTGACCCTCTGCCCTTTCCCACCCTCTTCTCACACTATCTTTGGTGTCTACAGTTGTCTTCCATTCCTTTCCCCCAAATGTTATTGATCACACAATTTCTTAAATAATCTAACTATTTTCAATAGCAAGTTCAGCTGGTAATTTAAAGAAAAGCAGTTTTAACTTTAATAAATCAAAGAAATGCTAAGGAACTTCGTTCGCTTAAAACTTAAAACCAGGGAACAGTTTAGGATTCTGTTCAAATAGTAGGTACATGAACCTATCAACAGCTCAAGACAAGACAAAAATCTTTAAAACTGGACAACAAAGCCTAGAAGAAAATCAGCAATATTTTAGACAAAAGTCATAAAATGCTATTTCAGACCAGCAGATGGCATAATGGTTAAGTCTCTGGACTCATGTAAGTCGATCAAGGTTCAAATCCTGGACCCAGTGACTTAAAACTCACGCCAGGTGTGCGTGCCTAGGATCCTAGGAGGAGAATAGAGGAGAAGGAATTTCAGCATAGCCAGCATGGCTATCCCCCCTGGGGAGTGAGTTATTACTTTCTGTCTCTTTGTCTCTCTCTGTATCTCCGGTGAGTGCACACACTCTATAGCAAAAATCTCTCTTAAAAAAAGAATCTTTTATTTTATTCATTATTATTTATTTATTTAAAATACTATAAGGCATGTGTGTGTGTGTGTGTGTGTGTGTGTGAGAGAGAGAGAGAGAGAGAGAGAGAGAGAGAGAGAGAGAGAGAGGAGAAAAATAGAAAGCCAGGTCTGGGACTCAAACCAGTCGGCCATGTGAGAGTCCAGCACCTTAACCACACTCCATCTGCTGGCCCACAGCATTATTTTGATTTATTCATGGGTCTGTTTTATTTCCCAACTTGATTTTGCTTTTTAAAACGTTTTTCCTTGGTGGCTTTGTATTTGTCTTCACTAGTCGCTTCACGGTAAGTCTGACCACAATCCAACTCTGCTTTCTTCTTGCCTTCCACCAACCCCAGCTTGTAATCAGATTCAGCAGTGAGAGTGGGAATCAGAATCAGGAAGGCAGGATGGGATAAATGGTTTCAAGTTTGCATTTGGAGTCAGATATACTTGAATCTGAATCTTAGTTTACTTACTGGTAAATGTGAGATAATAATAGTGCTAATCTTGGGACCAGCAGATGGCATAATGATATGTCACTGGACTCCCACGTAGTTGGCCATGGTTCAAGTCCTGGACACAGTGCCTTAAAACTCACACTGGGGAGAGCAGCAGATGGCATAAAGGTTATGTTGTCAGACTCCCATGTAGTTGACCACGATTTGAGTCCTGGACCTGGTGACTTAAAACTCACACCAGGCGCATGTGTGTGCATGCCCAAAATCTTGAGAGGAGAAGGGATTGTGGCATGGCCATTCCTCCCCACCCCCTCACCCCGGGGGAGTGATTTCTTGCTTTCTGTCTCTCTGTCTTTCTGGTAAGCACATGCACCCTATAGCAAAAATTTCTCAAAAAACAAAAACAGACAACAACAAAAAAATCTCATGCTGGATGCATGTGGATGCATGTTTGAAATCCTGAGAAGAGACTGGAGGAGAAGAGATTGTGGCATGGCCATCCCCTCAAGAGTGATTTCTTGCTTTCTCTCTCTGTTTCTCTGTCTCTCCAGCAAATGCACACACCCTATATCAAAAATCTCTCTCTTAAAAAAAGGTGCTGATCTCAGAAGGATGTGTGAAAAGGATCGGGTAAGATAATGTATACAAGGGTCTTAGCACAAAATAACACGATGCACTCAATAGAGTTCCACCATAAACAAAAATCAATAGCTATTTAAAGACTAGAACCATATCCCAATTACAAAGATCGAAGAAATGTAGGCTATAAGCAAGGAAGACAAGTGGGAGGTTAGAATATTTCATTGATCATATTCTGTTACTAAGAGATTTCTCTTCTAAAGTAACTTAGTGTCCCTAGGTCCAAAAGACAGTTTTTGTGACCCAGACATAGTGGTGAACAAACCGATTCTAATCTGAATGCTAATGGAGTAAGCGTATGCTCCCTCATTTCTCCAGAAACTCTCCCTGTCTCCAACATAGGAGCTCTCTGCAAGGGTTAGTTCAGCTGGAGCTAGGAGGCTGTGATGGCTTTCAAGAAGGGTAGAAAAGAGAAAAAATATCTCTTGCAATCCCCATAGGTTCATTTCTCAGAATGTTCCTCCTTCTTAGCAGACAGTTGTCTCAGTTTGCTTTCACTGCTGTAACAGAAAGAATACTGATTTATTGGCTCACAGTTCTGGAGGCCAAGGGGTTCGAGAGCATGGCATTGGCATCTAGTGAGGGCCTTTTTATTGCATCATCCCCTGGCAGAAGACAGGACAAGTGATAAAATAGGGAAAGGGAGAGAGCATATGCATGAGTGCCAAGTGACCAAACTCTTATTTTTGTAACAAGCCCACTCCCAATAACGAACCCAGTCCCATGATAGCAACATTAATCCATTCCTGAAGCTGGAGCCTTCATGACCTAATCACCTCTTAAAGGTCTCATCTCCCAGTGTTGTTGAATTGAGAATTAACATATGAACTTTGGCAGACACACCCCAGCAAGGGCAGCAGTATGTTGTTGGGAACATGAGCCCTGCCCAGATCTGCATTTTCCTTTCATCTATTAGAGTAGCTGTACGTCCTGTGTACGTTACTGCTTAGATTTAATTTGCCCTACTTGTCTATCCACTGTTCTCCACCCTGCTCTGCATCCTAGAGGCTGGCCCCCAGGGACGGTATCACCAAGTGCCTTTGCTCTCTGATCTCCAGCTTGGTTTAGCCAATGGAAAATCCTTTAGAGGTCTGAGCAAGGGAGGAGAGGTCAGGGTATTTATTCTCCAGCCATCCACCTACCAGGTCAGTTTGGTAGTGGCTGTGGCTTTGTGTCAAAGACTTCAGCTGCTGTTGGTTTGTCTTGCAGCATTTCCTCTTGGCATAGCAAAGACTTCCCGGTGGTGCGAACCCCTCACTATTGTTTGCTGGGTTCTTCTGCCTGGCCCACAACTTTGTAAACGGTGTCCTCTGTTCCCCGCTGGGGTGGATCCCAACTAGTACAATTGTCTTTCTTCTTTAAATCTATTTCCTCATCTATAAAACAGGGATAATAATAGCACTACATCATAGAACTTTTGTGATGGTTAGATGATGTAACAGATGAAATTATTAGCACAGGGCCTCAAACATAGTAAGTGTTCAATGAATGCTGACTGTCATTCTAATTACTGTTCTCATTCTAATTACTGTTATCATTATGATTCTTATTTGTATTCAGGACCCAGAAATTAGGACTGAGATTAGAAAGCTGAGTGCTGGGCTTTCAACCAAAACCTCAACTCAAGTTGGGATATTTGGCAACATCTTAATGCAACCAAAGATTGAATCCCATTAAGCCTGTTACACATATGAGAAATCTACCTTTGCCAGTATTCTTGTAATGGATAAAACTCATAGCAGGTTAGCTCGGATCATCATTAGTTCTGAGTGCATTTACAAGCCAAAGGTTAGTGCTATCCCATGTTTATGCCCTGATGCAAATTAAACTAATTTAGAGGAGAAATTTCTAATCAGTAGCATGAGGTAGAAAAAATTCCTTAAGCACATGATAAGGCTTTACTACAGCATAGAGAAGCAAGGTTATTTCATCCAAGATACTTTACAATTCTTGAATATATTATGTATTGCAGTGAAAAGAAAGCCATACGTCAGAAAATATAATGCTGTAATTTGTCTAAATTATCTGTGTAATCATTCTCATGACTTCATTGTGGCTTGGATCAGTTTATTTTGTCATTTAGGGGCTTATAGTCCTAATGAGGCCAGGTTGCAGATTTTGCAAAGGCATGATGATCACAAGAGAGATGGAGAGAAAGTGGAGGGAGAATATGGTACCAATCAATTCTCATTAGCAGAAGAACACTCAAAGCCCATGTTTTTCTGGGAATAGGTAAATAGTATTTCTAACTAAGAGTTCAATTGTGTGTGTGTGTGAATGAAATAGATTGACATCAGGACCAGCAGATGGCATAATGGCTACATCACAGGACTCCTGTACAGTCGACTGTGGTTTAAGGCCTGGACTCAGTGGCTTAAAACTCATGCCAGGCACATGTGCATGTGTGCTCAAAATCCCAAGAGGAGACTGGAGAAGAAGGGATTGCAGCGTGGCCATCCCCCATGGGGATTATTTCCTCTGTTCTCTTCTTGGGATTTTGTGCATGCATGCACACACACCTAGCGTGAGTTTCAAGCCAACAGGTCCAGGACTTGAACCATGGTTGACCACGTGGGAGTCTAGCACCTTAACCATTATGCCACCTGCTGGCCCCAGAAGATCCTTCTTTTCTTCTTCCTAGCTGCTGGTGGTTGCCTGCAGTCCTTGGTTTGTCAGCATAAACCCATTCTCTACCTTCATCTTCACATGCCATCTGCCCTCTGCATTTGTACCCAGATTTCCTTATTGCTGTAAGAATACCAGGGCCCACTCTAATCCATATGCCCTCATGTTAGCTTGATTACACGTTTAAACATCGTTTTTCCAGATATGGTTACATTCACAGGTTCTGGGTGGGCAAAATGTTTTCTGGAGGACACTATTCAGTTTGTTAAAGGATTTGTGACCCAAGCTACTCAAGAGCTGATTAATTTCTTTATGGGCTCATTTAGGCTCTTTTCCTTTATTTGATATTTGATTCCTGTCTTTTTTGCATTTCTTCTTTTTTTTAAAAAAGTATGTGTTTTACTCATCCAGGAGAGGAAGATATGCTACATTATTTTAATGATTACACAGTACACAAGTTCTGTTTGTGGGGCAAGTGTTCATCTCCTATCGCCCTCTCCCCCACCAGGTGTTCTGGATGTGTTTCTCATTATTTCTGCCCTCCATGGTAGCTGTGGATTGGTGCGGGAAAGGGATTCCAATGAGTTATGAGCCACAAGCCAGCTTCCCCATGTGATGTTTTGTGGTCCAGAAACCTCAACGTGATGCCCTACCAGGTAATTCCCAGTTCTGTATTGCCCATCCCACAACTTATATCTTCGAATTCTCTTGTCTGAAGGTACTCCCCATAGGATACCCTCGGCAAATGACTTTTAGGGGGTGAGGGGTACACTTAATATGTCATTTAAAAATATCCCACAATTGGGAACCAGCAGTTAGCGTAATGGCTATGTCGCTGGACTCCCACGTAGTCGACCGTGGTTCGAGTCCCGGACCCGGTGTCTTAAAACTCACACCGGGCGCGTGTGCGTGCGTGCCCAAGATCCTGAGAGAAGAATGGAGGAGAAGGGATTGCGGCATGACCATCCCCCCTGGGGGGTGATTTCTCGCTTTCTGTCTCTCTGTCTCTCTCTGTCTGTCTGGCGAGCACATGCGCCCTATAGCGAAAATCTCTCCAAAAAAAAAAAAAAAAAAAATCCCACAATCCTGGGACCAGTAGATGGCATAATGGCTATGTTGCTGGACTCCCATGTTGTCAACCACAGTTCATGTTCCAGACCCAGTGACTTAAAACTCACACTGGGCATGTGTGTGTGCATGCCCAAAATCCCAAGAGGAGAATGGAGGAGAAGGGCTTGCAATGTGGCCATCCAACCTGGGGGGTGATCTCTCACTTTCTGTCTCTCTGTTTCTCTCTGTCTGTCCGGTGACCACACCCTATAGCAAAAATCTCTCTCTCTAAAAAGAAAAAAAAAAAATCCCACAATCCTTCCCCATTTCCCAGAATACGTAATTAAATATATAGAATGGATAGGTTGTTGGGCAGAGAGGAAATACTGAAGCAGAGAGGGGATACTTCCATTTTCCATACCCTCTCTGCTCTGCCTTTACCTCAGTCTTTCCCAAGTGAGGAAGAGTGGCCAAGCTGAATGCAGTGTGGCATGACAGACTGGTGGTCAGAGTCACAGTGTGCATGCCCACGAACTCATCATCTCTGCCACGACCCTCACCCTCCATATTGCTGCTGGTACAGCAAGAAAGCCAGATGCTGGTCTTCTCTCTGAAAGCATGCCTGCACTTGGTGGTCCACGCTCTGATTTTTGTACCCTATGACTGACCCGATGATAAAACCTTCATAGGAGTTAGGAGGTGAAGGTAAGAAGAGGCTCCGTTTAACAGTTTAGATTTAGCAGTGTGATGAGTCCAAAGTAGTTTTACCTTCGCTTTTCACTGGAGGCGATTGCAGAGGCTAATCTATTATAAAAACGTAAGTGCCAGCACTTTGCATTTTGCTTCTCTTTTGCTCGTGTGTGTGTGTGTGTGTGTGTGTGTGTGTGTGTGTGTGTGTTTAGGAGGGAGAGTGTCTCAGCAGGAACCTCTGAGGAGAGAAAGGAAGATGTTGAAGCAGATGTGTTTTTAACCAGGTATTATCAACACTGCAGTTACATTTCTAAGAAATATGATACAAGTAATGTCTAAAATAAGAGAGCTAAGTTTATTTGTTGACTTAACTTATCCAGGCCATTCATTTAGTTCAAATAATTAGTCACATTGTGGCAGCTCATGGTATGTTGCTAGGCGGTTCATTTTAATAGTGAAACTATGCTACATTATTATTGGCAGTTTGTGAAGAATGTACTTTGAAAGCAGCTTTGAATTTATTCATTGCACTGATGTACAACAAAGGAGAATATAATTTTTTAGTGGCTTTGACTAATGTATTACTAGCCGGTCATTAGACCCTAGTGTTTGAATCTCTGTAATATTTCACTTTTATGAGACACAACACTCTCTTAGTGGTAATATTAGTAGAATATTTCTTATTAAACTTCTTCAGTGACTAACTTAGAGATCTGATGACATCCCACATCATAATTTTATACCCTGAGTCATTAATTGAATAGATATTGGCATCTAGTTTTTCATATTATCATTACATGTGTGGAAGGTTATTATAATTATGAATAATCTCATTTATTAAAGGTCAATTATAGGATTACTAATTAAAACTGAATTTGGGGCCAGACTCATAGCTTAGTGGTTATAGGAGTTGGAGTCCACATAGCAGATGGCAGTTTGAAATCAAGCCCTGGTGGCTTAAAAAACACCCCAGGTACATGTATATGCATGCACTGGATCCCAGCCAGATGGAGAAATGGAAGAGATTGCAGCACGACCAGGCCTAGTGAGGGGTGTCTTCTCCCTCTCTCTTTGTCTCTTCTGGTGAAGTCTGCGCTCTCTGGCAATTAAAACAAAAACCCAGAATACCTGAATTTCGGCATGTAACAGATTTCAGGTTACACGATTGTATACATTAAATTTCAGATGCCATAAAAATTAGCAGAACTCTTAACCACCTTTAATAGATTGGCTAAACAAAGTTAAAGCTTAAAATCATAATATATAAAATTTAGGTATAATAACATAATTATTCTATTTTATAAGAATATAGTATTTTTAAGGAATTGAAATTTTACTTATATTTAATTTTAGTCATTTTGTTATTTATTTAACATATTTTTGTTCCAAAGGACCCCAAGGTAATACAGTAAAGATGATTAGAAATATATAAATAATATTAGATAATTATTAGATTACAAATACTAGATGATATCAGATAAATTTTAGAACTATAAAAATATTTCATCACAGGTAAAGAACAATTATTATCGGTAAATGAGCATAACTATTGCTGGCATATATGATACAGGTAAAAATACTTCATAAATTGAGATGTAAGAGATAGACATGTTTTTGTGGGGCTTTTGTTCCAGAACTTCAGTGCGCTCTCTGATGGGATGAACTCCTACTTGTTTTAGTCCCTCTTTTTTTTTTTTTTTTTTTTTTTTAAATTTTTGCCATAGGGTGCTTGCACTTGCCTGAAACAGAGAGAGACGGTAAGAGAGAAAGTGAGAAATTTCCCTGAGGGAAAATGGATACACCTCAATCCTTTCTCTTCCATTCTCTTTTTGGGATTTTGGGCACGCATGCACACACACCCAGCATGAGTTTCAAGCTGGCAGGTTCGGGACTTGAACTGTGGTCACCTATGTGTGAGTCCAGTTCCTTAACCACCATGCCATCTTTTGGCCTTTTATCCCATAATTAATTGCTTATCTGTGAGACTGTAATATGTTGGTAAATTTTCCATATAACTCTTTTTAAAGTTTAATTTAATTTATTATTACTATCTTAATTTTATCAGAAAGAAACAGAAAGAGAGAGAGGAAAAGTGAGAATGCAAGCTACCAGGTCTGGGACTCAAACCACAGTCATCCACATGGGAGTCCAGTGCCTTCACCACCATGCCATCTGCTGGCCCTGGGTTTCTGTATAACTTTCACTTCCAAATACACACGTATGTCTTATGTCCTGTCACAGGCAGTATTTCTCAGTTACGTTTTACCTCTTCATGGCATTGTCAGTGAATTTTCAGAAAATGACACAGGGTAGCTTCATTTAGGAGCTGAGGAAGCAATGCTTGCAGACAGAGTCTGGGGGAGCTGGCATGAGGGAAACTAAAGCCCACAGAAATTAAATACTTATCCATGGTGACCCAGAAAATCATTAGAGCTAAATCCTCTGACTCCCAAGACAAGCCCTCCTTTTGCTTTCACTTACGACGCGATGTGTTTCCCTGTGGCACCTTGTGAACACAGCTTTGTAGTGTGTGCTTTGGCATAGCTACATTTACTGAGGCTGTGAACTGGACCTTGAAATGCACGTTCCAGCTCGTGGTGTTAGGCAGATTCAGATGTAAAATCTGAACTGCATCCTTATGACCACATACTGACTTCAATCCTTTTGGACAACTTCAACTTAATATCACTGGAAATTCCTTGCATGGATCATGCACAACATGTGACCCCTAAATTCCTCTCAGTTCATTATAACCTTTCATCTCTTCTAGGGCATCTGAACTGGTTATTCTTTTCCGATTTATGCTAGCTCATCTCTCAGTATCTTAAAGAACTAGTTAACTCCATAGAAACGAAGTTCACAACTAAAGCAGAAAGAATGTTCCAAGAGCATTTACACCCCTTTTTCTTGGCTTAATTGTTCAAAGGGGGTTAACTGCAAAGTTATCAACTCACTGCTAATTAGGTTGTCTGAAACCTCCCGGTCCACCTCACTCTTGCTTCGGGACTCTGAGCTACTGAAGTTCCTCTCGTGGCAAAGGCATTGTTCTTCCTTGTATCCATGCCTGTGTCTGTTAAGGCTTTTTCTACAATGGCCTCAGAACTCTGGTTACAATTAGGGTTTTGATTAGCTGTCAGTGATGTCATAGCCATGGTTATTTTAAATCCACTGTGCTAAGTGTTTTCCTTTTCTTAATGTACTGTAGAAATTCCATTCCTTGACAGCAATAAGACACTTCAGGCAGTGTGTTTTAGGGCCAATATTGCACTTCTCATGGAGTTAAGACACTTGGCCTTCAGCCTCATGACTTATAACACAATCTGAGTTATGCTATAATCACCCAGATATATACATGGCCTGTTGTGTTTTATTGCTTAAATGGAACCTGTTCCAGTGCCTCATCAACTGACAAGGTGGGAATATAGCCCCAAATGACTGTTCAGAATCCCACTGGGGGTTGCATTTGGTCAGATCTCCTTCAGCCTTTCAGGGTTGCAATGAAACTCTGAGGGCCTTTCGTACATTTACCATGCAACAGAAACCGAACTCTCCAGCATCTCGGGTCTTGTTGCCAGACTACCTAACTCCATTTGCCAAATATCTCCCCCTCAACACATTTATTGAACTTTAAAACAGCAGAACAGCATTGAATGAAGTCCAGTGATTTTTATAGGATATATTTTAGTCACTAGACTTTGAAGACTATTCCAGCATTAATTATAAAGTTTCTGTGTCTGGATAACATATTGTTAACAGTTATTTTGCAAGTGCTAATGGCAAGATGGAAGATTTCCAATGATTTTATTGAGGAAGTGGCAATTACAATGTTGAGCACTACAGTGTACATACAAAATAAAAATAACCCTGCAGACATGGTGCCAAGCTTCATCACAAAAATGGCAATCATATTTTTAAAAAAAATAGGTATAAGGAGTTTTGCTTTTCTACCTTCTTTTGACTCAAGGAAGATTAAGAGGTTTCTTTCACACTTGTTTGTTAATATTTAAAAGCAGCATAAAATGCCAGCACCTTGGGTTGGTTTGATACTGCTTACTACGACATCATGAAATGATTTTAAGACAAGTTGTTACCCATATTTCTTTCAATAACAAATATCACTAAAATGAGATCATTGGCTGAGCGTGACAATTTATGACTCTAGAAATGCACAAGCTGTCTTTTCTAAAGACTTTCAAAAACTTCCTCAAGCATAGTTTTTCCTCTGGAGCTCTCTTGTATGACCACCCATCTTCTAAACTCACCCTACCGCAGTCAGCCAGCAGCTCCGGGTCGTTAGGCTGTCAGAACCCTGAGAGCAGAATGATTGACAGTGGGAAGCAGCAGGCAGGCTGGAAAGCCCTGCAGGACACACAGTGTCAGGGGTGAGACACGCAGGGCTGAGGGATTTGCCTAAGGTCACACAGCTGGGGAGAGGATACAATGCACGTGCACTCCAGGTCCGGGAGCCTGCCGTCTTCACCACACTGCATCTGAACATTTATAATGTGAAGGATAAATTATTCATTGCAGAATCAAGACTACTGAAATCAAGACAAATTGCTTTTTTGTCAATAGTTTGGTCCTATTTTAAAAAATAATTATTTTATAACTTTATTTATTTTCATTTGACCAGAGAAGGACAGAGCAAGAGAGAGAAGAGAAAGAGGAAAAGTGAGAAAGTAAGCTGCCAGGTTTGGGACTTGAACCACCGTCAGCCATGGGGGAGTCCAACGCCCTCAACTATCACACCACCTGCCGGCCCTGTGGTATTACATATATATTTTTTAATTATCATCATAATCTTCTTTATATTACATTGGATTACATATAACTTTACAGTGTATTACATTGCTTTTTCAAAAGGGAATGCCATGCATGTCAGTCAATACAGAGACATTAATCTCCCCACTTCATCATTCAATATCTTTTCTGTTTTTCCCAATCATTATTATTATTATTATAATTATTTTTAAAAACAATCACTATTTCTCATTTTGCTTGTAAAAAGACGTTACCCATAATGAAATATTTCTCAGACCAATCCAGTTGAGAATACTATAGTTGTCATCACCAACAGGTAATAAGCCATATCTCTTTCTCACTAATGTCCTGCCTCTCTATTGTTCTCTTGTTATCTTTCTCTATCCTCTTCTCTTCACCCCCTCATTCCACACTGTCTTATTCTCGTTAAGTACCTTCATTGCTTTTATGTCCTCCAATTTTTTGCTCTTAACCATAGAGTGTGGATAGTAGGTATATATTGAGTGGATACATACAGTATCTTTCTTTCGTAGCCTGGCTTACTTCACTCATCAATAGATCCTCCATATCTGACCACTTTCTATCAAATGCCAGGGTCTTGTTATTTTTTATGGCTGAGTAGTATTCCATAGAGTATATATACCACACTTTTCCAATCCATTCATCAGTTTGTGGACATTTAGGTTGGTTCCATGTCTTGGCTATTATGAATAATGCTGCAATAAACATTGATGTGCAAGCACTTTTCTGACTGAGTGTTCTCCTGTCTTTTGGGTAAATACCCAAAAGTGGGATTGCTGGATCAAATGGTAGTTCTATTTGCAGATCTTTGAGGAACCTCCATATTGTTCTCCAAAGTGGTTGAACTAGTTTACATTCCCACCAACAGTGTAGGAGGGTTCCCTTTTCACCACACCCCTGCCAACACTTATCACTTTTTATATTCTTAATCTTTGCCATTCTGACAGGGGTTAGGTGGTTTCTCATTGTGGTTTTTATCTGCATCTCCCTTATGATGAGGGATGTTGAGCATTTCCTCATATGCTTTTTGTATGTCTTCCTTAGAGAGATTTTTGTTCAGCTCATTTTCCCATCTTTTAATTGGGTTAATCATTTTCTTTCGCATAAGGCACTTGAGTTCCCTGTGTATTCTGGTTATCAGTCCCTTGTCTGAGGCATATTTAACAAAAATATTTTCCCATTCTGAGGGTTGTCGGTTCACACTTGTTACTGTGTCCTTTGCTGTGCAGAAACTTCTTAGTCTAATATAGTCCCATTGTCTATTTTAGGGATTATTGCCTGTGCTTTGGGAGTCTTATTTAAGAAGTCTTTGCCTACTCCAATGTCTCCCAGAGTTTCCCCAGCATTTTCCAGCAGCAGTTTCATTGTTTGAGGTCTTAGGTTCATATCTTTGATCCATTTTGAGTTGACTGTTGTTAATGGTGAAAGATGGGGGTTCAGTTTCATCTTTCTGCAGGTGGATACCCAGTTTTTCCAGCACCATTTACTAAAGAGGTTTTCCTTTTCCCAATGAATTGACTGATATCTTTGTCAAAGATCAGTTGGCTGTAAGCTTTGAGGGTTATTACTGGGGTCTCTATTCTATTCCATTTGTCCACATGTCTGTTTTTATGCCAATACCATGCTATTTTGATGACCACAGCTTTATAGTATATCTTGGGATCAGGTAGTGATATGCCTCCTACTCCATTCTTCTTGTGCAGGATCTTAAAAAAGATATTGAAAGTGACATAAAAAAGTGGAAGGACATCCCATGCTCCTGGATTGGAAGAATTAACATAATAAAAATGGCAATTCTACCCAAATTAATCTACATGTTTAATGCAATTCCAATCAAAATACCAGAAATATTCTTCACAGATCTAGAAAAGACAATCATAGAATTTGTCTAGAATCATAAAAGACCCTGGTATTATATTTTGAAAAGAACTTGAGACCAAGAGTTCTGATGCTTGTACTTGATCATCATTTTCTTTTGTAGGCCTAATCCTGACTGCTTTATAAATTAGTCCTAAGTTTCTCACACTTAGTGAAACCATTTCATTAACTGAAGAGTAAACTTTATTTTCCATTTTGGTTTAAATCTCGAATTGGAATGATTATCATTACTGGCTAATGAGATCAATACTACCTATGCTATAGTATTATCATATGAAGTTTTTGGCCAAAACATTTTCCTTCAAGTTCTGCTCTTCTGGAGACCCATGTGGTAGACTTCCATTGGTCTTACTTCGTAGGCTACTTGAAGATATTTTGATCAACTGGACTGGGGAGAAATGTTCACATATTGAAATGTTCACTTTGTAAGCTAAATAATGTGATTGGATGTATATAAAAATTTTAAAAAATTATTGTTGATTCTCTGAGAAGATTCCACATGGATACTGGGAACTAGATATTTCAGGGCACAGGCGAAATGAAGATTTTCTACTCATAATTCAGCCTCCAGCAAGCAAAGCTAGTGTGGCAGGAGAGTTGAGCCATTCTCTGAGAAGATTCCACATGGATACTGGGAACTAGATATTTCAGGGCACAGGCGAAATGAAGATTTTCTACTCATAATTCAGCCTCCAGCAAGCAAAGCTAGTGTGGTAGGGAGCCCCTCTGGCCTTCTATCCCTGTCTCTGTGTCTCTGAGGTCTCTGTCTCTCTCTGCTCCTGTCTCCTCATTTTTTTTTGGTAATTTTTCCTTTTTACGATTTTTTTAAAGGTAGAATTTCTCTCTGGCTCTCAGCTCCATCTTTTGTTTTGTTAATAAGCCCTTCTGCTCCTTTCTCCCAGGCAGGAGAGTTGAGCCATTCTCTGAGAAGATTCCACATGGATACTGGGAACTAGATATTTCAGGGCACAGGCGAAATGAAGATTTTCTATTCATAATTCAGCCTCCAGCAAGCAAAGCTAGTGTGGTAGGGAGCCCCTCTGGCCTTCTATCCCTGTCTCTGTGTCTCTGAGGTCTCTGTCTCTCTCTTCTCCTGTCTCCTCATTTTTTTTTGGTAATTTTTCCTTTTTACGATTTTTTTAAAGGTAGAATTTCTCTCTGGCTCTCAGCTCCATCTTTTGTTTGGTTAATAAGCCCTTCTGCTCCTTTCTCCCAGGCAGGAGAGTTGAGCCATTCTCTGAGAAGATTCCACATGGATACTGGGAACTAGATATTTCTATTTTGTGATTTTTTTCTTTAAAAAAAAAAAGAAAAGCAATTATAATTTTTTATTTTTTTGTCTTTTTTCTCTCTTTTTGTTGTTGTTTCTCTCTCTCTTTTTCATTTTCCTTTTTCTTGTCTCTCCACCCAATATCTACTGAATCTGCTGCACCAGCGATCACTACAGAACGGCAATCCGATTCTAGAACACCTCTGTCTGCTTGCTCCTGAACATTGAGGCTTAACATCAAGAATTTGAAAGAAACACGCCATTCATCAGATGACAAGAAATCACCGTCGGATCACGAGAAATATGGGAAAACGAGAAAATACCTCTCCTCCAATGGAAAAGAGTAACTCTCCTTCATCCACAAACAGTTCAGTGAAAGTCATGGAAATGTCTGATAAGGAATTTAGAGCATTCGTAATGTCGAAGCTAACAGAGATGGAAGAAAAGAGAGATAATGAACTGCTAAAGAGAAAGGAGAAAGAAGTTGCTGAGTTCCAGTAGATGAGGAAATTCTTGCAAGATCTAAAAGAGGAATTACACACTTTACAAAAGATTCAAACGGAACTGCTAGAGATCAAGTCTATAATACAAGAAGTCAAAATCTCCCTTGAAAGTATTAAAAGCAGACTAGATCATTCAGAAAATAGAATCTCAGATGTAGAAGAGAAAATGGCTGGCTTAGAAAAGTCCACCACGAAGACTGAGAAAATGGCTCAAAAATTTGAGAATGATATGCGAGAAGTACTGGATACCATCAAACGTCCAAATATCCGGATAATTGGCATTCCAGAAGGTGAAGAGACCCATAAGGGCATTGATAATCTATTCCATGAAATCCTGCAAGAAAACTTTCCAAACCTAGAGAGGCATTCGAAGATCCAGTCCCAGGAAATACAAAGGACCCCAAATAGAATCAACCCAAGAAGATCTTCTCCAAGACACATTATAGCCAGGTTGACCAAAACCGCAGACAAAGACAAGATACTAAGATTGGCAAGAGAGAAACATCAAGTTACCTAGAAAGGACATCCCATCAGGCTAACAGCAGATCTCTCATCGGAAACAATGCGAGCGAGGAGAGAATGGGAAAATATATTCAAAGTGTTACGAGAGAAACAGTTTCAGCCAAGAATACTGTACCCGGCAAGATTATCTTTCAGGTGGGAAGAAAAGACAAGAACATTCTCAGATAAACAAAACCTGAAAGAATTTACCAGCACCAGACCAGATCTCCAAGAAGTTCTCAAGGGTGTGCTGTATCAAGAAAATTAAACATAGACACACGGAAATAAGAGTCCAAAAACTATGAAAGTGGCCAACTTAATCAGAGGGGCAAGTCTGAATTTGAATATTATATCCCAGAATTTAATCAGGAAAATTGAACCAGAACAGAAGATAAAAGTACATGAGACTGATAGGTTCATGCACCTTCCATTTGAACAGAATCCTAACTTGTTTCCTGGCTTTAAGCAAAGTTCCTTGGCATTTCTTTGAGTTAAGTTAAAACTGGTTTTCTTAGTAGTAATGAGTGAACTCACCATTGAAAGTAGTTAGATTATGTAGGAAATTGTGTGATCAATGCAACGTGGGTGGGAAGGGAATGAAGGACAATTGTAGACACCGGAGGTGGTGTGAGAGGAGGGTGGGAAGGGACAGAGGGTCAGAAAGAGGGGTGGAAGTAATTCTAGGAACTAGTAATGGAAAATTTTTTGTAATGTGCATGATTGTATCACTATGCAGTGTGTACTGGATGGGAGATTGCATTTTGTATGCTGTGATGAAGCTTAGGGAAGGAATGTAAATTGAGTTACAAAGAAAAAGTTTCAGAAAAAAAAAATTTATATATTCAATGACTGCAGTAGGATATGTAGCCACAGCTAGGTGCTACTTTATAGGATGCGTAAAGTAAGACTTGTGTTCATGGAAATGTGGGTAGCACCTGTGTTTGCTATGAGGGTATTTGGATTGATTAGGGTCTTTGGCGTTACAATAAAATGTGAGGAGAAAACAGTATAGAAAGCAAACATAGATACCAGAGTCTGTGGGAGGAGAGTGGGAGATGGCAGAGGGTAAGAGATAGAGAATCTAGGATGGGGGGAAAAAAGCAAAACATACAGAAGACAAGAAATGGAAGATCATTTGCTGACAATAACATGCTTGTTGATGTGCTTGATTGAGACAATATATAGTGTAATTTGGATGGAAAATCTCATTTTGTATGCTGTAATGATGTTCAGAGAATGAATGCAAATAAATAAATAAATAAATAAATAAATAAATAAATAACAAGTAAAAAAAATTATTATTAAAAAAGATTACTTAAAAAGAAAAGAAAAAAGAAACAGTTCATGCAAAAACAGTGGAATCAGAGACTAGTTTTTCTCTTTTCACTCAAGAATAATAAGCACTCAGAGACTGAAGTGATCCAGTAGGCTTTTACCTGCTTCTGTTAAGTCAAAGGGATTTTTAAAAAACACTTTTAAGGGTCAATATTCCAAAATGAAATAATTCTTGCTAAGGAATTCTCCTCTTTGATAACATCTGTTTTATAGAATTGTTTTTAGAACTTCCTATTACTTTATTTACTCGTTATTATGAACCCCAAGTAACAAAGCAAATTATTTAGCTCTCTCAGTGATTTTGATTAATAACACATCAAGGGCATACACATTTCAGTTCAATAGTTTATTTCTAGAGAATCATAGCAGCAATACTAATACAAACCTAGCAGCAATACTTCTGCCACCACCCCATAACTCCCCATACTATTTGTTGATTTATTGCTTTTTATGAGAAGATTTGTGATTTGTTATTTACTTGTTATTTATTCAGTAAAGTAGTCTTGGTTCACATTGAAGATATATAGTATTGACAATAGATCAAACACTACATGCAGTTTTGTTTTGTTTTGTTTTTTAAAACTTATTTTATGTTTTTTTGCCAGAAACCATCACATTTAAACATCTCAGCAACTGATGATATAGTTATTATCATCATTTCATTTTATAGATGAAGAAAATAAAGGCTAGATACTTGGTAAATTTACCCAAGGTATCTTCAGATGTATACAGATCTGCTTGATCACCTTACATCTAAACAGAATGATAAAATAATGACAAGAATTAATGTGACAGAATGTATCTTCAGGCTATATTTAAAATAAAATTATAAATCAAATCTTTTTTTTTTGTTTTTGTTTGCTTTTCTTTTGCTTTCTTTAAAGGTTTACTTAATTTTTTTTTTTTCCAAGAGAGGAGAGAGAGAGAGCAAGAGAAAACCCCCTAAGCCACAATCCACCCCAACTTCAACCAATGCTGGATCATGGGTGCTCCTGGGTCAATGTACTCAGGAAGGTCTCCAGGTGTGAACCCAGAACCTACCCATGTTCTTCAACCTTGAAGAACATTGCGTTTTACAGCCACTCCACCATCTGCCTTCTGCTTTACTATATTTGTATGAAAAAGATTTTTTTTAAAACCTAATTGTATTTATTATTTTATTTTATTATTTTAAAAATTTTAATTTTGTGCATTTAATCACTGTACATCAACACAGCTTGTAAAACGAATGTTCCCAGCATGATTCTTTTTAATTTGCTATAGAGCATGCACACTCACCAGAGAGAGAGAGAGAGAGAGAGCAAGCTTCCAGGTCTGGAACTTGAACTGCAGTCAGTCATGTGGGAGTCCAACACCTTAACCACCATGCCACCTTCTGGCCCAGAAAAGAGTCCTTATACCAATAATCAGCCTATTCCTTTATCTTGTCAAATTATCTCTGAAGAAAATTTTTGAAGATCTTATTGAAAGCATCCTAGTGGCAGCAAAAGCTTCTAGATGACCAAGAAAAGCATTTTATTTTGGCTATAAATAGCCAGATTTTCCAAACCGTCTTACCTTTAGGGGTAACGGGGTGACTGAATTCTAATGGATGGAATGTGGATAGAAGTAATGTGAGGCATTTCCGGGCCAGATGCCTAGGAACTTCATGTTACGTGTTCTCTGTGCTCTTTTCCTTCACAAGGGTTGACGTGGAGGAGGATGACAGCCTTGGAAGCCGTGTGTTAGAAGTAGTGGAGCCCTAAGATCAAAGGTTCCACTCCCTGAGCCAATGCTCACGGGAGACCCCAGCTAATCAGGAGTGATCATTTCATCTCTACGTGAATGGGAACCAAGTGTTTAAGCCATCATGTGCTTTGGATTTACTTGTTACAGTGGCAAGAATACCTTAACTAATTTTCTACCTAATGAGAATTGTCTATAAAATTCATATCTTTTATAATCTGTTGTGGACATTAGAAGTACTGTTTGTTCACCTTTTGTATGCCACCAAAAAGAAGTGAAAAGTTTAATAAATGTGTTTCTATCTGACCATGTTGTCATAATACTTATTTTCACTGTTCTTTGCCACTCACGAAGTTACTAAAATACACAAACAGGCTAGTCCAATTTCAATCTGTCTTCCCCTGAGGTCACACATCAGCCCCCCTCACCACCAATCCCCACCCTGCCACTGGAATTCTGCCTAAAATGAAACAGCAACTGAACGGAGGTCAAGAACTTGGAAGGATTCATATGGGGAAAACCAGGTACAGCTTGATTTAATATCCATATTTCATGTGTTCAGAGAGTGGAGTTTCAGGCTACAAGATAACAGCCCATCATTTTTATGCCCTTCCATCTGTGAAAAGCTGTTCCTTAAAGCTCAGTGTATGAACAACCTAGCAGCTTTTCATTTGAGGCACTATATTGGGGAAAAAAAATGAGATCTTTTGATGCATAACCAGACTTTGAGGATAACTCAAATATATGGAGTTTTGGGGCCAGACTCATAAAGAATGCAGATTTTTCCCCCTGAAATATATTACTGGGGAAAGGTACAGAACACAAATCTTTTACATAATGAAAACTTCGTCTCCTGCACATATAAAACAAAGGTTATACCATCTACTATCTGCCAGTGAAGAAAACAAGTATGCACATTTAAAAGACAATAAAATGGGAGTTACAGGGATAGAATAAAGATTTAAAAGAAAGTCAAAGATGATGCATTCATTTTGGGGGTGAGGTTTTGTTTCTAAAAATTAATGAGAATAATAATAAACAGATAAAACAAATTAAGCCAAGCTTTTACTGAAACAGTAAGGTATAAAAGAGGAATGGACCCCTATTCTCTTATTTCTAGCAGAAATCTTAGAATAATGAAAGGTGATAGAAAATCAGGGATTTTCTACCCCTGTCTGCCTTCCTAGCACTCCTGTTGCATTGTTGGAAGCATCGGTGTAAACCTCGAACCAAGGCTATCAGGTGCTTTCTCAGACTAGGATCCGTTAGGTCAGGTATTAGCTCCGCATTAGAGTACCTGACAATGCCCACAACATCTAGAACACTGTGGCAGCACATAGACCAACTGGTCTAAGGGTGAGGATGACTCTTACAGCTGTAAGTCTTATAGAGAGAATTATTGCAACTTTTGGTGTATTTTTGCAGTCACATTTTCCCTCTAGGAAGGTCTATTTCTGTGAAACTAATGTGAATCAGTCATTTACTTTACAATTCACAGTGGAGCATCTGTTCAGAAAAGTAGCACCATTTTTGAATTACAGCTAGAATCATAACAACATACAAATTCCAGCAAGACTACATTTTAAAATGATCATCTTTCTTCTAAAGTGTATCACATTCTCATTTTATGAATTGCAAACTGTTGCAATGTATTATTTCAGTCAATCATAGACTAGCCTTAAAAAATTGTTAACCGTAAGAAAATAGATCTGTGAGGTGCTTCTGGAATTTTCATTCATTCGTCCAGCATTAACTAAACAACTGCTATGTGCTAGGCCCTCGCTACTGTAAAGCCTCAAGGAATAAACAAATGAACAAAACAAAACAAAGCAGCTAACGGTTCCTGGATGCATCATGAATGGTATAATGGTATAACGGTGTGAGGTGCTAAAGAGCACCACTTGTTTAATCTTCATAATGACTCTTTAAAGCAGATACTAATAGGATCCTCGTTTTCCAGATCTGGCTTAGAGTAGTTAAGCTACCATTCAGACTAAGAAATGGCAGATCCCAGGTTTGTTTTACCCCAGTGTGTGTGTGTGTGTGTGTGTGTGTGTGTGTGTGATCAGTAGTGGGTGTACAGATGAAAAAGACAGGACACCCTCAACAGCGTCTTCTCATGCCATGATCCCCACTACCCCAGCCCTCCAGTTGCTCAGGCTCTTGGACACCTGACCTGGGTATACACCGTCAGAGTTTTCAGGCTGACCTGGGGACCAATCCAAACCCACAGCTTGTCATCTGGCCTTCAGCATTGCAATCCAGCACAGTGGGAACTGTGCCACCCAAGCTAGGCCCAGCACTCACCTCCACACAACAGATCTTCTCTGGTCTCTGGGACACTACTGTTCACCCCACAGCAGGGAACTAGTGTGCAAACAAGAACTTTTAATTTCTCAGCAAGGCATAATGTGATCTTGGAGCAATGATGGAGAAAATAATTGTACTGGAGAAGTAGGAAAAATAGGTATTATTACATAGGGGTAGTTGAGCGGAGAATCAAGGACAGGCCATGCAAGGCATGAGAGAGTGCATAGCACTGAGATCTCAGTGTGAGGGTCAAGCTGGCAGGAGAGGCAGAGGCCAGAGTTAAATGTGTAATATGCTAAACACAAGTTTCCCCTCTAGGACAAAGCTTGGTTGAATTCAGAGAATGGACACAAGGGGGCAAGGGTGTGGAGTGGGCAGAAAGAACATCTGTACCTTGATGTTTTGCTTCGGAGGCTATTTCAGAAGAAAGGATGAAGGGTTATTTTTCTGGAAGGAGCCATAAATACATAACACATAGTGACATCTATGTCTTACAGACCCATAATAAGCTATTTGCATGCATTATTTTATTTAACCTTCAAAAATATTTTTGCAATTATGCTGCATTTGTACTCCACTGAAATGTTTCTATGGGAAAAATTCCCATCTTATTGATAAGGAAATGGAGGCTCTCAGGAATTAAAACATTTTCCCAAGATAATACAACAGTATGTAGTCAAGATATGAGTTCCAAGTATGTTCTGAACAGGAAAAGCAGAGTTAGATGATATTTACAAATTTCCAAATAACTTCATTGACGTGTGTGAATTCTTTTATGTCTGATGTTTAGAACGTATTACTTTGTAATCATGTTTCATTCTTTTTTTTTTTTTTTTAAGGCTTTTGCCATAGGACATGTGTGCTCAACGGAAAGAGAAACAGAGAGACAATGGGAGGGAAAGTGAAAAATCACCCCCTGGGGGGATGGCCACATCATAATCCCTTCTCTTTCATTCTTGCCCTGGGATTTTGGGCATGCATGCACACACATGTTCCTGGCATGATTTTCCAGCTGCCAGGTCCAGGACTCAAACTGCAGTCTGCCAGTGGGAGTTCACATGCCAACTTCTGGCTCCATTTTGTAATCATATTTATTATTTGATAAATACTGGTCAATGTGGATTTTTAGTCTTCTCATTTAAAAAAGAAATTTACAATTCGTCTGTTCATATTGCACTGAATTCTAAAGGAAAATACCAATCACAGATACAGACAAACTCTCGTAAGTTAATAGCAATTTCCATAGTAAATCTAAAGAAACCATGTAGTCCTATGTTATAGACACATCATTGGTATTGATTTCTGGAACTACACACTAACTGCTTGTCCTTCTGTGTTGCAGGGGTTCAGCTAGCATTCAACCAAATTATGAAATCACACTGCTGTGCGTGTGTGTGTGTGTGTGTTTGCCCTCAATGTTTCACCATTTCTCATATATTTGAGGCTGACCTAAATTTTGGAAATTTGCCAATCAATTGCTCAGGCTTTACTTATTTTATAACCCATAGAATACTGCTGATCAACACAGGAAAACATCTGTTACCAAAAAAGCCAAAAGCTACTGAGAGCTTAACTATAGATAGTCACCTTGTCCTTTTTATAAGCTCTCCAGAACTGAATATAAAATTTGATCAGCCCAGTTATCTTTAGCTAATTACACTCTTGTAGGGGCCGATGCTTCATTTTGTACAAACTTTTTGCAAGGTGAATAGGATAATTTGCCTAACTATTCTAGAACTTGAAGTGGAGCTGGGGGAGGGATGGTTAGCAGATATAGCACCATTCTTTTCACTCCTTCACAGAGGGTTGAAGTTCAGCCAGAGGTCTTGGATAATAAGAGTTTTTAGAGGATATTTAGTGAGGTCCCTATTGGAACATTATCTATATCACAAACAACTGTACATCATTTGCTAATCGTGGGCAAGTTTCAGCTTGGGAAAGACTTCATACTGATTAGCTTCATGTAAAGTGGAGAGATCACATTTTTGAGGATGCCAATATAATTCTATCCTATCAAATCTCACACATCAGGTAGGATTATCTAGTGGAGGAGTAGCAGTAGGGGAGAGGGAGAGGAACTCTTGAGCCATCCCTGGACACCAAGAGGTTTTCACACCCTCTTCTTGGCTAGGATATAAAATGGGGGTTGGTCTCCATGGTCTCCAGGGTGCCTTAATGCTTTAACATGCTCTACTCTTGCGTTCTGACACTTGCTCTTTCTGTGTGAATGTGGGGCTTAGACTGTGCAACCTGAAAACTGAGGGAGTTTCCCAACAGGGCCACTGGCTGCTGCTGTCCAGAAGGCTGGTCTGAATTCTCCTTGTGTCTTTCATCTGGGTGCAATTGGCACCACTCCTATGTAGCCGATGGGAACTCAGGCAGCAGCTCACATGTTTTGCCAGCCATATCTGTAGAAATGGTCTGGCCACCCCAACTTGGCTATGGCTCTCCATTTTTCTCATTTTAGTTCCTCTTTCTTTCTTTTCTTCTCCTTCTCCTTCTCCTTCTCCTTCTCCTTCTCTTCTTCTCCTTCTTCTTCTTCTTCTTCTTCTTCTTCTTCTTCTTCTTCTTCTTCTTCTTCTTCTTCTTCTTCTTCTTCTTCTTCTTCTTCCTCCTCCTCCTCCTCCTCCTCCTCCTCCTTCTTCTTCTTCTTTCTCCTCCTTCTCCTCCTCCTCTCCTCCTCCTTCTCCTCTTCTTCCTACTTCTCTTCCTCCTCCTCCTCTTCTTCTTCCTCTTCTCCTCCTCCTCCCTTTCCTCCTCATCTTTCTTCTTCTTTCTTCTTTTAATATTAATTGCCAGTGAGTGCATACACTCAATAGAGAGAGACAGACAGAGAGAAATTGGGAAAGGGAGAGAAAGCACCTCCCCATGAGGCATGAACATGCCATAATCCCTTTTTCTCCATCCCACCAGAATTTTAGGCACACATGCACACATGCTCCATGTGTCCCTCAAGTCACCAGGTTGGGATCTGAAGAGCAGTCAGCTATGTAAGATCTTCTTCCCTTAACAAGTAGGCTATAGGGCTGGCCCCTTATTTTAGTTCTTTCAACACATCTGCCTGGCCTACTAATTCTAGGGCTTTCATAATTTGGGAGGACACAATCCACAGTAAAAACTAAACTAAAATAAAAACTAAAAGTATACTTGATTCAGATATACATATAAACACAATTTATACAAAGTTTTCTCAAGTAATATTTAGCATGATTTCATGTGATGCTCTGATAGTTTTACTTTTTTAATTTTATTTAATTTTCAAAGAAGTGCTTATTGTGACCCACTTAACTGATGTTGTAACTTACCATAGGCATGACCTACAGGCTGATAAACATTGTTGACGCTTATTTTTTGAAGGTTTTTGCTACAGGGTACGTTTGTTCCTGTAGAGAGACAGAGAGAGAGGCAGAAAGTGAGAAATCACTCCCCCCCCCAGGGGGATGCCCATGCCACAATTCTCTCTCCTCCATTCTTCTCTTGGAATCTTGGGCATGCACACATGTACCCAGCATGATTTTCAAACTACCAGGTCTGGGACTTGAACTGTAGTCAACCATGTGGGAGTCCAGTGCCTTAACCACCACATCACCTGCTTGTCCCTGTTCACTGTATTTTAACTAGATTAGATACTTATTCTTTATTACATTTTTTTCCCTCAAAAACATCCCTTTAAGGGCAAAATCATTCCATCAGAGGCTGCCAAAGACTTGTACTAAATATGGTGAGCAAGGCCTGACTCCATGGCACAGCAGTAGTGTGCCGCTCAACAGAAGCCGGATCCACGTGGTGGCTGTAGTTTGAATCGTTGGCCTCGTCAGCCTGAAACACACCAGGCACATGAGCAAATGCCCAAGATCCAATGGGCCGCAAGACCGGAGGACTGGAGAAAGAGGATTGCAGTATGATCAGACTGTGGAGGGCGCTCCTTTCTCCAACTCTCATGTACACACACATGCTCCTTCATAAATACAGAAAATATTAACATGGTAAGTAAATAAAAATTCACACTGGAAACTAGAAGCCTGCCTTATTAACAATATTATGACAACATTATAGAAACCTAGCCTGCAGCACCTAGAGGGTCTATACATATCATCCAGATCCTGGACTTACACCTGAGACCCACAGAATTAGAGTGCTTTTCCTAAGAGCTCAAGTTTTATTTCCAGGAAATAGGTAGCAGTGACATTTGTCACCATTGCTGCTATTCCTTCCCATTCTCACTTAGTTATGTTTATTGAACTTTAAATTAGCAAGAGAACTTTCCCACGGCTAGACATGTATTATTATATAAATCTTCTATTTCCAAAAATAATTTAATTTCTAAATATGGTTTGTTAACTGAATTGCATCCTGCCCTTCTGTTTACGTTCTTCATACCTAAATGTAGGTTTTTAAAGAAAACTAAAATGTTCACTGATTTTTAGTGATAGTTCTGGTTGTTGGTAGGTATTTTTATGGTATCATTATATAAAGTCAGTAGTTTGAAATCGATCTTGAAAACATTTCCACATATTTTTGTATAGATATTAACTATGAATTAAGAGTCTTACATTGAATAGATGGATGATATGGGGCTCAGCACCTTAACCTTGCACAATGCCAACTAGGCATAGTGGTAAAAATTGCCAGAATTTTTTACTTCTATTAAAATTCTTTATATAAATAAGCCTATTCTATTTTAAGGCATTTGATAACAATTTGAAATATATGAAGGGATGTTAAAAAGTTCATGTGAAATGTATATTATAAAAAGTAATACATGGATTAATTTTTTTAATTGCCAAAGGATTGATATTTTGGTCAGAGAGAGACAGAGAAGCAGAGATAGAGGGAGAGGGAGAGAGAGCACTCCAGGAGAGTATGATCACGCTGCAATCCCTTCTCCTCCCTTTCTCCATCCTGCTGGGATTTTGAGCACACACTCACATGGGCGTGGCGTGTTTGTCCATCTGCCAGGGTGGGATCTCAGCCACGTTCAGCCATGTGGGATCTAGCTCCCTTACCTACCAGGCTACAGGGCTGGTCCTCAATTTAAAAATTATTTTGCACCAAAATAAACTTGTACTTTAATTCTATTTTTTCATGAACTATTTGAAGTTACCGCACATTCTGGATATTTAAGCATTTCAGTGTCCTAAGAGTTTGATTATTACATGGTACTAAGGAGAGAAGACGCACACTATCCCTCCATAGATGGTTCTACAGCCACAGACTGTGTTTTCATACCTTTAATGCACCATTTATCCATCATTTGTTAAGATTTCCATTAGCTTTTTTTTGTTGTTGTTGAGAGGTTTTTTTGCTATAGGGTGCGTGTGCTTGTCAGACAGACAGAGAGAGACAGAGAGATAGAAAGCGAGAAATCACCCTCCAAGGGGGATGGCCATGACGCAATCCCTTCTCCTCTGTTCTCCTCTTGGGATCTTGGGCATGCACGCACGCGCCCGGAGTAAGTTTAAGCCACCAGGTCTGGGACTCGAACCGTTGTTGGCTACATGGGAGTTCAGTGACATAGCCATTATGCTAACTGCTGGTCCCCCATTAGCTTTTTATTTTTTTAACCATCATATATTGAGAGTTGATTATGTGGCAGGCACTGAACTTGGCTAAAAAAAGATGGGTTGAAGTCATCTAAAGATATTTAAGAAATGTCCTTGGTCCTGAGGAGCTTACAGTCTTCCAAGTCAACAGTTACTACAGTAACAATTACCAGCTGGTGGTGCATTCATTACCTGTACCATGTGTGTCAGGAATTTAAACAACCAATTTAATAAAGTCAAATTGTTGTGAAAAAAAAAAAAAAACTGGAAAAATTCTGACACTGCTTTGGAAAAGCCAAAAAAACTTTGGAAGGAAAAAACTCAATAAACTTTTAAACAGAAATATTAGCCTATAAGAATTTAATTTCTCTACTAAAAATGATGACTACTCAAGACCTCTACTAAATATTAATGGGAACAAGATGGGAAGCTTGCGATGAGAATAGAGAGCAAAGGTGAATATTATACTGAGTGCCTTCTATAAAGAAGCAGACCTCTTTTATCTTTAAGCAGTTATTAAATATCCATGAATTTTTATTTTACTAAAGGTCAGGTATAAAATGCAGATAAAAATTCTTGCCATAATTAATTTTACTGTAAATTGATGTGTTGTTAGCACACAGATGTGAATAAATGTTAAATATACATTGGCGGCTTTGCCCAATGAGAATGCAAAAATATTGAAAAGAAAAGGATTTGGAGAGAAAAACATTGAGGAACACCAGAAAAAACTGGATCCCAGTTCAACTCACATATTCTCACGACATCTACTGTGGAGAAACAAAGGCTGAATAATATTACTTTCCAGGAGTGTGCTCAAAGGGCTCAACCATTAAAACAATCTTCCATTTTGAGCCACAGAAAACAAAGGACAGACGGAGGTCTTCTGGAATTTCATGCAAGGGTACTACCTGACCTCCATGGCATTATCTCAGTGCAACAATGAGAAGCCAGGAACAGAAAACATTCACAAAGCATGCTGGGAGGATGCTGACCCAGCTAGAGGACTGTGATTTACTGGGAGCTCACACAGCCAGCTCAGGATAGTACACTAACCAAGTGGCATGGGAGGGAATGGAACCTGGTGATCTGATGCATTTAGCATGTACAAGTCACCATTTTTTTCCCTTTCTTTGTGGTTGGAAGAAACTCATTAAAATCAAGTAAAAGGCTTAGAAATGGAGTTCTCCTTGGGCTAGCCTGTGGTGTGGTGGTGAGGGCAGCTGGATTTCACATAGCAGACTGTACAGTTTGAGTCCCAGGCTGGCGACTTGGTAGATACACTGGGCATGTTTGTGTACATGCCCAAAATCATGAGAGGAGAATGGAGGAGAAGGGAATGGAGCCTAGCCATCCTTTCTGGAGGGAGCTTTTTCACTTTTCTTTCTTTCTCTCTCTGTCTTTCTCCAGCGAGTGTATGTGCCCTATAGCAAATTTTAAAAGAAATGAGTTCTCCTTTAGCTTAAATCTTACATGCTACAGTATCATGGAGAGTTTATTTAAAAGAAAATCTTTCAAAGAAAATAGATGACTCAAAAAGTAAATGCAAATTTCCAAATAATATGAGAATATGGGAATATTATAGTAACAAAAATTTTTTAACTTCTACTAACAGCAAAAGGTTGTTCTTTAGATTAATAGGCACATTTTTTTTAATTTTAATTTTTATTATCATCATAATCTTCTTTATATTACATTGGATTAGATATAATTTTACAGTGTATTACATTGCTTTTTTTTATTAATTACTTTATTTATTTTTGTATATACTTTCAATCATATTGTTTGGCTTACAATGAGACCATTTTGATGTGTGAACATTTCTCCCCAGACCCGTTGATCGAAATATCTTCAACAGATAACACCACACCTCCCCATCCCGTCAATGCTCTACCTCTGTATCCCTTCTCCAAATGTCTTTCGTTGGGCCCCACTCCTCCACATACACCTCATCTGACATTCACACCCATCTCTTGTGTTTGTTCAACTGTTAGTCAATCAGTTTCAGACATAGAATGCAGACAAACGGTATATGTTAAGTGGGGACATACAATGTCTCTCCTTCATAGCCTGGCTTGCCTCACTCAGCAGTACATCTTCCATATTCTTCCACTTTCTGTCAAAAGCCAGGGCTCTGTTGGTTTTTATGGCTGAGTAGTATTCCATAGAGTATATGTGCCACAGTTTTTCAATCCATTCCTCCATACGGGGCATCTGGGTTGGTTCCATGACTTAGCAATTGTGAATAGTGCCACAATAAACATCGATGTGCAAGCACTTTTCCAATGAAGGATTCTTCTGTCCTTTGGGTAGATACCGAGGAGTGGGATCTCTGGATCATATGGCAGATCTATCTGTAGATTTTTGAGGAATCTCCAAATTATTCTCCACAGTGGTTGGACCAATCTACATTCCCACCAGCAGTGTAAAAGAGTTCCCCTTTCACCACACCCCCGCCAACACTTATCATTTTTTGTTTTTTTAATATTAGACAATCTGACTGGGGTTAGGTGGTACCTCATTGTTGTTTTTATCTGCATTTCCCTTACGATGAGGGAGGTTGAACATTTTTTCATATGCCTTTTGGCCATTCGTATGTCATCTTTAGAGAGTGTTTTCTTCATCTCCTTCTCCCATCTTTTAATAGGGTTGCTCATCTTTTTTCCAAACACCCTTTTTAGTTCCTTGTGTATTCTGGTTATCAGTCCCTTATCTGATGCAACATTTACAAAAATATTTTCCCATTCTGAGGGCTGTCGATTCACACTAACTACTGTGTCTTTGGTCATGCAGAAACTTCTTAGTCTGATGTAATCCCACTTGTCTATTTTGTGGACGATGGATTCTGCTTTGAGGGTCTTCTTTAGGAAGTCTTTCCCCACACCAATGTCTCCCAGAGTTTCCCCAGCATTCTCCAGGAGCAGCTTTATAGTTTGAGGTCTTAGATTTAGATCCTTGATCCACGTTGACTTGATTCTTGTCAAAGGAGAGAGGTAGGGGTTCAGACTCATCTTTCTGCAAGTGGAAGTCCAGTTTCTCCAGCACCACTTGCTGAAGAGGCTTTCATTTTCCCACTGGATTGACTGGTACCCCTTGTCAAAGATCAGTTGACTGTATGTTTGGGCACTTATTTCTGGGGACTCTATTCTGTTCAATAGGCACATTTTTATTACTTTTAATATTAAAAATGGCCAGTTTGAGTAGAGATTTGGAGACATAGACACTCATGCTCATCCTGTTCATTTCTGTGTAATGTGATAACATAAATCAAAATAATACTGTTTATTCTTTTTCTTCTAACAGTTCTGTTTCTAAAAATGTTCTTAAGCCAAGAATATAACTGTAGATGTGCTCAAATGTGATCTGTAAATATATTCCTTATAGCATGGCTTATAATGGAAACTTTACAAAAAGAACAGAACACATGTCATTTAATAAGGCGCTGCTTTGTCCTATAAGCTGAACAGCAGCCCACTGCTTCCACATTGTGCCTGAGCCTCCCACCTGAGGTCACCCTGGTCTCTTACTGAACTGCTGCAATAGACCCTAGCTGGTTATAGGGCTTCCACCCTTGTCCTCCTCCAACACATTTCTTGCACAAAAGCAACACCAATATTACTTTATTAATTTAATTTTGTCATTCTAGGGAATTTCTGTGCCCTTAAAGTAAAATGTAAAACTTGTATCAAAGACTATGCATAAAATGGCCCCAGCTATGTGTGCATATGCATGTGTGCATTCTCGGTTGATTTTTATTTTATGTTGATGTATAATTTATACACGAAGTATAATTTCACAGTATCTGTGAAATGCACAGGTATCATATACCTATGAATTTTGACAATCGTGTTCACCCACGTAACACACACCTCATCATGATAGGCAGCATTTGTATCACCCCAGAAAAACATTTTGTGTCTCTTCTCAGTTAATTTATTTGCCAAGTATTGTTATGCTTCCTATCACTATAGATGAGCTTTGCCTGTTGTAAAATGTCACATAAATGGAACCATTTGGTACCTTCTCTTTTGTGTCTGGTTTCTTTTCCTTCACATGATTTTAGATTTCATTCATGTTGTCATCCACATCTGGAGTCCATTCCTCTTCATTGCTGAGTAGTATTTCATTGTATGCTTCAGGTGTTTATCTCCTGCCTGCCTTTGACCACATTTTACAATACTCTTTTCTGTACTCACTGAGCTCCAGTGACATAGATCCTCAATTCATCCCTTAAACAAGCATCTGTTGTTTGTCAGTTCTTTGCATCTGGTGTTCACTTAGCGTGAAATGCATTTCTCCCGTTCTTCGTGTGGCTAGCTCCTTCTCATCATTTCAGGTCTCAGCTAAGATGCCACCTCCCCAGAGAGGCTGTCTCTGACCAGGCTATCTAAAGCATCTCTGCATAATTTTTTTTCTATTCTTTCAATATAACATTGAACACAATTTGCAATCGTCTTGTTTATTTTCCTGTTTACTTTTCTGTCCTCCCTTCCAGAATAGGAGCTCTCCTAAAGCAGGTGGATGTCTCTCTTGTTCACTGTTTCATCTCTATCACCTAGCAGACAGTCTGGCATACTATGGAAGATGTTCAATAAATTTGGCACAAGACAAACTTGATTGAAATAAATTATTATTTTATTTTGAATTATTATTTCAAAAGCTATTAAGGTAACTTTGAGGAAAGATATGTAATATACAACATGTGTGTTAAAAGACCGTTCAATAAATAGTACATTATGATAGGAGGATGTGTGAATATAAACTCATTTTGGAGAAGAGTAAAAATTACATTCCTTTATGCATAGTCAAAATATTGTTGGATGGCATAATTTTTATCTTCCTCATACTTTTTATATTTTCCAAAAGGTATCCAATGACTATTAATTACTTCTATCATTGAAATTTTTTAAAAATTTAAATCTTCTGTTTTTATCAATGCCATCCCAGAACTTGTGTCTTTCCTTGCCTGAATTGCATCAGCAGGCATGTGTAGAGTTCAGATCAGAGGAGGTTCATTCTAGGTGTTTCACAGGGGTATAGTAAGAAACGGAGAAGTCAGGGAGAGGACTCAAGTAAAATCTTAAAATCTTTTTTTCTCTCTTGTGAAGAGATTACCTGATTTTTCTGTACAAGACAAGGCAGTGACTATTTTAGGCTTTGTGGGATATATGGTTCATGTTGCAGCTATTAAAGTCTGTCTTGATGTGGAGGCAGCCAGAGACAAAATGTGATTCAATGAATGTGGCTGTATTTTGATATTTATTTACAAGAACAGACAGCAAGCTAGATCTGGCCCCCAGGGTTACGTTTTGTTGACACCCTGATCTAGAGCAACATCTCAGACTTTATTTGTCATCTTTTCTAACTACGTAATGGAGTCAGACCATCTGGGTTCAGCTCCTGGCTTCATTACCACAGGCAGTGTGCACCACAGGGCGTAGTACTTAACTTCTGTAAGTTTCATTTTCCATGCCTTTATTCTTGTTAAGAATTATTTATTTAATTTTATGTATTCATTCATTCATTTTTCATTTGACCAAACACACACACCCACAGAGAGAGAGGAGATAGAGTGAGAGAGAGAGAGAGAAAGGAAGTGAGAAAACAAGCCACTAGGTCCAGGACTTGAACCAAGGATAGCCATGTGGGAGTGTCCAGCACCTTAACCACCACACCACCTGCTGGTTCCCATCCTTTAAAACAGGAATATAACCATTACTTACTTCATGGAATCTTTCTGGTGATTAGATAAAGTAATCTATGTAATCCAGTCCAGGACCTGGTGTACAATAAATGCCGGTGCTAGTTACTTTCTGCTTCTCCACCCTGCTTTGCCCTGTGCCCAGAAGACCCCCTACAGATGGGATCATCTGGCCTCTTTTGGGTGGCTTCCACTTGAGTTCCACCCCAGAGGAGGCACCGGCCAGAGAATGAAGAGTGAAGGGAAGAGAGAGCTAGAGGTATTTCCCCATTATTTCAGCACTGCTTTTCTGACTACAGTTGGGTCTCTCTGCTCCATAATTTAGACTGTTTCTCAGTGAGTTCTGTGAGCAGTATTTCCTTTCCTTGAACTTTCATACACTTGCCAGTCTGTGAATACTTTCATACCTTTTGCTCGTTCCCTAGCCCTGCCCACTAGATAGAAAGTGTCTTCATGAAAGTGTCTTCATTTGAATCTTTCAGTGAATTCTGTTCTCAGTTGCATCCCTGACTGAAACACTGCCCTTTCATGTCAAGTACGAGCCTAATGGTAGCAATGATATCACTATTGTCATTGTTATAATCGTCAACTATTCCAAAATGTTTATCAGGCCTTGGTCTCTGAATTTCTAATTCTCAGTACACTACAGAAGTCTTGCTTCAGTATCTTTCAAATATAATTTCTGTCAGATAACACTGTGATGTGTGATATCTCCTTATAGGGGCAAGAAGAAGCCTTGAGAGTTCAAGTAGTTTATTTTCTTGATTCAAGGTATAAAAACTGTTTCAGGGACAGGCAGGCATCCACACTGCTGTGCCCTGGATCACATTCATGCAGGGAGGATTAAAATACAGTAACATAGCCCCGAAATAAACCTTCAAGGGACCAGCAGTTAGCGTAATGGCTATGTCGCTGGACTCCCATGTAGTCAACCACGGTTCAAGTCCCAGATCTGGTGGCTTAAACTCACGCCGGGTGCATGTGCATGCTTGCCCAAGATCCTGAGAGGAGAATGGAGGAGAAGGGATTGCAGCATGGCCATCCCCCCTGGGGAGTGATTTTTCGCTTTCTATCTCTCTGTCTTTCTGGCAAGTGCACACACCCTATAACAAAAACCTCTCAAAAAAATTTTTTAATTAAAAAAAAACCTTCAATGGTGTAAAAATCATTCAGACATAAAGCAATGTGGTATCCATTCTAATGCTGCTCTTCTTGCAAATGACCAATAAGAATAGGAGTGGACAAGGATGGGATACAAAGAACGTAAGTCAATGTTTTCTAGAGTTTGAAGTTCCTACCTGGGTATTTAGGGAAGTAGTCACGGGTCTATTTTGATAGAATTGGCAACTTATGTATGGACTGGGCCCTGGTACAGAGGCTCTGAGTTAGGACTGCTTAACAACTCCTTCCCTGTAGCCTCCCTAAAGCTGAAACCAGACCAACTACCATCCTTGGGTCTATTAATACTTGACTTATCTTAATCAACTCCAAATATTTGGAATTGAGTGTGCAATGAGAGCCCACAAAGTTAGCAAAGAACTGGAATTAAAATACGAGTTTATTTTGGTGTAAAAAATTGAAATTCATTTATATAGTTTTTTTCTTAATACACATTTTCCACAAACTTTTTGAAGATCCTCCATATTGCATTACTTCCATTTGTCAAAATGATTCTAGCAGAAATTTTATTTTTAACAATGTATTTTTAAATTGTTTTATTTTCATTTTTTAAAGGTTTTGCCACAGGGTGCATGTGCTCACTGGAGAGAGACAGAGACAGTGAGAGGGAAAATGAGAAATGATCCCGCAGGGTAAATGACTACACCACAATCTTTTTGTTTCCATTTTCTTCCAGGGATTTAGGGCACACACGCACACATGACTGGCATAATTTTCAAGTCATCATGTCTGGACTTGAACCACATTCTGCAATATGAGAGTTCAGCACCTTAGACATCATACCACCTGCTAGCCCCTCAACAATGTCTATTTAAAAAACAAGTCATTAGACTGATCTGAATTTGACTTTCATTCACTGTTGAATGTATTTGCAAACTAACTGATAGGTCTCAAAAAATTGTATTTTATCATTTATAAAGTGAAATTTTAAGTCATCATTTTGAATATAAATTCATATATATATATTATACATATGTATTTGTTTTGCCAATTGTTTTCTGGGAAAATATTGCCCTTTTTTTCCCCAAGATACTTTCTACTTTTTGGATGTTAAAATCTCTGTATCTCTTTTTTATTTTGGCTAGCTGTAGTGGTACAGCATTGGCGTGACGCTCTATAACACTGAAGCCAGGTGGGAAGGTCCCGAGTCCCCTTCCTAAGATCATCCTGTGCCTATTAGGTGCACATGGGCATTCCATGATGCTGGTTGGGTGGAGTTGGAGGTGTATTATTGCAGGGAGACTATGTTGGGTCACCGATGTCTTTGCTTTCTCTTTCTCTCTTTTATGGGAGAAATAAATTAATAAACTTTAAAACAATTCTTCTTTTATGAAATTATAACAATGAGGGTAATCATAATGAACTACAGTGAGGAGTCAGAAGATGGAACCTGTGGTGGTTAAGGTGCTGGATTCTCATTGCCCAATTGCAGTTAGAGGCCATCCCCCCTGAACCTAGTGGCTTCCAAAAAAAAGAAAAAAAAAATAATGAGGATGCTTATGCTTGTGTGCCCAGAATCCTGAGAGGAGAATGGAGGAGAAGGGATTACAACATAGCCATCCCCCCCCATGGTGGGGTGATTTCTCACTTTCTTTTTCTCTGTCTCTCTCTAGCAAGTGCATGTACCCTATGGCAAAAAACAGACCTAAAAAAAATAACAAGTTACAATGATTGAATGAATAACATATACCAGGTACTTGGCTAGGTGCTGTGTCTGCATTGTGTGGGTAATTTGTCTATAATTCTCCCAAGATGTCTAAGAGGAGAGTACAACTATTATCTTCATTTTAGAGACTAAAACTGGGGCACAGAGAAGGTAAGCATCTTCCTCAAAGTCCCACAACTATTAAGTGTCAGTTTTGGAATATGAACCTTGATAGTTTGATTCCAAAGGCCAAATTGTATTATTTTCTGGAGTAGATCATAATTGCTTTTTGTTAATGCACGTTTTTTAAAGATTTTTGCCATAGAATGCATGCACTTGCCAGAGAGAGACACACACACACAGAGGAAAAGTGAGAAATCATCCTCCCCCGGAGGGATGGCCATGCCACCCTTCTTTCTCCTTTAGTCTCCTTTCAGGATTCTGGGTATGCACACATATGCACCTGGAGTTATTTTCAAGCTGCTGGGTCTGGAACTTGGTCAACCTCCCATGGTCAACCCTGTGTGAGTCCAACACCTTAACCACTATGCCATCTACTGGCCCCATTAATGTTTTTAGCAGGGAGAACTTTACTTCTCTTGAAATCCCCAAGTTGGAAACTACTCGATTTTGCTGTCTGTTCATCAAATCTGCTGATGTGCTCAGCAGAGGCCCGATGGAAGGATGGAGTGAGCATGCTTGGGCAGCCCCATCCAGACCACTGCATTCCCTGCAAATCAGCATAGAGATGGATCGTATAGCAGTGAGACTCTGATATGATGAAAGACTGTTACATGATGTCATTGACTATAGGAACAGAAGGACCAAGAAGTGACTTTGTGACTCACCTGACACTACGGTGACACACTGCTATCGCCTTGGAGGTACAACCACCCCCATCACAAAGAATTCTACACTCACCAGAAGAAGGCAAACCTTCCTGAGGCAGCACATGTGAGAAAATATGGCCACAGTCCAGGTAGATTTTTCCAGAACCACACCCAGCTGAGAGCCCTTGCCCCAGCAGGAAAGTCTGGTTATTATTTGGATCAGTGCATGAAGGCCCAGAGGGACTCCTGTGCTCTGTCTGATGGCAGCAGTAGAGCACAGCTCTGCGGAGTGGCTCTCTCGTGCTGCTCCCTCCCTCACCTAAGACAGGGCACTGCCTCCTTGTCAGGTGTGATGGTATGAGTATAAGGTTAAGTTAGCCTGAGTATGCTTCAGAAGTTTATGCTAATAAAGATATTTAAAATGAAGATTTTAGTGGAGTTGAGACATGAAGGAAGTTTAGAAGCTGCCTACTCTATCCGGTCAGTATGAAGTACGTTGATATTAAGCCACAAACAAATAAGCTAAAACCAAGCACCTTATCAGTCCTCCAGTTACATAGCAACATAATTATCAGGTCAAACTGTGTGTGTGTCTGTGTGTGTGTGTGTGTGTGTGTGTGCATGCATAGTGTTAGAAAACCCTGCAATTCAGTCATTTTTCATACGTATCTCAAAAAAGAGAAATATCTACATGAGAATGGTGATATTGCATGTATATGAAAATAGTTCTTTTGTTTCTGGCTCTGCACTCTTACCTGGGATCTATGTAATTTTATTCAAGTCTAGCCATGTTATTTTTTATTGCTACACCAATAATACACTACTCAAAGTTGTGCTTTAGCATTTGCTTTTATTCTACACTAATAATGCGTTGCTCAAAGTTGTTCTTGAATGTGTCTTTATTAATAGTAATAGCTACCGTTGACTAAGCTCTGTCTTTGTGCCAGACACCACTGCCAGGTACATCTTATCCCGTGTGTGTATTATAACAACTCCTCGAAGGGGGAACTATAGTTCTATTTTTATAGACAAAGGAATAATGTTACGAGGTTGTAACTTTCCCAAGGTCAGAAGACAGGAGTGGAGTTAAGGTTTAAACAAAGCACATCTTATGATTCCAAGGTCTCTACTTTTTCCACTATGCAAAGGTTGTCTCTTTTCAAGCAATTATTCTTCAGAAGTGTGTAGTTATTGTACTTCTGCTTGCTATATAGCAGCTATAGAGGTATCTTGCCACTGTCCTACCCCATAGGTCCTGTTCAATATGGAGCTAGATAATACTGAACTCGTACTGCTTAGCAAATATTGGTAAAGATCCTAGATCAAAGGCCTTGGGGCCAGCAGATGGAGTAATGGTTACATTGTTGGACTCCCACATAGTCAACCACAGTTCAGGTCCTGTATTCGCCAACTTAAAATCCACCGGATGCGCGTGTGTGTGTGTGTGTGTGTGTCTGTGTGTCCAAAGTCCCAAAAGGAGAATGGAGGAGAAAGGATTGTAGCTTGGCCCTCCTCCGTTGAGGGTGATTTCTCACTTTTTCTCTGTCTCTCTAGCAAATGCATGTGCCCTATAGCAAAAATCTCTCAAAAAAAAAAAAAAAAAAAAAAAAAAAAAAAAAAAAAGAAAAGAAAAAAAAAAAAAAGAAAAAGAAAAAGAAAAGCCTTATAGATTTGGTTTTACCAGTTAGTGACAGGTAGGTGCTGTTAAAATGTATTGTTAATATTGCTTCAAAAGGCCAGCTTTCTCATTTGCGACCTTAGAGAAAATTAGTTGATAAGATTTTAGTTTGAGAATATCTTTATTGTATAAAAAACATCTTGATTTGGATGCTTAAGTTTTGTGCAGCTCTCCACTGGGCTGTCTACTCTTATGGAAGTGGAGTTGGGCTTCTAGACCAAATTCAAGGGAAAATTTAGATATATGGAGAGTTTCGCAAAGTTAGGTTGATGTAGGTCTTCTATAGCATCAGTTGGTTTTCCTGAAAAGTCCATGTCTTTGGTATTAAAGCAGATACTCCAAATAATGGTATCGGGAATTTTCGATGATGCTTACATTATGCATAGAGATAACACTTTACAATAAGATTGGTAATGTAGCCTAAAAGTTGATTTTGTATGTGTTTTTGAGATTCATTTCAAAGTCAGACATAAAAAAATCACAAGACCCTGGCATTTGATAGAAAGTGGTTGAATATGGAAGATCTATTGCTGAGTGAAGCAAGCCAGGATATGAAAGAAAGATATTGCATGTATTTACTTAATATATACCAACTATCCACATTTTATGGTAGAGATCAAAATATTGGAGGGCATAAAAGCAGTGAAAATAGCTATGGATGCTGAAGACAGCATGGAATAGGGTGGGAGAGAAGGATTACAGAATAGTTTATCACCTGCTGATGATAACATGTACAGTATTCTCAACTGGACTGGTCTTAGAAGTATTTCATGTTGGGTAAATTCTCTTTATAAGCAAAATTATACATAGTGATTGAATGTTTTAAAAATAATGAGAATAATAATATGAAAAAAAATTATGAAACACTATTTGATGATGATGATGTGGACAGTAATGTCTTTGTTTTACTGATATGTGTGGTAATCGTGCTGGAAAAAGAAATGTAATACACTGTAAATGTATATATGATTCAGTGTAATATAAAAAGATTATGACAATAATAAATAAAATAATAACCCAAATATTTATTGAGTATGTACTATGTGTCAGAATGGTTCTAGGTGTTGAAGATAAAGCAATGAATAAATATGACAAAAATTTCTGAGGTTATGGAGCTTACAATCTGCTGCAAGAAGACAGGAAATAAACATATAAATAAAGTATGTAATGTATTGGATGAGTGAAGGACCATGGATAAAAGGAAAGCAGGAAATCAGTGTGGTGTGACAGTCTGGGATAGGTATTGCAAGTTTTTCAGTGATCATGGAAGGCTTCCCTAAGAGAATGACATTTGAGCACGGATGTATAAAAGCTGAGGGAGCGAGTCATGTAGATATTGGAAGGAAGAGTGCCCCTGGTGAACAGAACAGGTATCAAGGCCCGGAGAGCGTGTCTGGCATGTTGAAGAGTTGGCAAGGTGGCCAGTAAGGATGTATAAAGTGAGCAATGGGAAAACAGTAGGAGGTCAAGCCAGAGAGGCAACAAGTGCATGTGGCCGGTAAGCCCCAGTGTAAACGTTCTCTTTTGCTCTGCACTGGAGAAGTCCTACAGGGTTTTAGAGAAGGGACTTACATATTGGCAGGAACCTTAGGCTGCTAGGTTAGGAATAGATGTTGCTGGAAATAGAGGGTGATATTAGTGCATTCATTTTCTGTGCTGTATAACAAATTTTCAAAGCTTAGCAACTCAAAACGATGCCCACGTATTATCTCACAGTTTCTGTGTGTAAAATTCTGGGTCCAGTCTAGATGGCCCACTGAAGACTGCATTCAGGTGTCAGCCAGTACTGGGATCTCATTTGGAAGCTCAACTTGGGACGGGTGAACTTTCAAGCTCAGGTACTTGGCAGAATTATATTCTTGCAGCTGTAGGATTTGTGGTAACTATCTTCTTGAAAGTCAACCAAAACAGAGATAGAAAAAGAGAGAGAGGCTGAGAGAGACTATGAATCAAGTTTGCTAGCAACAGTCATATAGAATACCATAGTCATGGGTGTGCCATCCCATACACGTTGCCATAACACATTGGACAGAAAGAAACGTCAGATCTCACCTACGTTCAGAGGGAGCAAATTCCACAACAGTGAGCATAGCAGGACGAGGGGTTCCTAGAGACTGTCTTAAAGTCTGGGGGCCACAGTTAAGAAAAGCCAATCAGGAGGAGGTAGGCAAGAAGTACAATAATTAGGCTGAAAGAACAAAACAAAGCCCATTATATAACCTGTCTTCTGATGATAGCTTGGACTCAACAAGGCTAATTTGAATGTGATAAGCCAGAGATCTTCATCAACCTCCCTGGGCATTTTATGGCCTAGTTCCTCACCATCAGGTCCATAATGCTCTTGCCTGAGTGCTAGTAACCATCAAAGATTAGTTCGTCTTGTCTGAGACAGGCCCACATTGCTGCAATCCTCCTACACTGATCGGTACCACTCCCAGCAGCCTTAACCACCATGCCACCTGCTGGCTCCACCCAGCAGACCAGCAGGGCCTGTACTGTGCATTGCTGTGGAGCAGGGAGCAGGGCCTACTCTGGGGCTCTGGGACTCCTTGCTACTGACAGTGGTCTACCTCCTTGTGATACCTGTGTATCTGTTCTCACGTCAGAGCTCTCCCATCTTCAGGGTTTCATCCCCCTGATAATGACACCCCTGTGCCTGAGTGCGAGGTCAGAATCACAGCCTTGGTGCTGTCCACTTACAACTGTTATTTGCCTTTATTCTTCTGTTAAGTTCCTTTTCTGGTTGTTTCTGCTGGCCTCCTTAATACTAATGCTACACCCCTACACTCCTTAGGAACTGATATTCTGTTCTAAAACCCATTTGGCCATTCCTTCCTGGACTGCTTAGGATTGGTGACTTTATATTTTTTCTAATGCTTGGCCCGTGACCTCCTGCTGCCACTTGAACTAGCTCAACCAGCCAGCCTGGGACACTTCTTACAAGTATTTTTCTATTAAAACTGTTTCATTGTTGACAAACAGCAAGATATCACATAGCCAAGGTTGTCCCATAATGCCTAGGATACAGATTAAAGGGATTTGTTGTTGCTGCTGCTGCTGCTGTTAAACTTTCATTCTTTCTTCTGTGAGAAAGAGACAGAGACAGTCAGAGACAGTACTCTCAATAGGGTTCTAAGGCCACAAGCAATCCCCTGCTTTAGCTAGCCCTGGATCATGGGTATAGGCATGCATGGCATTCTCAGGGAGTCTCTGGATACAAGCTAGGGACCTTTGCATGTGGATCTGCCTCACAGAGTGTCACACTTTACTGCTGCACCACCATCTGGCCCCCAAGATTTAAGGATGTATTATTGCAAAGTTTTTAAATGAAAAAAGTCCTTTTTCATTTTCTCTTTGTGTGTCTTCTGAATCTACCTTCAAGTAAAGTGATATGACTCTTCTGCATCTTGGCCTGATGTTCCTCTGCAAATCTGGGTGTGCGTATTTGATTACCCGCTCATTAGCACCACATAAAAACTCTGGGCCTAGTATTGGTAGGGGTGCAAAGTTATCTGAATACAACTGGTTCTGCTCAATCAGGGCTAACATTTTTGTGAAGCCATCTGGAATTTTTTCCCCCGCATCCCCTTGCCTTTTCACATAAAGCATGTGGTGATATTAGTGTCTCTGGAATTTTGTGGCATTTCTTCAGTGTTCTCTTTGTTGGGGAAAAACGCATTTAGCACTTCTCCTGGTCAGGAAATCTCAGCAAGTCTGCCAGTAAAGCCCGTCAGCTCGGCTTGCCTTCTCTCCTCTTCCATCTGCCTTCTCAAATTTTTCACACCTTTACAAATTCTTGGAAATGTTTTTTTATTCACTTAGTCTGCAGACCTAATTGCCTCATGACTCTACACACAGCCTAGAGTCTCAACATAGGGACTGCTTTATCTCATAAAAGCTTCCCACAGCCTGGAGCTCCTTATCTTCTGTCATCAAGAAAATCTCTCTGACCTCACCCTTTACGTTCTTCAGCCCTCAGTCTGCTATTCCCCAGTCACCAATAGAATGATTATTTAATATTTCCCATAAACACACAAGGCTCCATAGGATATATCATGCCAAAAACACCACAAGGTCTCTGTCGTGAAGACCTCACATTCTGATGTCACTCTGGAGGTTATCAAAACACTAGGACCTTAGCCTCGTGTTGTCTCCGTGGAAGAGCGCAGCCCAAGAGAGCGGCATTGCTTCCAGATTTTTTAGAAGGGGCATATCAGTCATTCGGCTGATGTGAGTCAGAAGTCAGGCTCGCCATTGAGCAGTCTGCACTGTGCAGACCTGCCCCTGACACACGCTGCAGCTCTCCTTTAAGTCAAAGAGTGCCTCTGGGTTCGGTGAGTCATCCTTTCCCAGGTTACCAAGGCTGAGATACAGTGTTGATGAAAGACAGTCTAAGTTGTTACAGTGATTCACTTAACCCTTAGTTTGGGAGTCTATCACCCCAGGGTTTTCTTGTTCCTGCCATAAAGAGTTCCTAGCTGAGCACATGGAGTCCTGCTGGATATATAACTAAGCATTCAAATAGTACTAGATGACAAAAGGAAAATTTTGTAACAGGCTCTTCAAGTAGACTTAAGGGGAGGGCAAGGAATGATTCTTATTTTCTCTAATCTTAGTTTCCGTTTCAGTAAATGGGAATAATAATACACCCCATAAGGCTCATGGTAGAATGAAATATCCAAACACACCTTGCAGAGCACCAGACACTGCCTGTTGACATGGCCTGTCTGCCGAGCCCTTCACAAAGGAAACCACCAATGCACCTGCCTCGGCAGCCATGCCCGGGAGTAATACAGATTCAGAGTTTGTCCTCCTGTCCTTCTCTTTGCCTCAGCCATGGCTAAAGGAAGTACAATAAGGCAGAAGCACTCTAAAATGCTCGTAAGTGAATGCTTATTTCAGGAATGATCATAAAATATAGAAACATTCAATAACCAAAAGATTCTGAAACCTGTGGGGACCAATACAGAGGCACCAAAGAAGTCCATGAAAAATAAAATATGCAGCACAATTTAAAAGCCAATAGTGTCAGAACTGACTTATTCATTTTCTTTAAGTGAGAACAATCTTACAGATGATGCCTGAAAGTCAGGAAATGATTTCAGAGCTGGGCACTCAGGTTTTTCTGGCCTTTTCCGTTTCTCCCTCTCTACCTTCATGTGTTGGGAGATGCTGAAAGTCTGTGGGTATCAGGAAGGAATGTTTGTGTGTATGAGTGTGTGTGTGAGTGTGTGTGTGCACGTGTGCGTATGGGGCTCGAGTTAGGGGTGTATTTCATTTAAGAAAGAATAACATGAAGAATGAATTACTGGGACCAGTAGATGGTATAATGGTTACAATGGTTACATTGCTGGGCTCTGAACTATTGCTGTAGTTGAGTCCTGGACCCAGCAACTTAAAATTCACACTGGGCACATGTGCATGCATGCCCAACATCCCAAGAGGAGAATGGAGGAGAAGGGATGGTGCTTGCTTTCTTTCTCTCTGTCTCTCTCTGTTTCTCAGGTGAGCACAAGCATCCAATAGCAAAAAAAAAAAATCTCTCTCATAAAAAAAGAGAGTGAATTGTTTAGGGGACTGGGGAGTGCTGCAGTGGTAATGCGTCAGGACACACACAAGAAACCCAAGGCCTCCCTCAACACATTGCGATCGCCTGTGCACATGCCCCTGGCTGAGGCTAGGGTAGATTGCAAGTAAAGGCCTTATTGAAGGTGCTTGTCCCTCTGTCTTCTGTCTCTCCCTCTGTCTCTGTCTCTCTCATGGAAGAAATAAATAAACTTAGGAAAGAGAGGATTAATTATTTATTGCACTGTGCCCTGTCCAATATCTCAGCAGTCCATGTTTTTGCACTGCTGTGCTTTGTCATAGTACCTTGGAATTACATCTCCAGAGAACTTGGTATATGTCTCATATATAATATATTTAGGATATTAAATATTATGCAGCCACATGAGCATTTTGGGAAATGATTGTTAATTCTTATTAATTTTTTTAACTGAAAAGTTTTAAAAGCAATCTATGAAGCAAACAAATAAAAGTATCAGAACTGTATCTGGTCTAACTTTGATGTACAAGCAGGTTATTAAATAGCTGGTATCTGCTCAGTGATCTTTTTATTATATTTTATTTTCTAAAGTTAATTAGCTATAAATTCACTTTAAAAATCTTGTAGATCTAACTTTAGCATAAGGAAATAAGAAAATAATAGCTTGCTATCTGATACTATGTTATCATTACTGAGATTCATTACTAGTTGAACTTTACTCATATCAGAGTCTTGGAAGTTGTTCACTTATAAATAATTGCTTGAGAATGTATAAGATTAAAAATTTGTTGGGATCAGCAGATTGCATAATGGCTATGTCATTGGATTCCCATGTAGTCAACTGTGGTTTGAGTCCTGGACCTGGTGGCTTAAACTCACACTGGGCCTGGGTGCGTGCATGCCCAAGATCCCGAAAGTAGAATGGAGGAGAAGGGATTGTGGCATGGCCATCCCCCCTGGGGGATGATTTCTCGCTTTCTGTCTCTGTCTCTCTCTGTCTTTCTGGTGAGTGCATGTGCCCTATAGCAGAAAACCTCTCTTCCCCCAAAAATTTGCTATTAAAAAGAGAAACAAGTGCTCACTAGGCTATGAAGAAAGGAGATCTCTTGTGCACTGTCGGTAGGGATGTAAATTAGCAGAACTACCATGGAAAACAGTATGGAGCTTCCTCAAAAAACTAAAGAATATAATTATTTTATGATCCAGAAATCAGAAATCCAGAAAATACATAGCCAGAGAAAAGGAAATCAGTATGCCGAAGAAGTAACTGCATTCCTATGTTTATGCAGCAATATTCACAATAACTAAGAAAAGAAACAAACCTACCTGCTCATCAGTGAATGGCTGGAGAAAGAAAATGTGAAACATCCACAAAATGGAATACTATTTAGCAATAAAAAAAAGTGAATTCCTGTCATATGAAGCAAAACAGCCTAACCTAAAGGAAATAGAGCTAAGAGAAAGTCAGGAACTGAAAGAGAAACACCGTATGTCCTCACTCATTAGTGGAAGCTAAAATATTTGATTGCACAGTAGAAAGTCCAATGGTGGATATAAGAAGACAGGAGACAAGGGATGAGGAGAACTTGGTTAACAGAGATGAGAGTGTAAGTAAACAATGGAATGGAGTTCATACTATGGTAGCACAACTGAGTAAAGAAAGTGGGTGACAATTCAATAGATATTTCAATATAACTGAAAGAGTAGGTTTTGAATGTACACAACATGAAGTAAAGATAAATGTTGCAGATAGCGGATATGTTTTTATCCTGATTTGGTCAGTACGCATTATACGTATGTTTTGAAGAACCACACTGTAATCCACAAATACATACAACTGTTATACATAAATTAGACATTATATTAAAAATTATTATAAAAAAGAGAAAATGTACCAGCCCTTTATGTCTGCCTCTGAAGAGTGCATGTGATCTCTGGTAACTAGAGAGAGAGAGAGAGAGAGAGAGAGAGAAGTCTCTTGAGAAAAGAGAGAAGGAGAGAGAATGCATGGTTTATTTATTTTTTAAAATTTATTTTATATTCTTTTAAATTCTTTTATACATTCAATCACTATACATCACTTAGCTTGTAAAGTGAATTTTTCCAGCATGAATACATTTCACACCATTCTGTTATCATTGTCCTCAACAGATAATAATCCATTTCTGTGTCCCATGTCTTTCCTCTCTATTTTCCTCCTTAATGTTTTTCCTCACACTCTCTTCCTTTTACCACCCTCTTCCCACACTGTATCCAGTATGTTATAGATATTTCCATATCCTCTAATTTTTCAGTTTCAGCCATAGAGTGTGGACAGAAGGTATATGTTAAGCGGAGACATACAATGTCTCTCCTGCATAGCCTGGCTTGCTTCACTCAGCAGTAAATCTCCCATATTCATCCATTTTCTATCAAAAGTCAGGGTCTTGTTGTTTTTTATGACTGACTAGTATTCCACAGAGAATACATGCCACACTTTTTTAATACATTCTTCTGTTTGTGGATATTTGGGTTGGTTCCATGTCTTAGCAATTGTGAATAATGCCCCAATAAACATGGATGTGCAAGCACTTTTCTGACTAAGCCTTCTCCTGTACTTTGGGAAGATACTCAGGAGTGGGATTGCTGGATCATATAGTAGTTCTATTTGTAGATCTTTGAAGAATCTCCATATTGTTCTCCGCAGTGGCTGTATCAATTTACATTCCCCTATCACCACATCCCCATCAGCACTTAACATTTATTGTTTTCTTAATCTTAGTCATTCTGACTAGGGTTAGATGGTATCTCATAGTTTTGATCTGTATCTCCTTAATGATGAGGAATGTTGAGCATTTTTTCATATGCCTTTTGACTGTTTGTATGTCTTCCTTAGAGAGTTGTTTTTTCCAACTCATTTTCCTATCTTTTAATTGGGTTGATCAATTTTGGGGGGTAAACCTCTAGAGTTCCCTGTGTATTCTGGTTATCAATCCCTTATCTGAAGCATAGTTTACGAAAATATTCTCCCATTCCGAGAGTTGTCATTTTACACTAATTACTGTGTCTTTTGCTGTGCATAAACTTCTTAACCTGATGTGACCCCATTTGTTTATTTCTGGAATTATTGACTGTGCTTTGGGGGTCTTATTTAAGAAGTCTTTGCCTACCCCAATGTCTCCCAGAGTTTACCCAGTGTTTTCCACCAGTAGTTTTATAATTCAACATCTAATATTTAGATCTTTGATCCATTTTATGTTGACTCTTGTCAATGGTGAGAGATAGGGGTTCAGATTCATCTTTCTGCAGATGGATACTCCGGTTTCCCAGCACCACTGGTTTTCCTTTTCTCACTGGATTGACTGGTACCCTTTGTCAAAAATTAGTTGGCTGTATGTTTTGGAATTTATTTCTAGGTTCTCTATTCTTTTCCACTGGTCTGCATGTCTGTTTTGTGCTAGTACCATGCTGTTTTCATTATCACAGCTTTGTAATATATTTTGTGGTCAGGGAGTGAGATGCCTCCTACTCCACTCTTCTTACAAGAGATGATGCTTTAAATTAATCTTTTGTCTTACTGTTAAGGGACAAATGATGTATGAAATTTTAGATGACTCTAAGGCATATAAGTCACATTCTATGAAATTTGTCATGGCTTAAAAATATTAAGTAATTGAGGGACCAGCAGATGGAGTATGATTACATCAGTGGATTACCACATAGTTGACTGTGGTTCAAGTCCTGGACCCAGCAACTTAAAACCTATGCCAGGCACGTGTGCATGCTTGCCCAAGATACCGAGAGGAGAATAGAGGAGAAGGGATTACCATGTGGCTTTCCCCCTGGGAGGTGATTTCTCCCTTCTGTATCTCTCTTTCTCCCTAGCCAAAAAAATCTCTCTCTCTCTCTCTCTCTCTCTCTCTCTCTCAAAAAAAAAAAAAGTGATTGAACAAACGTTTTGGGAGGTTCTAACTGCCTCTGTGTATTTTTTCAGTCTATCATGAAAGTAATACTATTTGCATTTGAAAAAAATTGCCATTAGAACTGATAGTTTTCTTTACTTATTGCATTTGTATTAATAGATGACACCTACTTCTGTTTGCAGCGAATGTGGATCCAAATGACAATGAAAAATAGGCAAGTTTTCAGTTCATGTGCCCAGAGCACTTTTTCTGCCTATTCCAATTCTCTGAAATTGATGGTTAGCCTGGTTTCCTGTTGTTAGAGGGTCAGGGACATTAGAATAGAGAGATAATCAAATATATCAGGTGAAGAAACATGAAGAGTGTCAAACCTAAAGCCTTGACTTGGGGTGGGGAGGAATGATTTTAAAATACTAACTGAATACTTTCTTCATTACATTTAATAGTGTATAACTTTTCTTTTTCCAGAACAATTAGCATGCATATCAGTCAAGACAAAGACATTACTATCCACATCATCCTCAAATAGCTTTTCTTTTTTTTTCAGATTATTATTTTCATTAGTTGTTTTTTGTTTTGTTTTTGTTTTTGTTTTTAAGTTCAATCACTATACATCATTTGGCTTGTAAAGAGAATTTACCTAGCAAGAAATACTTCTCAGACCAGTCCCTAACTGGTTACTTTTTAAGGGACTTTGGGGATGATAATTTAGTGTTCATGTGAGGCCATTCTAAGTTCAGCTTAAAATTAATAAATAAAGATGGGCCGGCAGGTGGCATGGTGGTTAAGGGTGCTGGATTCCCACATGGCCAATCGCGGTTCGAGTCCCGGACCTGGTGGCTTGCTTTCTCACTTTCTCTCTCTCCCGCTCTCTCTTTCTCACTCTGTCCCTCTACAATAAGCAAATAAATGAATAAAGTTAAATAAAATAATTCTAAACAAATCATGCTTAAAAAAATTTCATAAATAAATAAAGAAAGAAGAAGAAGGTAATTATAGAAAAAGGCCATAAGAAATTGATCCTAAATTCATCCTAGTCTCACGCTAGCATCATAGCTGGATGCATTTCTCCTATTTAAGTCCTCCTGGAGAACAAGTTACAAAAACCCCCTCAGTTGCTCTCTGAAACATGGAACAAGCATTACTATTAAAAACTCTTCCTTATATCTAACCCCATTTCTTGTGGTACTTGTTAAAAGCCATTTTTCTCTTGGTTGTATTCAGCGGAAGTAAGATCAACTATATTTCTACCTTCATGGAGTGAGGAAAACATACTGAAGAGAAAAGAAAGTTTAAATTATGTTGAGAATACATTTCTGCAAGTGGTGGACTTTTTCAAACTTTTTTGGTAATGTCCTCAATAATAGACCAAGACCAAAGAATGTATCACAGGACATGGCTGGGCGACTGACAACCATTTTATGTGTTTGTTTATAAGCCAACAACTTCAAAGACTGCGCATTAAGTGATACCTTCATGGAATCTATTCAAGCAATACAAACTTCATGACTTCAATGCCAATAATGAAATAAAAATGTCTACTGAAAACGTGATTACTCTCATGCTTAGCCTCTAATATAAAAGAAATATGGAGTAGACATGCACTAATAGTGTGGTCTTGGGGTTCATAAAAGTCACAAACTATTTTTTAACTGTGGAAGATATCATAAATCAAGGGAAAAAGGAAAACATTTACATATGGCACTGGGGTCCTGTGGTCTATGATGGCCATATCTATACGCTAACCTTATCTATAGACAAATACTTCACATCTGCCACTGTCTTGCTGCTATATTCAAAAGAGGAACAGTATTGTCTGTAAAGTGCTTTGGTCCCCTCAGAAAACACCACATAAAAATATGATAATGCATAATTTTCATTATACAGAGCAGAAGCCAAAAACATGTTCCCAAAGCAATCCTCTAAAATTTTACACCTATTTCATGCATTAAATAAGAAATGTGTATCATATGTTTTCACTTATTTTACTATTAGTTCATCAAATTTGTGTTCTGTGAGGACAGAAAGCCAAAAAGCCTGTGTCTCTCAAGGGCCTTTCTCAGCCTCGATGCCTTCTTTTCCAGTGTTATTTTAAAAGGATCTGGTCTCACAGGCCCTCAGAAGTAAAATAAAATTCAAACTCAATAACAGCATTTGCATTTGTGTTGATCTTTAAGCTTTAGAAAGTGTTTTCACATAATATCATTTGATTCTCACAACCTCTCTATGAGGTTAGCAGGGCAGGGAGTAACATTTCCATTTTACAGTTATGGAGACTGAGACAGAAAAGACTTTGTGACTTGCTTCAGATTACTCAAAGTCTGCTCAACGCACCTTACTCAATTCAAGTCATCAGACTCCATTCATTGTGCTTGAAATAATCCAGCAACTTCAAAGACTATGCATTAAGTGATGCCTTCACAAAATCCATTCAATCAGTGCAAATATCAAGTATTTAATGCCAATAATGAAATAACAATGTCTGCTGAAAACATTCAGTTACTCTCATGCCCAGCCTCTAAAATGAAAAAGAAATCCACCCTGCCCAGGCTGCTTGTGGTAGACAGAACTCAAAAATGACCCGTCAATTTGATAGAATCTCTCCTGGAATGCCTGTGGCACCTCTAAGTAGGAGGTGCCTGTGATGATGTTACTATATACGGAAACAGAGATTTTGCAGATGTAAGGTCCAAAATCAGTACACTTCAGATATTGATGGGGCCAGCAGGCGGCAGGGTGGTTAAGGTGCTGGAGTCCCACATGGCTGCGTGGTTCAAGTCCCAGATCTGGAGGCTCGCTTTCTCACTTTCCCTCTCTCTCTCTCTGAGTGTGTCTCCGTCTCCAGTGAACTCATGTGAAATAATAATAACAATAAATAAAACAAAATAATTCTTTTTAAAAAGATTTTTTAGAAAAGATACTGAGATTGCCTGAGTGGGCTTGAGCTAGTCATACGAACCCTTCAAATACGGATTCAGAGGTCAGTACAGAGGAAGTCATAGAGACTGGGGGCATAGCAAGGATTCACGTGAGGGAGATTCTCTGATGCTGGCTTTGATGATGGAGCAGCCTTCATGGAAAGGCCTACCAGCTGTAGAAGCTGGGAGCAGACTCAGTTGACAGTCAACAAGCAAGGGCCCCTCTATCACAATAGACCAATATCCTAAAAGGGTTTGGGAGCAGACTCTTCCCCTGAGCCCCAGACGAGATCTCAGGCTGGCCAGCATTGTGATTTTAGCCTCGTGATAGTGTGAGAAGGAAACCCAGTTGCACCATGCCAAACTTCTGACCTGTAAAACTGACATAATGAATGGGTGTTATTTTAAGCTGCTAAATTTGTGGTGATTTTTTATGTAGCAGTGGAAACTAATATACTGCTATTCATAAATACTTATTGACTACTTATTACATGTAAGACATTTAATTTTTATTTTAACCACTTTATTTTGTGCCCATATCTAAGAAAGGTTAGTTAAAAAAAAAAAAAAAAAAAAAAAAAGCATCTGGGACCAGTAGGTGGCATAGTGGTTAAGTCGCTAGACTCCAACATGGCCAACCACAGTTTGAGTCCCAGACCCACCGGCTTGAAAATAACTCCAGGCATGTGTGCATGCCTGCTCAAAATCCCAAGAGAAAAATGGAGGAGAAGCAATTGTGATGTGTTCATTCCCTCTCAGGGGGTGATTTATCACTTTCTCTCTTTGTCTCTCTCTCCAGTGAGTGTATGCACTCTATGGGAAAAAAATAAGAAAATAAAATAAGAAAATGAATAAAAAGCAGCATAAGCTTCCTGTGGTAAATACCATTGATATTTCTCTTTATTTTGGGGACTACAGAGTATTACAATCCCTGTCTTCTTGAAGTAAGGATAACTCTGATCTTTATCCTAACCAATAAGATGGAGGGGAAATGACATACGTTTCTTTCAGGACAATGGCTTATATTCTCCACATTCTTTGCCCTCTTGCAGCAAACCTTACTGCTCTGAGAAAGCAGTGTCACGTCACGCCGAACATTTGGAAACCTCAGTCCAGAAAGCATAACCTCTTGTCAACCTCATGTAGCATGAGCAGGATGTAAACTTGTTTACAGTCCCTGAGATCGTTGGGTCACTTGTTTCTACGACATAGTCTATCTACCCTGACTGCCTCACTCACCTGGAACATGTAATGCTGTTTCATAATCACTGACTGCAACCATTGGCATGGTGGTTGAGACACTGGAATCCCACATGGCCGACCGCAGTTCGAGCACTGGACGTGGTGGCCTGCTTTCTCACCTTCAACAACGAAAGCTGCACTTTCTGTTCATGAAATCTTTTGTTTAATACTTTTTGGGTGAGAAATAATAGAGTTTTACTTACCTTCATTTTTTTTTCTCTCCACAGAGGTTAGAAGTGGAGAAAAAGATAAAAGAAGTTGGTTAAGACTAAGGAGTTGAGGAGCAGCAATGTTGGAGTGGTCACTACCTAGTCTCTGTGGAGTCCACCGTTATCAGGTAAGCTTCCCTTTCCGTATAACATGTGCAAATGACAAACCCAAGGTCAATCCTTAGTGTGCCAAAGAGTTGAAATAAAGAAACTGTGTGCTTTAGGGACCAGCAGTTGACATAATGGCTATGTCACTGGACTCCCATGTATTTGACTGTGGTTTGAGTCCCAAACCTGGTGGCTTAATCTCACGCCGGGCGCGTGTGCATGTGTGCCCAAGATCCTAAGAGGAGAATGGAGGAGAAGGGATTGTGACATGGCCATCCCCCCTGGAAGGTGATTTCTCACTTTCTATCTCTCTGTCTCTCTCTGTCTTTCTGGAAAGCGCACATGCCCTATAATAAAAACGTCTCCAATAAATAAATAAATAAAATCATGTGCTTTAAATTATTTATAATATTTCTGTTTTAGTCTTTCTAGAACACATCATTCCAATTTGGGAAAGGGATATCAAGGCTTTAAGCAGACTTCCGTGCCAATTTTCACATTACACGCTTGTTTTAGTTCTGTAGAAGACTCAGAATAGAATATATATTATAGGTATATATGATAGGTGGCTAAGTTAGAGAAACAGCTTTTATTTTTATACCAGAATGTTATCACTTATTAATAAATGTAACAAGAAAATTTTAATGTGTTCCCAACTATTCTTCTAATCATTCATCAGTTATCATTTTTTAAGTTAACAATATAAGATAAAAATATTTCCTGTTGAGATAGTCATTTTAGGGGCCAGCAGATGGCATAGTGGTTAAGGCACTGGACTCCCACATGGTTGATTGTGGTTCAAGTCTCAGACCTGGCAGCTTGAAACTCACACAGGGCGTGTATGCATGCATGTGTGCCTAAAATCCTGAGAGGAGAATGGAGGAGAAGGGATTATGGCATGGCCATCCTCCGAAAGTGGGGTGATTTTTCACTTTCTATCTCTCTGTCTCTGTCTGCTCCTCTGGCAAGTGCATGTACCCTATTGCAAAAATCTCTCTCAAAATAAAATAAAATAAAATAAAGATAGTCATTTTAAGTGAGCCACAATGAGTAAGTTGGTCTTCTTACTCATATATGACAAATTTATTCTAAAAATAAGCTGTATGGGGGGAGTATATTCCATATAACTAGTAATAAGTAGAGATCAAAATAAACATCTGAAAAAACATATATTTCAAGAAATTTTGGCACAAAGTAGGAAAACTCTACAGAATGTATAAGCTCTTGCTCTTTCCCACTATACACGATGGCAGGTGAAAAAGCTGCAAAGCAGGATACTAAGGAGAAGAAACCTGAAGCCAAGAAGGCTGATGCCAGTGGCAAGGTTAAAAAGGGTGACCCCAGGGCTAAAAAGCCCAAGAAGGGGAAGCCCCATTGCAGCCGAAACCCTGTCCTAGTCCGGGGCATCGGCAGATACTCCCGGTCTGCCGTGTATTCCAGGAAGGCCATGTACAAGAGGAAATACTCGGCCACTAAATCCAGGATCGAAAAGAAAAAGAAGGAGAAGGTTCTCGCGACTGTCACAAAACCGGTTGGTGGAGACAAAAATGGTGGTACCCGGGTGGTTAAACTGCGCAAAATGCCTAGGTCTTATCCTACTGAAGATGTGCCTCGAAAGCTGTTGAGCCACGAAAAAAACCCTTCAGTCAGCCTGTGAGAAAGCTGCGAGCCAGTATCACTCCTGGGACCATCTGGTCATCCTCACTGGCCGCCACAGAGGCAAGGGAGTGGTTTTCCTGAAGCAGCTGAGCAGCGGCTTGCTACTTGTAACAGGACCGCTGGTTCTCAATCGAGTTCCACTGCATAGAACATGCCAGAAATTTGTCATTGCCACTTCCACGAACATTGATATTAGCGAAGTAAAAATCCCAAAGCACCTTACCGATGCTTACTTCAAGAAAAAGAAACTGTGGAAGCCCAGACACCAGGAAAGTGAGATCTTCGACACAGAGAAGGAGAAATACGAGATTTCAGAGCAGCGCAGGATTGATCAGAAAGCTGTGGATTCTCAAATATTACCAAAAATCAAAGCAGTTCCTCAGCTCCAGGGCTACCTGCGATCCGTGTTTGCCCTTACAAATGGAGTTTATCCTCACAAATTGGTGTTCTAGTTTTTTTTGCCAAGAACCTAATTAAATAATTGATCATTAAAAAAAAAGAATGTATAAGCTCTTGGTTTTAAGGCCTATTTTATCATCACTATTTCTCCATTTGTTGCCTAATCAGATGAAACAACTTTGTAAGTAGCTTCTTTCACTTATTCATGAAATTTTTATTTATTTTCTTTTTTTTCTTTTTCTTTTTCTTTTTCTTTTTTTTTTTTTTTTTTGGAGAGGTTTTTGCTATAGGGCGCTCGCCAGACAGACAGAGAGAGACAGAGAGATAGAAAGCAGGAAATCACCCCCCAGGGGGGATGGCCACGCCGCAATCCCTTCTCCTCCATTCTCCTCTCAGGATCTTGGGCATGCACGCACACGCGCCCGGCGTGAGTTTAAGCCGCTGGGTCCGGGACTCGAACCGCGGTCGACTACATGGGAGTCCAGCGACATAGCCATTACGCTAACTGCTGGTCCTGTTATTCATGAAATTTTTAAAAAACATTTTTCTGAACTAGATTTCTTTAGAAACTTCAGGATGATACTGGAATAAAAACCAAAACAAACATTTTTTAAAAAGTTTTCTTAAAGTATGTAAAAGAAACATAATTTTAGAATTATTTATTTAGGTTTATTTATTATTATTATTTTAAAATATTTTTCTATAGTGCATATGTACTCACTAGAGATAGTGGGGGAAAGAGAGAAAAAAGAGAGAGAGAGAGAGAGAAAGAGAGAAAGTGAGAAAGGAAGACACCAGGTCTGGGATTGAAATCACAGTTGGCCATGTGGAAGACCAGCTCCTTTACCATCATACCATCTGCTAGCCCCAAAACATAATGTTAAAAGTGTGGTTTGCTTTTCCTTTTTTTGAAACTCAATTTTTTTTTCATTTTAACTTAGTTTTGAAGGGATTAAAAATTGGATATTCTGGACTGGCCCACTGCATTGAGACCTGGATCCCACATGACTGACTGTGATTTGAATACCTGCCTTGACAACTTAAAAAACATGACAATTGTGCATGTATGTGTGTATCTCAAATCCTGACAAGATGGAGAAATGTAGGAGGAAAAAAGATTGCAGCATGACCACATCCCACTGGGGAGGGGGTATTTCTTCTTCTCTTATAAATATATATCTATATCTATATCTATATCTATCCATATAGATAGATATAGATATAGATATAGATATAGATATATTTTTTTTTCCCCTGGGGCCAGCACGGTGATTAAGGCTCTGGATTTCCACGTGGGCAACCATGATCCTGCTTGGAGGCTTGAAACTCACACCGGGTATGTGTGCATGCATGCCCAAAATCCCAGGAGAAGAATGAAGGAAAAGGGATTGTGGCACGGCCATCTCCCCTAAGGGGTGATTTCTCACTTTCCCTCTCACTGTTTCTGTCTCTGTCTCTCTTTCCAGTGAGTGCATGCACTCTACGGCAAAAATCTAAACACAAATAAATAAATAAATAAATAAATATTCTTTAAGATCTCTCTCAGTCTTTCTAAGCAAGTAAAATCAGTGTCTTGAACAGATTGATTTATTTCCATGGTATAACAAATTATTAATGAAATGATTGGATTGTGGATTATAAAGATTCCTCTTATTTCAATTATAGTGTACATTTGGAATTAGGAATAATTCTTGCCGGAACTGGTTTCTTGCCCCAAGTCATTGGAAAGATGAAGGAAAGTGAAGCTGTGTAAAACTAGTACCTGGGAGACCAGCAGGTAGTGTGGTGGTTAAAGTGCTGGACACTCCCACATGGTCAACCATGGCTCGAGTCCTGGACCTGGCTGCTTGCTTTCTCACTTTTCTCTCTCTCTCTCTCTCTCTCTCTCTCTCTCTCTCTCTCTCTCTCTCTCTGTGTCCTCTCTCTCTCTCTCTCTCTCTCTCTTTGTGTGTGTGTGTGTCTGATCAAATTAAAATAAATGAATGAATGAATAAATTTAAATAAATAATAATAATAAAAAACTAGTACCTGGAACTCTGTGAAACTCCCATGCTTCCCCCTCTGCCATATTCAAGTTTTTCATCAGCATGTTTATTTCAAACTAACAAGTGATTTTTCTTTAAATGAGCAGATTTGGTCTTCAGAAAGCACATGCAGCAATGAATTCCAATCTGGCCATTAAACAAGAGTGCCCTCCCCTGAAGCACAAGTTTTTTTTTTTTTTTTTTTTTTTTCTTCCCTCCACAAAAGAAATATACATTTAGTCTTTCTTTATTTAAAGACATGCCTGCCCACAAACATCTGAGAAACATCTGCAGACAAAATGCCAAAATGCATAGTCGAATTTTGACTCACACCTCACCACCCACCAAGACCCCTGTCAACTCACAATAAACACCTTTCTAGCATCTGCCCCAGAGAAAGAAACGCCACATTACCCAAAGGTCAGAGCAAACAGATGTCACTTACTGCAAACCCTAATCATATCCATATCCAACTGTAGGAGACCCGCAGTGAAAAAAGATTTCTGGAGTCGGGGTTCTTCCAGTTGGAGGTGCTTGTCCTGTGTTCCCGCTGCTTCTGACTCTAGCAAGGGGCCTTAGGAGGCACTGCCTCTGGAAGCTGTCCCTGTGTCCTGCTGACAGGGCCTATGATTGAGCACTGGGGTGAGGGAAGCAGCAGAGAATCCCTCATGGTTGGTCCACATCGTAGCAGTTGTCCGACTTCTCATTCTGACAGGCTTGCCATACTCTCCCAAGAACCCACTCTTGTATCAACCTCCCTGACCCCTGCAGTTCCCACTGCTTGTTCTACAAATCTCCGAGCCTCCTTTTGTAGGCTTCATCACATTCAATGGCATCAGTCTACATCTTAGATCCCCACAAGAATGAGGTTCAGTTAGAGGAAGGAAAAAAGAAAGACCAGAGGGAGACCAGCAGATGGTGCAATGATTACATTGCTGGGCTCCCACATAGTCAACCATGGTTCAAGTCCTGAACCCAGTGGCTTAAAACTCATGGGCACATGATCATGTGTGCTCTAAATCTTGAAAGAATGGAAGAGAGGGCATTGTGGCATGGCCATCCCCCCAGGGGGGGTGGTTTCTTGCTTTCTTTCTCTCTTTCTCTCTTTGTCTCTCCAGTGACCACATGCAGCCTATAATAAAACCTCTCTAACCACCCAACAAACAAACAAAATAAAGCAAAACAAAAAGAAAGGCAAGAGGAAGAAAGAAAGGAAGGAGGGAAGGAAAAAAGAAGAAAGGAGGAAAGAAACAGAGAGAAGATAAGAGAGTTATATGAAGAAGTTTAAGGAAGAGACAATATCAACAGTGAAATTTAGTAAGGGGTTTTGAATGGCTAAAGAAAATGGGTGTAGGGAACCAGCAGTTAGCGTAATGGCTATGTCGCTGGACTCCCACGTAGTCGACCGCGGTTCGCGTCTCGGACCCGGTGGCTTACAACTCACGCCGGGCGCGTGTGCGAGCGTGCCCAAGATCCCGAGAGGAGAATGGAGGAGAAGGGATTGCGGCGTGACCATCCCCCCTGGGGGGGTGATTTCTCGCTTTCTGTCTCTATGTCTCTCTCTGTCTGTCTGGCAAGCGCACGCGCCCTATAGCGAAAATCTCTCCAAAAAAAAAAAAAAGAAAAGAAAATGGGTGTACACACCTGATGGAATATTATTCATCTTTAAGAAATAAAGGAAATCTGGCCATTCGTAACAGTATGGATGAACCTGGAGGGCATTACGTTAAGTGAAATAAGCCAAACACAGAAAGACAAATACTGTATGATCTTACTTACATGTGTAATCTAAAACAGTTGGGCTCATAGAAGCAGACGGTAGGAGTGTGGTTGCCAGGGGATGGAGAGTGGGGGAAAATGGAAGGATGTTGGTTAAAGGGTACGAATTTTCAGTTATAAGTTGAGTAAGTTTGGAGATCCAATATACACTCTGGTGATTATCATTAGTAATGTATTATATATACTTGAAATATATAAGAGCAGATCTTAAATGTTCTCATTGCACCCACATGTTACACACACAGGTGTTAGGTGATAGATGAGTTAACTGATCTGATTATGGAAATCATTTTACAAGATATGCATATAACATCATGACGTTGTACACTCTAAGTATATGTAATTTTATTTGTCAGTCATACTTCATAAGGCTAGAAAAATTAAAACTTTTCAAGAACAAAAACTCAGGCCCCTTTTAGACCTTTATCTCACTGTTTATTTGTATCCTTTAAAATATCATTTATAGGGCCAACTGGTTGCATAGTGGTTAAGGCAGCTGGATCCCACATGGCTGATTGTATGGTTTGAGTCCTGGACCCAGTGGCTTGTAAAACACACTGAGTGCACGTGGTTGGGTGCCCAAACTCATGAAAGAAGAAATGAAGGAGAAATGATTGTGGCATGACCATCCTCCATGCGGAGTTCTTTCTCATTTTTCTTCTCTCTTTTTTTTCTTTCTCTCCAGCAAGCACACATGACCTCTAGAAAAATATTTTTTAATACCTGTATAATAAACCAGAGGACAAGAAAGTAAGAGAGAAAGGATGAAAAAAGAAGGAAGGGAGGGAGGGAGGAAGGCAGGGAGAAAGGAAGGGGCAGGGAGATAGACCAGGAATGACCCATTTTCCATAACAATTTTCAGTACCAGCCTCCCTGGGTGCACACAAATACAGGTACTATATGCCTGCAGCCTGCAGGGTCAGCATTATGCGGTTCTTGGCCTTGGCTGCATGTATTTGGAGTTCCAGTCTTCCAGTTGTGAGATCTGAAGACGCTGCCATACGCCTAGAACCTGTGGTCCTGGATGGCTCCCCATCCCCTGAACTCTTCTCCTGAAACTGCCGTTGTGACTGAGCATGTGCTTTCCATGTGTTTGCACACCAAGTTTTTCCCATTTAAACTAGATCCTCAGATCTTTAGACCCCAGAATGGAGTCTTCTAGTCAAGTCTTACCAAGTTACCTCTCCTACAGACTGAACCCACTTCCTGGTTGAACTGTGCCCAAATAAACACATAAACAGTTACGCTTATAATCTATTCCTACTAGGAACTCCTCTAAGGTTTGGATGTTCCCACCAAATCTCATGTTCAAATTTAATCCCCATTGTAAGTTATTAGGAGGGTGGAAATTTAATCAAACTATGGTATTATGGAGTAGGACCTTTGCAATGTAATTAGGATTATACAACATCATCAGGGCACAGCCTTATGATTGAATATTGATAGCTTATTAAAAGAGGGAGGGAGAATAGAGCTGACATACCCATACAAATGAACATTTTAAAAAATACCATAAAATCAGAACCAGAGAAAAGACAGTTTCTTTAGTAAATGGTGTTGGGGAAACTGGGTAAGAACATGTAAAAGAACAAAATTGAACCATTACCTCATCCCATATGTAAAAATCAACGCAAAATGGATCAAAGATTTAAAGATAAGACTGAAACTACAGAACTTCTAGAAGAAAACATGGGTAGTAAGTTCCTTGACATTGCTTTGAGCAATGAATTTTTTGGATATGATCCCCAAAGCATAGGCAACAAAAGCAAAAGTAGACAAGTAGGATTACATTAAACCAAAAAGCTTCTGTGCAGCAAAGGAGACTATCAAGAGTAGAGAGACAACTATACTTTGGGAGAAAATATTTAAAAACCATACATTTGATTAAGGGTTAATATCCAAAATCTGTAAGACATAGATAAGAAACTCAAATAACTCAATAGCAGGAAAATAAATACTGGTATTAAAACATGGTAAAAGAATCTGAATAAGCATTTCCCAAAAGAAGACACACAAATGGCCAAAAAGTATATTAAAAAATGCTTAACACCCACTTGCTGAGTCTGTGGTTCGAGTCCTGGACTCGGCAACGTGTATATCCCAGGCACGTGGAGTTTTGTACTATGTGCAGTTGGGGTATCACCCTGGGGGGGGGATGTATCCTCTGGAGATAAGGGGAGACTAGTGTACACAAAAATTAAGAAAGTAGATTTTAAGTGTTCTTACCACAGAAAAGCATGTGAGGTGATAGCCTGACATAAATATATAGCTTGATTTCATAATTTCATAGTCCATATACACAGAGCAAAACATCAGTTTGTATACTGTAAATGCATACAATTTTTGTCAATTAAACCTTAATCAAGTTGGGGGGGGAGTAATATAAATCACTCATATATCTTCCAGTGATTCTCCACATTTTGAGTTATCCCTAATAAAATTGTATAAACCGGAAAGATTTTTTTTCTATTTTTCCATATGTGGAAGTTTAGTGAATTGATACAACTTGGGGGAAATAAATATAATAGCTATAATTTAATTCAACTGTAATGATAGCTTTCAAGTGCTGTGACCATAATAATAGGATAGACTCTTAAAATTCTATTCAAAGATTAAAAGTTGCCAGGCTTAAACATTAAACCCGCATGGGTAACCCAGATTCGGAAAGCCATTTTGCTACTTCAAATTCAGAAATCACTGAATAACCAAATTCTTAGCATAAATTATAAGATCAGGATTTTTTTTTTTTGGATAGGCTTTACAAGTCATATGTATTTATCGCCTTTTGTTTTCGTAAGATATATTTTATCTCACATTTCTATTACTTTTTTTTTTTTTTTGTACCGGCAGCAATGGGACTTCTGCCAGAACTGAACTCAGCCACTTCCCTGGGAATGTTGTCCAGTCGCTAATTTCACTACCGGAACTGTGTTCCCTCACGTTCTGGCCTATTTCCATGCATGCCTCCACTGGAATAAAGGCTCTGACAGTTCTGTGGATAATGGTAAACATATGTAGCCAATGCTGTTCGATTCTCTTAGAGCCAGAAAGTATTAGTAGGTATTTCAGTTGCTGGCAACGAGAACATCAGCGTGAGGAACTTCATCAAGCGCCAGCACTGAGAGACAACTCACATCGATGATTTTACTGTACATCCAGAGTCTGTTTTCATGATTTCTTTAATCATTGACTAATTATAAAAGAAAATTGGACTATTTTGACAACCTAATTCCAAATTATAAAACTGCAGAGGAAAAAGCTGGGTTGAGGAGGAAAGTGAACATTTCAAATTGTTTATTTTGGATACTATTCCCATTTCAAGTGAGGCCTTTTGATTCTTTAAGTGTACAAGAGAACTTTGACTTCCCTGAGCACACGGGGGACAAATTACACAATGTGATGTCATTGCCTTGTGGATTTCTCATACCATCAAGTACATTAGTCACACTGTCAATGTCAAGGAGATATAAGAGAAAAACTTTTATAAAGCGTATTATCTTCATATGAGAACCAGTAATGCTTTCTCTTTGGATGTATTTTCTCAAAAACATTGCCTGCGTCCCAGTGAAATTTAGAAATGCAATCTACATAGCATTTCTAAATGACATAGAATGACATCCCTAGCATGTCAGCTTGTGGTACTACATATTAACAGCCCAGTGAAAACATTACTATGTAATGGTAAAAAGAATAAAGTGAGGAATAAGAACAGGCAGTAGTATCATAGTAGTTGAGTAATTTTGACAGATCGAATTGTTTTATTATTCTGCATTGTATTTTGATGATTGCAGGGAGACATTTTCATCTAAACAGTCAACGAGATAAACCACTAGAATTGTCTCTGGTGTTAAACTGACGTAGGTTTCTCCGGCTTTCTGCCTGTTCCCCTTGGCCAATCCAGTTTAGCAACTGCTTCCTTATTTGCCTGGAAAGCCATCGCACAGCCCTGTCCTCTGCTCTGTTTTTTCACCCTCTAACTGGTTAGAATTCCTTCCAATATAATGAGGGTGAGGGACCTGAAGGGCTGAATGTCTTTCAGTTGGCATAGAACGGTTCAGTCTTAAGTAGGAGCTTTTCTTATTTGTTTGTTTGTTGTGTCCATTTTCCCACAGACACTTACTTTACATATCAAGGCTCAGAACAAAACTGAGGAACCAATTGCAGAGACTCAACATAGAGAACAAGGAATATTTTTTAGGGCAAGAATAGTACTCAACTGCAGTTGAATGTAATATCAAAACGTTCCGTTGGCTCAGTTCTCTGGGGGCTAACAAAACATAAATAAAGGAATGGACACATTAGCTCTATTAAAACTCTGTGAGAGACGGCACCCATGAGTCAAAGCAAGTAGGACCATTTGGATTCCATTCAAATGAGTCAGCTACTCTTCTGCACAAGTGGGATGGAGGATCCCCTTCAGAATAATTGGGCCATTTCACACTCGCCCAGTATTGACTGATGTCAGGCTTTCTCGATTTTGGCCTTATTGACATTTGAGGTTGAATAACTGTGATTGGAAAAGAGGGATTTCCCTGTGCCTAGTAGGATGTTTGGCAGCATTCCTGGCCTTCACCCGTTGGAGGCCAGCAGTGCCATCGTCAAAGCTGTGGCATCCCACAGTACCTGCAGACATTGCTGTATGCTCCTGGGAAATGGGGAGCAACTGTGGCCCTGGTTGAGGAACACAGAGGCAGACAAATCTGTGTGTGGAGATTGTAGAGCTGAGTGGGCAGACACTGGCCTTCTGCTTTACTGATGGCCATCCAAACTGAGCAGTGGTAGCCAGACTGCTCGACTGTGGGGGAAAGACAGAGGGCTGTGAGTTCTGTAGGATGGGGCTGCTCACAAAACAAGCGACAGTCCACAAACTGCTTCACTTTCTCTTTGTAACCTCCATGTAAATGATTGGTTTTCCCTAGGGTGGGAACGTTCTGGTGGTAATCTGAGCCATCAATCTAATGATCATACATGATATCTCTATAGAGCAAAAGGTAGACAAATGCAGATGTAGTGAACAGAGTTTCCAGAGCACTTTCCCAGAAATACCTCTGTGATTCTCTCAACCACTCTATAGAGTGGGATGGGCAGATATTCCAGTTACTCTCACTTCATGGGTGAGGAAGTTTCGTAGAGCTTAGATGATTTCTTTTCATTTATAGGAGGTGGGTCCTCAAAAAATCATGGAAATGTATATTTAAAAAAAAAAAACTATGCATGGATTTCAATTTTTTTCACCCAAATAAACTTGTACTTTAATTCTATTTTTTCATGAACTTTTTGAAGTACCCTCATACAAGAAGAATTTGAATCAAATTGTTTTCTTTTAAAAGTGAAGGCTAAATAGTGAAAGACGGCATATATTTCCTCCAGAAAGAGATCTAATTATATATCCCATGAGCAGAAAAAGTGAGTATTTTCTCTGTGACAGAGGAAGACATTCCAGCACGTGTTGACTGAGATGACCCTGGGATTGTGGGCTTCAGGGGTTCACGTTGAATATTTATCAGTTGTGCCATGTCAGCACGTTCTCACTAGGAGTAGATAAAATAATATTGAATTCTCTCTCCTTTAACATCCAGAATTTGGATCTGGTTCCAAGGAAAGGAATCATTTTGTGAACTGTGACAACTTTTTGAATCCATTCAGCTGCCACTGCCATAGATCTTATTGTTTTGTTTTTTTGCATCATCAGATTTTGATCAAAGGAGTCACAAAAATGAGAAATACAAAGAACAGAGCATGCTGAGCATCAGCTGCTGGTTGAGTCCAAATTAAACACATGCCAGGGTTTACCACGAGGCTGGGACTACCCAACCCAGTAGCTGTCATTGTACAAAACCATTAAATAATTTCAAATCCTTTTTCATTACTTAGCACAAAAATGAATTTGGATAAATAATAGGTTAATAAGTACTCTGAGATATAGAACAACCCAAAGAAAGATATAGATCATGCCAGATCAAAATTGTTCCTTAAAAAAGTGTAAGGGAACCAGCAGTTAGCATAATGGCTATGTCGCTGGACTCCCATGTAGTCGACCGTGGTTAGCGTCCCGGACCCAGTGGCTTAAAACTCATGCTGGGCGCGTGTGCGTGCGCGCCCAAGATCCCGAGAGGAGAATGGAGGAGAAAGGATTGCGGCATGACCAACCCTCCTGGGGAGTGATTTCTCGCTTTCTGTCTCTATGTCTCTGTCTGTCTGGCGAACGCACGTGCCCTATAGCAAAAACCTCTCAAAAAAAAAAATTAAAAAAAAAAATAAGTGTAAAACAAATATAAATGACAAAACACAAGAAATTAGCTTTCTCATGAGTTCTGGAATGATTCCACTTGTGTCATACTCTACCATGATAATCAAACTTCACTTATTGAGGTTTTCAAAACACAGCTTTAAAATACAGCTAATACATGCTCCTTTTTTTAAAAAAAAAATTAGACAATACAGAGCAGAAACTAGAAATCATCAATAATCTTCATCTCTAAGAAAGTAGATCACTAATTTTAGGATATTTTAACCTAGTGTGATTCTCGTGCGTTCTCACATATATTTAATTTTAGAATTATATAGTATCTGATATATTCAAAAATCATGGATGCCACAAAGCATAACAAGAAAATGACACCCCTGAACCCACACGTCAAACCAGGCAGCAGAGCATTATAGCCGTTTGCACCTTCTGCCACCTTCTTCCCTGTTCTCTGCCTGCTCTGCTCGTCAGTCTCTATGCAGCTGGGAACCTCTATCTTGGTTTTTGACACACATGTGATCTCCTAAATAATACATTATTTACTTTTATAATAACTTGTTTTGAGGTTTTTTTTTTTTTTAGTTACCATAGAGTGTATGCCTTGAGCAGAGAGAGACAGAAAGAGAAAGAGAGAGAGAAAAGAAGGGAGAGGAAGATTGTGGTCATACCTTCTCTTCCATTTCTGGATCCTGTCAGGATATGGGGCACACATAACTTGCCGGCATGTTTTCTAGTCAGGATTTTCATGGCCAGGATTCAAGCCACAAAGTTGACCATGAGGAATCTAGTTCCCTTAACCACCAGGCCACCAGGACCGGCCTGGTTTTGAAGTATTAAAAGAATACTATCCTACTATAGTTGTCTATAACCTACTTTTTTATAGTCTACAGTTTGTTTCTATTGGGTCATCAGGAAAGTCATGATGCATTTTTGCATAGAAAAATATGCCATGACTTTCCTGATATCCTAACATTATTCATTGTTTTATAATTTTGCAGGTTTATTTTGACTAGTGTAAATTGTCTGCTTGTGTTAATAAACCACTACTTGTTTTCCATTCTATTATCAATTAACTTTTTATTATATTTTGCTATTGAATATGAATGATGCTGCTAAGAACACTTGTGTACAAGTCTACTGGTGTCCATGTACAAGAATTTCCATGTTGTGAATATCTAGGATTGAAAGTGCTAAGTTATTGGGAATAGGGGCCTTCAAGTTTAAAAGAGAAGGTAGAACCCAGTCATAGTGCACCACTCTTCAATGTTAGGAGCCACGTGCAAAATTGTGATTGGGTTCCCCTGTCAACCCGTACATGCCAGGTGCTTTTGTGCCCATAATCCTGGCTGGCTAGGAAGGCTAAGGAGAGGATTGTTGCATGAAACCCCTGCTAAGGTTCCTTGTCTCTGTCTCTGTCTCTGTCTCTCTTTCCCCCCTCCCTTCCTTGGTACTCTCATAAAAGAAAGAAGAAATGGAAGGAAGTTAAATAAAGAAAAAGTCATGCAGATTTCATCATGACTATACCAATGGACATGTTCACCCGCAAGAATTTGTCTTGATTCACATTTCATTCAATATTCAGTATTTGATTGCTAATTTTGCCAATTTAGTGGCTATTAAATGGTAAATCAATATGGCCTTAATTTAAATTTCCTGAATTACTGTCAAAGTTTGGCATCTTTTCCTGTTTATTCACCATTCATGTTCCTCTTTGTCTGAGGATCTTACTTTTCTCTGAAGTTTATTAGTGTTCTCAATCATATCTGTTGGATGAAAAAGCTTTCCTCATTGGTTTGTGACATTTCCTTTATTATATAGTATGGTTTTTACATACTAGAGTCTGTTTCAGAGTTACTCGTTTTGTTTCATTGATCTGTATAGTCTTTGCCAATACCATGTGGTTTTAATCAGCACAGCTCTATGTTACATTTTACTGTGTGGTAGTGGGGCTCTGACTTCACTGTTCCCTTTGTTTAAGATTTTATAAGCCATTCTCATCTCTAATTTCTGTGTTTAATATCAGTTCAATGTTAGAATCATTTTGTTTAAACTAAAAAAAAATTTAAATTTTGACTGATAAACAACTAATTTATTTTTAATATGTAGTCCCCTTATTCAGAAACATGGCATGCTTTTCTTTTGTATCTTTCAAATTATTTTTATAGCTTATTTGATAAAAGTCACAACTTTTGGTTAGCTTTTCCCCCTAATTATTTTACTTTTTTTTTTTTTTAAGGGTTTTTGCTTTTTTTTTTGGGGGGGGGTGGCTTATGTGCTTGTCAGAGAGAGTCAGTGAGAGGGAAAGTGAGAAATCACCTCCCCTCCTCCTGAGAAGAAGGGAAGGCGCTCCATAATCTCTTTTCCTCCACTCTCCTCCTGAGATTTCAGGCATGCATGCATACACACCAGGCATGATTTTAAACCCATGAAGTCTGAAACTCAAACTACGGTTGGCCATGTGGAAGTCCAGCCGCCTTAACCACCATGTCACCTGCTGGCCCCATCTCACGTTTTGCGTTACTATCATGAATAGAATTTTCTAGCTGGTTTTTGTTCGTGCAAAGAGAAGTTACTGTAGAAATTTATCTTGTGCTTCACTATTTTGCTGATTTTTATCCCTAATTTTTAGAATTTTATTCTCAGTTGTGTCTCTTTAGTTCTAAGACTAAAATCATTTCACATGAGTGCTTCTCTTATCTTCAGTCCTACCTTTTTTTTCACTATGTGGTTTTACTACATTCATCAGAACTTCAAAGTCCCTATTAACAACAGGAACAGTGAGCAGGCTCTTATCTGTGCTTGAGTTTCTGGGCACATGCTGAGTGTGCTCTTGGCTGCAGGTTTAATATAGATACTTTTGAAAGTCATGGTTGCTGTTTCTAGTCCATTCCGACTTTCTAAAATTAGGAATATATACAGAAAATTATCAGTTTACTTTTCCAACATAAATGATACTGGTAAATTTCAGAGAATTAAATGTCACAACAACCCTATGATGTGTAAAGTAAGACACCTCGAAGTTACCATGGTGACATTGGGATTGCCCCAAACTACTTGCCATACTTGTGTGCTCCATTTAGCTCTTAAGGTGTCCTGGTGACTTTCTAACATTGCCCTTGTCTAGCCAACACCCATTTCCTCTTCCAACCCAACCTGTTCCTTGCTTGACTGCATTTGCTGTTGTCCGGGACTAAGTCTGCGCACCTGTGGTCTCAAAAATCTTTGGCCAGAAATAACATAATGCATTAGTCCAAAACAAATCAAAGAGAGATCAAAAGCTAAGATTTAAAAAGTGTTTCTGGGGGCCGGCAGATGGCATGGTGGTTAAGGGTGCTGAACTCCCTCATGGCCAGCCACAGTTCAAGTCCCTGACCTGGTGGCTTGGTTTCTCACTTTCCCTCTCTCTCTCTCTCACTCTGTTCCTTGCTAGTCAAATAAAGATAAATAAAATAATTCTTGTTTACATTTTATTTATTGGCTTAAGTATGGTAGCATGCACTAGATGCTGCTGCTTGGTGGGCTGAGCCCACATGAGAGGCCCAGATTTAATTCTCAGCCCACGTTAAAGAGCTAGGAGTCGTGGCATGTGCCTGAAATCCCAGTTACCTGAGAGGCTGAGGCAGGAGGGTTGCAAGCTCCCAGTCAGCAAGGCAACATAGCAAGACCTTTTCTGAAAAAGGAGGGTGCAGTGACACAGCATGTCATCCCGGTCACTTGGGAGGCTGAGAAGGCAAGACCATGACATAGTGAGACCTTGTCTAAAACAATATACCACACACACACACAATAATAAGAAATAAAAATAAAATAAAATTATATTAATGCAGTTATTTTCTTTGGAAGTGCTTAATATCAATTAATTTATCTTATTTACTTATTTATTTTATTTTATTTTTGGAGAGGTTTTTGCTATAGGGCACGTGTGCTTGCCAGAAAGACAGAGAGACAGAGAGATAGAAAGTGAGAAATCACCCCCCAGGGGGAATGGCCACACCACAATCCCTTCTCCTCCATTCTCCTCTTGGGATCTTGGGCATGCACCCACATGCCCCTGGCATGAGTTTAAGCCACCGGGTCCGGGACTCGAACCACGATCGACTATATGGGAGTCCAGCAACATAGCCATTACGCTAACTGCTGGTCCCAATATACTTTTATTTTTAAAAACAAGATAAAAATACAAAGTTAGTTCTTCCATTATGCACTACAATACAACCTTGTATATTAGTATTATTTAAAGTCTGCTTGTACTTTTTAGACAAGTTCCATGCAACAATCTTCTTACACTAAATTCTTGGGGAGAAAAAGTTGTTCATATTATGTTAGATACATAAGTAAGTTGCTGATAACAATCTTGTGATAACTATTCTTTTATGAGGGTCACTATTTTGTTTTGTTGTTATAGGGTATGGAGACTTGTCAGAGAAAGAGATAGAGAGAACCCCCTCCCCCCGGGGGTTGGCTACACCTCAATCCTTCTCTTTCATTCTCTTTTCAGATATTGGGCATGCACACATAACTGCCTGGTGTGCTTTTTTCAAGCTGTTGGGGTCCAGGACTTGAACCACAGTCAGCAATGTGGAATCCAGCCACCTTAACCACCACACCACCAGCTGGCCCTGGAGTCACTATTTTTAAATAAGCAGACAAACAGAATTTTTCTTTGTACATTATTTCTGCATAAAGTCCACTTTTCTGTGAGTTATGGTTCTATTTCTTCTTTAAATGAGAGAACAAGTTTGCAACCTAGAAATTTGTCATATCAGATAATAAAATTTATTTATTTATTTATTTATTTATTTATTTATGAGAGGTTTTTTGCTATAGGGCATGTGTGCTCCCCACAAAGATAGAGAGACAGAAAGCGAGAAATCACCCCCCAGGGGTGATGGCCACGCCGCAATCCCTTCTCCTCCATTCTCCTCTCGGGATCTTGGGCTTGTACGCACTCGCGGGTAGCCTGAGTTTAAGCCACTGGGTCCAGGACTCAAACTGCGGTCGACTACATGGGAGTCCAGCGACATAGCCATTACGCCATCTGCTGGTCCTGAGGATAACTTTATTTTCATCTCTATCCAGTTTTGAAGAGCCAGTCTATTCATTGTGAGCATTAATTTTGAGAGTCAAGGTGACTGCTTGAGGGATACCTGTGAGACACTGTTTCTAAGTGTGTCCGTCAGAGTGCTGCAAACAAGACAGGCACAAGCCCGCAGGGAGAGGAAGGCCTGCTCTCAGTATGGGTGCGCACCATCCGACTGACTGGCTCGTGGCAGCGACAGAGGAAGTGGGATATTCTGTTTTCTTTCCCCTTCCCTCTCTCTCCATCCTTCTTTCCAGAGGATGCTGCAGTGTTCTACTCCTACAGGTTGCCGGCTCCACCCCTGCTTCTCCACTCAGCTCCTGGCTATGTTTATTTCTGCCAGCTCCCGGCCCCTGCACCCATCTAGGCAGATTCTAAACTTCTTGAGCCTTTGGATTCTGGACTCTACCAGTAGCGCTGGAGCATGCTTGGGCGCGTGGCCTCCTGAGGGCCCCTTTGAGGCCGCAGCCTGGAACTGCACCAGTTTCTCAGCGTTCTCAGCGGTTTCTTCAGCTTGCACACAGCCAGGTGGGACTTCTCTACTTTGTGATCATTTGAGATAAACCCTTTTTTTACATGTATATTTATGTTGTGAGTTTTGGTTCTCTGGACGATCCTGAACAGTAAACTCATCCATTTTAAATTTCTAACAGCCTCTAACCATGAACCAATTCAAAACGGACACTTTCATTTTACATTGTAGTGACATTTAAAGGAAATTTACAATGTTTCACCTCCCTCCCACGCATTTCCTGTCCTCTCCACTCACTCTCTACTTCTGAACTCTCTTTCTTTCACATACTCATACACATAAACACACACACACACACACACACACACACACTCCTGCAAGTACACCTAAATATTTCCAAGGGTGGATGACTCTGAGCTGCTGTAGACAGCAGTGGAAAGTATGGCACACGGTAAGGTTAGGAAGGCTTGGAGTCAGACTTCATTTCAAACCCTGCCTTCCTTCCTTACAATGTTGCTAAATCCCTCTGGGTCTTGTTTTTCTGTAACATATTGACCATAGGGCACTGATGTTGTTAAATGTTTCTCATAATTACATCTCTTCAACTAGTTCTCTGTGAGGATTAAGTAAATTGAATTACGGAAATCATTTAGGACATTGGTCAGTGTATAAATACTTAGTAAATACTGCTTACATTACTATTATTTTGTATTGAACAAATTGGTCTTGAAGGAAAGCAAGGGTAGCTTCATTCTTCAAGTATCTTTAAGACAAGTGCATACAATTTAAAAAATATTAAGTTTATGAATATATTATAACTGTGCCCGAAATAATGGGAAACCATGATTGAGAATGCTATACATTAACGTAAGTCCAGGAAAACCAGTGACAGATACGAAAAGAGATATAGGGGCCAGCAGTTGGTGTAATGACAACGTTGTTGGACTCCCATGTAGTCAACCACGGCTCAAGTCCCAGACCCGGTGGCTTAAACTCACGCTGGACAAGAGTGCATGCATACCCAAGATCCTGAGAGGAGAATGGAGGAGAGGGGATTGCGGCGTGGCCATCCCCCATGGGGGCGTGATTTCTCACTTTCTGTCTCTCTATCTCTCTCTGTCTTTCTGGTGAGTGCATGTTCCCTATAGCAAAAACCTCTCCAAAAAAAAGAAAAGAAAAGAAAAGAGATATAATGTACAGTCATAGCTGTTTCAAAGGAGAGCATTTTCCAGCAATATATTTTGTTACAAATTCTATACTAGAGGTGGACATACCTCCAGCTTATTTGGCGTTCATGGGGGGCAGCTATCTACCACCTATCAATGATTCTCAGCAGCCATTAAAATGTAAGATAAAGATGATATTCAGTAATACATAACAGAAACCCAAAATATAGGCTTGCCCACTGGAGATTTGTTTTTCATGTAACAGGAGGTCTGGTAATAGGGCACCCTGGGCTAGAGCTGGGGCTCAGTGGTCACTAATGACCATGGCTTCTCCGTTTTGCTTTCCAGTCCTTAGCATACCACTTTCATCCTCATAATTGCAATATGGCTGCTTCACCACCGGCCTCACACCAAAGTTTCAAAATAGGAAGAAGACTGGAGCGGTGTAAGCAGAAAAGCTAAAAACCTCCCAAACATACTGGCAGACTTCTGCTTATGTTTTTCTTTTTTTATTTTCAACTTGTATTTCCTGTAAGACCAAGCTATGTGTCACATGTCTACCTCTGGAGGTATTTAGCTAGGCACGTTGTCACGGACAACAGAATGTGCCAGTCACAGGTGTTGAGGTTGGTGAGTCTGACACTCGTGTACACCCATGCGAGCACCACCTCACACAAGACACAGAACATTTCTGTCATCACTGAAGCGCCTTGCATGCTTCTTTCCGGTGAATCCCGCTCCTATCACGGGGGTGACCGTTGTCTAATTCTATCAGCATAGAGTAGTTTTGCTTGTTCTTGGACTTTTAATGAAAAGAATTATGCAAAGTGTACATTTTTCTTTTTTTCCCCTAGCATCTGTAGCCCAAGAAAGTTTTTTCAGATTTATCCATGCAGTGAAATGATTTGTGGTTAATTTCATTTTTATTGCTGACTAGTATTTCATTATATGATCATATAGACATTTTTTGTCATTCTCCTGTTGATGAAAAATCAAGTCATTTCCAGCTTTTGGCAAATCTGAATAAAGTTGTTATGAATGCTCCTGTATAAATCTTTTGGGGACATGCACTTTGATTTTTCTTGGATAAATATCTAGGAGAGGAATTGATTATTGACAGGGAAAATGTGGTTTCACTTTCCAGAACATGCTTTGACAGTTCTCCAAAGTGGTGTTACTATTTCACAGTTCCATCAGCAGCATAATAGGAGAAAGCTGGTTATTCAATATTCCCACCAACATTTGGTTTCGTCAGTCTTTAATAATTTAACCATTCTCGTGAGCACAAAATGGAATCTATTTAAAAACTGAAATTGTCATTAAAACTTTAAAACTCTGAGCTCAGATAATTTTGCTGATTCTGCCAAATGCAGAAGGAACTCTTAAATGTTTTTTTAAAAAACAGAGAGTGAGAGAATACTTCCAGGTGTGCATCGGGGAATCTAAGAAGCAGTGTCTTCCCGATTTCAAGCACTCTCCCCTCACTCCCAGTTCTGCGGCTCCTGGTGCTAACAGTTCTCCAGATTTTGGTTGATTGGGGGGGAGGGGGTGCTTGATGGTTGTAATCAGGCTCCTCCCTGACAACTTCAGGATTCAGCTTATTTGGGTCAGCTACTTAGTCTCTACTCACCCTCAGCTTTCCAGCTTTCTAAATCTCATTGCAGCCATTCTCATCTCCCATTTCCCCTCTTTCTGAATATGTCTTTAAAAGAAATCCCTTTACTGTTGTTTTTATTAGGGTTGGGAGAGGGAGTGAAATTATAATTTATTAGTTCTGTCTCTCCCTTTGCTTTCTTTCTTTGTTTTTAAAGAATTATTTATTGATTTATTTTTCTTCATTATTATTATTATTTTTTAATTTGACCACATAGAGAGAAAGAGAAAGCGAGAAAGCAAGCTGCTAGGTCCAGGACACGAACCTCAGTCTGCCATGTGGGAGTCCAGTTCCTTAACCATCATGCACCTGCTGGCCCCTCCTTTTGCTTTCTGAGACCACTCTGAGGCCTCTACTCATGATGAAAACCTCAACTCTCATTAGGGAGACAGGAGAGCAGAAAGGCTTGGAATGCCCACTCTGGAGGAAGACTAGGTTGGAGTCTTCTTTGTCTACTTAAAAATAAAGTGCCGCGGAGTAAATTACTTGCCATCTGGTTCTTCAGTTTCCTCATATATAAAACAGAGATAACCATGCTACCTGCTACATAGAATTAGGAAGATTGACAAACACAATGATCTTACCTGAAGTCTGGACAAAGTAAGGCTTTGTAGGCATTAGACATCATTATTGTTGTTACTCAAACTAGTGGCCTGAAAAAGTGTGTTCCTTCAGAGGGTAAGTAATGGCATTGGTGAATGTTCCTGGAATAGAATTCTTCTTTTTTTTTTTTTTTTTTTTTTTTTTGAGGTTTTCGCTATAGGTGTGTGCACACACCAGACAGAGAGAGACATAGAGACAGAAAGCGAGAAATCACCCCCCAGGGGGGATGGTCACGCCGCAATCCCTTCTCCTCCATTCTCCTCTCAGGATCTTGGGGACGCACGCACACGTGCCCGGCGTGAGTTTTAAGCCACTGGGTCCAGGACTCGAATCGCGGTTGACTACGTGGGAGTCCAGCGACATAGCCATTACGCTAACTGCTGGTTCCCTGGAATAGAATTCTTAAAGCTGCTTGCAGGTCTGTGTATGAAAATACGTATTTTAAAACTTACTTATTTAATTCTATTTGTGATTAGTCAAGTGTAAGTTGATCATTGTACTATTTATATGTGAATATGCTGGTTTTATATACTATGGCAATATAATTACCATGTTACTAATATGATTTCTCTTTTATATTTTGTTTATTAAAATTACATACGTGGGGCCAGTGGGTGGCCTGGTAGTTAAGGCGCTGGGCTCCCACATGGCCAACTGTGGTTTGGGTCCTGGGACTTGCCTCCTCATGTTCTCTCTCTGATGAGCACATGAGTCCTGTAGTAAATGAAAAAAAAAAAAGATAAATAAAATTAAGTAGATAATTATTTTTAAAATTACATATGTGTATATGCTGTTTTGTTTCATTGAAAAAGTTTCAAAGAATTTTTCTATATTGACTGCTAAAGGATCTTTTTTACCATACCTGCTTTAATGGATACAAATATCATTTATCTCTTTTTTTCAGAGAAATTTTTGCTATAAGGTGCAGAGACACAGAGAGAGAAAGAAAGCGAAAATTCAGCACCCCCCCCCCCGCCCCCCACAGGGGGATGTCCATGCAAAAATCCCTTCTCCATTCTCTCGTCAGGATTGTGGGCATGCACACACATGCACCTGGCGTGAGTGTGGGACTCAAACTGCAGTTGACCATGTGGGAATCTAGTAACTTAACCACTACCAGCACCTGCTGGCCCCTCATTTATCTTAGATCATCTAATTATTGTGCTAAAATATAAACCAAATCAGTAGTACCATGCTCTGTTAAACCTAAACAAGACCCTTGAAATATTTTTTACACTGTTAAATTGTTTTCTAAATACTTATGTCAATATTACATTGAATGTAGATGACTCCTAAATATCCTAAAGAAAAATTATTAACATATTTGCTAATTAGATTTCTATTTAATCATAAATGCCAATGCTTTGAACTAAATGGCATGCCTAATTTAGGTAGCTATGACGAACATTACATCTTACTGTATAGTATATGTCATAAGGAGGTGTCACCAAGGTAGGATGTGCTGAGGGGGTGTCTATGGTCAGCTGCAAGAGGGAGAGGGATCTGGATGGTTCGAGAGGAACTGAGTGGTGTTAACCCTAAGGTCAGGTAGATGAAGAAGAGCTTCAAGGTCAAGAACCAGCTGTCAGAAGGTAAGTAGCCAAATCTGAGCAAAAATATACAAGACTCATCAAACTAAAACTCAGGACTAAAAGATTGTCAGAGAGGGAAATGAGGAAGTATAAGGCATGGGGGCAATAAGACAAAGTAGCATTCGCCTTCTTCAGATAAGTTTTGAAGTTTAGTTGCCTCTTTCTGCAACTGTGCTTCTGCCAGTCTCGAACAGTAGCAAGCTGCCTGGCAAACGGAACCCGGGTAAACAATGTTGCCACGTGGTAACTCTTCAGTTACCACAGGATTGTTTCCTTGCAAGAGAATTACATGAACAAATGAGGCAAGTGCCTTACACTATAAAAATAATTGCCTTTACTGTCAAGAGTTAGGGTACTTGTATAATTATAAAAGGCACAGCTGGTTACAAATTTGCTTATATATCACCTCATTTTATCACTGTTTACTCATGTATGAAATAAACTGATGACCGTGAAGTGTAAGATTACTTTCTTGGGACATTTGGTCATTGCCATTATTGTAAACTTTAAGCTGATATTTCCCACCTCATCTCTCCAGAGATTATAGGCTACATTATATATTCCATCCCTTCCTTAAAAACAGAAATTCAGGGACCAGCAGTTAGCGTAATGGCTATGTCGCTGGACTCCCACGTAGTCGACTGTGCTTCGAGTCCCGGATCCGGTGGCTTAAACTCACGCCAGGCGCGTGTGCGTGTGTGCCCAAGATCCCAAGAGGAGAATGGACAAGAAGGGATTGTAGCGTGGCCATCCCCCCGGGGGGTGATTTCTGCGTTTCTGTCTCTCTGTCTCGCTCTCTGTCTGGCGAGCACACGTGCCCTATAGTCAAAAAAAGCTCACCAAAAAAAAAAAAAAGAAAAGAAAAGAAAAGAAATTCAAAACTCAGAATACTCTAGTCTTACAAAAGATATTTTTCCCAAAGACCTGGGAAGTGAATTTGCTATGTAATAAATAGGTTCTATTTCTATAAAGATTTCTATCCCAAAGCCATTACTTATATTCTATCCATGAGACTTGGATGTTATTTTTAGTAAAATTTTACCAAAACTAAAAAATGTCTACAGACACAATCTCTAGGCAGTGAGTCTGCACATGGGTGCCACTGGCAATAGTATAGGATTCCTGAAGTCCCTTTGGACAGTCTGTGACTGGGCTTTCTTGTAAGAGACACAGTAAACTAAATATATTCAACTAATGTCTGATGTGATTAAACAAAACGTAGGTGACAAATTCCATCGGGACCTCATTGACTTTTTTTTTTTTTTAACTTGTTAAAGGAAGGTTTTTTTAAAGGCAAAGAACTTACAACAGGTTTCTGTAGGGTAATGAAATGGGTCATCTATCCAGATGAATGGGGAGATACTGGCATTGATTACCCAGGAAAAGAAAGTAACAGAAAGACAAAAGGATAGACATTTTCTTATTTTCCCCAATAGAGTCACAGTGCCTTTTTCTCTCCTCTGTTATTCCTATAATGATTTGCTTTGAGATTTCTCTTCCAGAGAGTGGAGCCTGGTAGTGAGCATTTTGCTGTGTTGGCCTACCTCCTCAAGAACTTTCTTGATCATTGTGGCTTTGACTGAATCTCTGATTTGATTGCCCACATTTCCAGAACCATAGTCTTTACAATTGTAATCTGCAGATTTGCAAGCCCCGTCATCTCCTCCTATGACAAGACAGTACGTCTCAATTTCTTTTACCAGGTGGACCTCGAGGTTGAGTTACTGATTGTACCTGAGTTTCTGGCCCTCGATCTCAGTTCTGACCTGGTGCAGCTGCTCCTCCAGGGCTCTGATCCGAGCCCGGCTCTGCGCGGGCCGCACGTAGTACTTGCCCTCCGTCTCTGTCAAGGAGCACGCCAGGGAGTGCTTCGCGGCTAAGGCAGGCTACAGCTCAGTTTCCAGGCTTTGAAGTGGGTGGGTTGTTTCTGTCAGTTCATTCCCGGCTGAGGTGGTGGTTCTGACGTCCTCAGAGATCGGCTGCTGCCGTGAAGCACTCTGATTCTTTAAACATCTTTTAGCAACATTTATAAGAACTCTTTGGTCTCCATGAAATGTCTCCTAGATTCCATATCCTGTGATCACTGTCCTGTTCTTTTCTCCAAATTTGGAGTTTCAAAGAAGGTTGACAAGGCAATATCAAATGATCAAACCACAGCATGTCAGTGAGCGCTGAACTGCGTCTAGTATTCCCAGGTGTGGGTAGCCCAGCGGCCCCAGACCCTTCTGTACCTCCTTCCCAGCCCTCCAGTCACGGCCCGACAGACTGCTGTGGGGAAGTGAAATCACAGCCAGTTGGAATATAATTCACTTATTTATAAAAAAATAAAATAACTGCTATTTCTGGAGTGCCCAAATGCCACACTTGGAATTTTATCGTCATTATTTTTCTGTCCCAAAACACCCCTATTAAGTAGGTAAAGATAATGACAAGAATGCCAATAATAGCATTTATAACCTTTTTAGCAGGCGCTGTACAAAACCTTTTATATATGGAATCCAATACAGACTCACAATGAGCCCGTGCGGCAAACACAATGATCTCCGTTGTGCTGATATTGAACTACAATAACTTGCTCATAGTCACAGCTCGCGGGCCAGTGGAGGCAGTGCGCAAATCTACAGCTGTTGAGTTCAAGACCTCAGTTTTTCCCCACGCTCCATTCTGGGTCACCTGGATCTGCCCATCTGTGAATGGGTAGAACCACAGATCTGAGCTCCTAGCCAGGCCTTGAACTTTCTCAGGGTCAGGACTCTCTATTGTTCACTTTCTGTCCTCCACTGAGCCCAGCCCTGTATCTTATGAACAATTAGCAGCAGGATGTAGGCGAGAGTACAGAGAGAATATCTGAATGCACTACCTTTGAAACTTGGCTCCATTGCTACCAGCTGTATGCCCCTGGAAGTGCCTCCAACATTTTTATCCTAAGAGTTTGTCAGCAGGGAGCAACACAGTATGGGAGGTTGTGTCATGTTGCATGGCAAGCACAGAGGAGGGTCCGACGAGGCCTAGCAATCTTCCAGGCACCATCCCTGGCACCGTCCTAGCTGTGAGTACGATGTGCAGCCTCCCTGGCCCCACTCTGTTGCTCATAGAAGTGGAATAGTCACACCTACCTAAGGGGACAGTGTTCCTCGCTAGAGGATGCAAGCACTGAGTCCTGAGCTCCAGTTAGAAGACTGACGCCCAGATTCCGTCAGTCCTCGGTGAAGTCTAAGAATCTGCATTTCTAACCAGGTCCCGGGTGATGCTCATGCCGCTGGCCCAGGGACCATACTCAGAGTCTCAGGTGGAGAGAAGAGAGGAAAGGAGAGAGAAAGCACCTGGCCAAATAATGTGTTTTTGCTAATCAAATACCTTTGGGGTAGGCATGGGGGAAGTATAAAGTAGGAGTGTGAAGTGGGAGGCAGTCCCAGGAGAGTCATATGTGAGAAGGTAAAAGACAATCTGATAAAACCGACCAGCCCGTCCCAAGGTCTAACACTGAGCTGCCCTCCCGAGCTCCCATTTCAAAAGTGATGAAAACTATGGCCTGTATCCAAGAGGTAAAATTGTTGTGTAAGCACACACACACACACACAGACACACACACACACACCCCTTGCCCATGGACTGTTAAACCTGCTTCTGAAATAAAAGTGGTGCTTGCAGAAGCCAGTGCCTTTGCTCTGTAGAGTATGAACAGGGCCAGCTCCATCTGAAGTGAATGCCATCTTCTTCCCCAACAATGTTCCTCCTGTTTCCTTTGGAAGGAAACCCAACGGGTTGGCCACCAGATTCCGAGTTGTGCCTGGAGCAGTGTCAAAAGTCTTGCATGTTAAAGGCAAAGCTAGTGAACCTAGGCTTTTTGACAGCTTTGTGAAGTGTGAAAAAAAATCATATTTCTCTGGCACAGTTTTGTGCATTTTCGTCTTGAGCAAGAGGGAAGCTTTGCCTGTGAAAATGGAAAAAGGGTCAGGCAGATACACTCAGCACTGGCAACTCAATCTGAGAGCCAGTGAATTCTGAAACTGAAAAATTTCACCAAAATGCTCAGATTTTTCTGTAACTTCCAAGGAGCTTTTCTTTGCACCGGGAACATTGACCACAGCCTCTACTTTTGGCTCTATTACCTGCAAGAATGCTGAGTCTCAGGGAGCTCCATAAAATGCTGCTAAAAAGAGTAACTGACCATGGCTGGTTACTGCACAGGACGGAGTATTTGCAAGAATTCTTCCCAACGTCAGGTACCATGCTGGTGTGAAAAGATGATGTGGCTAGACTAAAAACAATTTAAGGGCCTGGTGGAGGTTGTGACAAAGAAACCCTGTCTACAGACCTGCTGTGGGGAGCTACCTAGAGGATGGGAAGACAGAAAAGTGAATCAGAGAAATCTCATCACTTCCTACCATTTCAAGGCCATTTGCTACGCAGCTACCCAAGTATAAGTTTCAGGGGTGCCTGTGTGCACACCTCAGGGAGAGCCCTGACAACGTGTGTACAGGGTCACGTGTTTTTAAACTTGCCTGCTCTTAACAATTAAAACATCTGCCATCCTTTTTATTCTGTAAAAATTCACTTTCTTGCCTAATTCATTTTTTCCTTGAGGAGAAGTCTTCAAGACGGTATGAACTCTAACGGCTCAAAACCAGAATCTCCTCCCTTTCCATACTGTCCATGTGGATTTCGTATGAAATTCTCTGAGTTAGAAACTAAGGAAACTTACAGCAGTATTGCCCAGATGAGGTGACTATACTGGCTTTCTAAGGCTGCCATGACAAAACGCCACACACTGGGTCACTTGAACAATATAATTTTGTTTTATTTTTGCCTATCAGAGGATATGAGTGCCGGGGTAAGAGAGCCTCAATAAAGCATGGTAACCACAATCCTTGTCCTTCTATTCCTCGATCCTGTCAGAGATGGCACATACACTCACCTGGCATGTTGGTCAACCCACTGGGGCCAGGATTCAAACCGTGGTCGACCATGTAGGATCTGGCTTTCCATGCATAAGGCTTAACTGCTATGTCATGGGGCCAGCCCCAGAAATTTCTTTCTCACAATCTGGAAGCCAGAAGAAGTTCAAGAGCAAGGTTTTAGCAGGATTTGCTGTGTCCGGGGCCTCTCTCCGTGGGTTACAGGTGGCTGCCTTCTTGCTGAGTCACATGGATTTTTCTCTGCATTTGCACAGGACTGCGTCCTAATCTCTCCTTTGAAGGTCACCAGTCATTTTGATTAGGGCTCATCATATGACTTAGTCTTACCTAAATCACCTTTTCAAAGGCCCTATCTCTAAATCATTCTAAGGTATCTGGGGTTAGACTTTTAACATACGAAATTTGGGAGGCACAACTCATTCCCTAACGCTCCACCCTAAAATCATTTAGTTCTCACATGCAAAATGCATTCACCTCGTCTCAGTAGCCCAAAAGTCCTAACCCATTCCAGCACCAACTCTAAGTCGAAAATATTTATATCGTCACTAGCTTCACTAGCACGTCAGCTTTGCCAGTGGAGACAGTAAAACTTGGAGAGGAAGGCTTTGCTTGTCCCAGCACCCAGTCACCCAGGCCTGGTATTGCCATTAGTTGCTGCTTATAAGGAAAAGGTGGGCTCGAATGCTGTTGGCAGTTAAAAGAACAACTTACTGTTGAATAGTTCAACTCAACATTTGAAGTTTACACAATTATATTTTCCTCTAAGAATTTAATTGGCCTGGTTTATGACTCTGTGCCAGCCCCAGAGGGCTGATTTCACAAGCTGGGTCATTACTTAGTCCCTACCCCACATCAGCAGGAATCTTAGACATGCCAGTTCATTTTCCACTAGAGGGTCTCCACATGCCCAGGAACCCTGAGGGTCCTTCATGTTTATCCAGCTTAGTCTCTACCTCCAACATCGTTGCTTTTAATGTCCAACACTCGAAACCCACAAATCTACCCCAAAAGATCAAGGAAACCAAAAGGGACTTATTGGCAAGGCAATTAAAATGGCAAATCTCACTTTGAATTGGTTAATGAGTCACCAGCAAGCGAGGAGAGATCTTGATCTTTCTCTAGTTTGTGTTTTATCTCCCGTTCTCATGACTTCACCTTAGAGGTGGGATAGGGGGCCGTGGCGGCAGCAAGGAGACTGTGGCAAGAGCATAGAGCATTGTGGGAGAGTAGACTAGAGGTAGAGCGATAAGATTGAACAAGATTTCCAGGTGACCATGAAAGCCATCTTATCATATAGACCACATGCCACACACAGATATTTATATAAATTTATATGCACTTTAGATGGGGGTCTATTTCACCAACTGGAGTCGAGTAAGTTTGGTTACAGATATCACTGTCATATTTGTATATGTATGTGTTTATGATTTAAAAAAATGTTTACACTGCTGACACCAACTACAGTCATCAGATCATGAAAGATCATCTCCTACTCCATTTAGAAAACATATCATAGGAGGGTAGGAATCCTAGACTTTGCAGAGGCACATGATTCCAAAAGCAATTTACAGTATCAAGGGGATTGTGTGTGTGTGTGTGTGTGTGTGTTCCTTAACATCAGCACATATTTTTAGTGTCCTATATCCAGCATCACTTCAATAGAAAAGTTGTGAGTGGTTCTGTCAGGTGAGCAGTCCACATTTTGAGGAATGGGCTGAAAAGATGTCCGTACCCTCACCCAAGGCCAAGTACATGAAGTAGCTGGGGCTTAATAATTATTTTGAATGGATAAATTAGTTCCAGGCATCTATGTAGTTCTGTTCTGTTTTGTTTTGTTTTGTTTTTATTTTTGCTATAGTTTGCATGTGCTTGAGAGAGAGAGAGAGAAAGAGTGAGTGAGAGTGAGAGAAAAATCATCCCATAGGAGGTGTGGCCACGCCACATTTCCTTTCCTTTCATTCTCCTCTTGAGATTTTGGGCATGCACACACACATGCCCAGCATGTTTTTCAAGCTACCAGGTTTGGACACGAACCATTCAGTTGTTCTTATGGGACTCAGCCACCTCAACCACCATGCTACCGGCTGGCTCAGCACTTGTGTACTTGTTACACAGAAAGTACTTTTCTGGATATTAAGTTAAAGTCAAGTACTGATTTTCTCTAAAAAACAGATCTCCTTAACTACACATGTCCATTGCCATTTTGAATTGATAGATAAAACTTAGAATAATTCTTAAGGGCTCTTCTCACATTGATTCAATTTCCTTGTGCTGAGGTTTAGATTTTTATTTAGCCCCAAAACACGTGGTTCAAGTCATCTCTTTTTTCCCTCCTACAGAGAACGTGTCAGTTCTGTCTCCATACTTGGGCTAAAACAAGTTCTCCACCTGGAATGCCGCATCGCTCCTCTCTACAGCCTCCCCATTCTTGCATACCTGGCTCCCGTCGGGCTCCCTGTGGCCTATCCACTGTCCTTCCAACTAGCATCCAAACGTCCTTCCCCACCTGCTGACTTTGTGATAGCTATACCATCTTCATAACGCAGTACGAACATCCCTGAAGAACAACACTTTCCAAAAATACACAGCTAGGGATTTCCTTAAGGAAATCATTTTTTTTCTTTCTTTTTCTTTTTACCTTCTCCATTTTAATCAGGAAGTAGTCAATATAATCCTGAGTTTATGGGGGTCCAGAAATTCCTGATGTTCTTTTAAAAAAATTATTATTATAATTATTTTATACATTTGATCGCTATACATCATTTGGCTTGCAAAGAGAATGTGCCCAATATGAAATACATCTCAGACCAGTCCAGTTGAGAATACCGTACGCATTATCATCAACAGGTAATAAACCATTTCTGTGTCCCACAAATGTCTTGCCTCTCAAGGAAATAATTTTCTACACCCTCAAGTTCCATGAATACTCTTTTGTAGTACTGATCAGCAGGAGAATTCACCTAGGATAAAAGTGCTCCTTTAACAACCAGCTTTCTCCTAGTTTAGCAAAGAAAAGCCCACTCCTCGTCTAACTGATACCTTACAAAACTGTAAAAACCTCCAGAGTGCCAAGCAAAGGAAAAATTTTAAATATTGAAGTAAATTCTAAGAAAGCACCTGATTGCAATGGCTGACTTTTCCAAATAAGCTGGTTTTCAAACTTTAGCTTTCCTTAAAATTGAGAAAGGACCTAATTGAATTTAGATCACTAGAATATTAAATAATAGATGATTATATGACATGTAACTGAGGGAATCAAAAAATCCGTGCCATATTGCTTACATGAATTCCTTACATGTCCATCTTATGAGTCATGCAATAAAGGTTCCTCAGTGTTTAAATCTATAAAAACAAACAATTGGAGTGAAATTAATGTTGAATTTTATTTCAATTTGGCAATGAGTAATTAGGGAAAAAAATGAAAATAGAAACAGTTTCATCCATCTCATTAGATGATGCATATCTAATAAATGTTTATTTCTACATCTAATTATTCATAAAAACTTAAGGTGTATGGGGCTGGCAGGTGGCATAGTGGTTAAGGGTGCTGGACTCCCATATGGCCTGCTGTGGTTCGAGTCTTGGACTTGGCCTGCTTTCTCTCTCACTTTCTCTCTCTCTCCCTCTCTCTTTCTCACTCTGTCCCTCCTTGGTCAAATTAAAATTAAATAAACAAATCATTTTAAAAAGTTAAATAAAGAAATTCTTTTTAAAAATTTAAGTTGTATTAATGTTGCTTTCGATCAGTTGTGTGCTAAGTATAATTACAACAATCTAGTATAAACTAAATAAATATTTTAGTATTTAGAGCTGTAAGTCATTAGATATAAAATACTTAAATTTAAAACTATATATACATTTTCATCCCAGTAAAGAAAAACCTCTCCAAAAAAAAAAACTTAAATTTAAAACTATTTATACATTTTCATTCCAGCAAAGTATAAGATCATCAATGACAGACTTTTAATCCTGACTAGAAGTTTTTTGGGGGAAGTGGAATGAAAATTCAGAGCGAAGGAGGAAAAGGAGAAATGTAAAATTTCCAACTTGTTTGTCTATTTTTTAACAACTTTTTTGAGGTATAAAAAATTCACCTACTGCAAATGTGCAGTTGCATATTTTTAATAAGTTTGTACGGTTGTACAATATTTCCACAGTTCAGTCTCAGATCACTGCCATCATCATAAAAATACCCTTCAATCTATTTGCAATCAATTTGTTTGTGTATTTTTAAAATAAATTACGATGGTTATCAAATACTGTGGGATTTATATTTCATTTAATACATTCAAAATAGTGAAATACTGATTTTACAATGTATTAGAGCTTATGTAAACATATAATAAAAATTTTATATGTCACCTTAAGAATATATGAGTTCAGGGACCAGCAGTTGGTGTAATGGCTCTTTCGCTGGACTCCCATGTAGTCGACCATGGTTCGAGTCCTGGACCCGGTGGCTTAAACTCACGCCCGGCACGTGTGTGTGCGTGCCCAAGATCCCGGGAGGAGAATGGAGGAGAAGGGATTGCGGCGTGGCCATCCCCCCTGGGGGGTGATTTCTCACTTTCTGCCTCTGTCTCTCTCTGTCTTTCTGGCGAGCGCACACGCCCTATAGCAAAAACCTCTCCAAAAAAAAAAAAAAGGAAAGGAAAGAAAAGAAAAAAGAAAACCAAAGAATATATGAGCTCATTTCTAAAAATTAGAAGTTACCCAAGCAAATATGACTGAAAATCAGTGGCAAACTTGTATCACTCACCACTCAATTTTATAATACCCTACTCTGCAATATTTTGTTTTATTAAATTTTATAAAATAGGTACTTGCTGGGTTGATTGAAGCAGTTGTATATCTAACTTTGATCCAAACCAAAGAGTTCAAGATGCAGCTTTCTGTTTGAAATATGTAACACTGTGTGTGTACCACAGGGCGGAAGAGCAGTAAAATGACTCTTCCACATTTCAAACGATGCGGGATGAATTTTCCAAGTCAGAAGATGATGTCCTTTTAAATGACAAAAAAAAAAAGTTATATTTATGCTCTGAATGTTTAGTACTTCTGTTGACTTATATCTCCTGAGATTCTTTTGGCCTTAAATAAAAATTGGGCTTTTGGGGACTGGCAACTGGTGTGGTGTGAAGGTGCCGGACTCCCACATGGCTGACTGTGGTTCATGTCTCAGACCTGTGGCTTGCTTCTCACTCTTTCTCTGGTCAAATTGAAGAAGAAGAATAATTAATAAAATTAAATAACAAATAATTCTGAAAACCATTGGGTTTTCTTTTTCATTCATTTTCATTCAGTAATACTTTCAGAATTTTTTTGTCATCAATAATTTTTTCTTTGACTTAAGGGGTAACATTCCAAGTCTGACTTTTAAATTATATTCCATGTACATTATACACCCCCTCATACACATTCATGAATGCATATGTGTGTTTAAAATAAATTTGAAATAATCATTTTGGGTTCCATCCTTATGCATAACCCCTGAGAGTATGAAAGAATGTAATTTTTTAAAAGTCAGAAATCAAACTTTCTTTTACTGCATAAAAAATAAAAAGCGAATTTGCTTGATTTCTCATTAAGCTGCCTCTTCCATATTTTTAAAAGGAAAAGAAAAGTCCTTCAATTACTAAAGTGATTAAAGGGTAAGAGTGTACGTCAGTATGATAAAGGTTACTAAGTGCGATTAAGGTTCCAATCTCATGACATGTGGAATGACCTATGTAATTATATTCCCTTTAGTGCTACAGAAAAGTCCGAGTGACTGTAATACATGCTAACTTAATCTTAGCCACAGAAAATGTGTTTCTCATTTTCAAATTCGGCAATTTTTCAATAAAAGTTGTTGCACTTCGTCTGATCTATTCTCAAAATACGGAAGTGCTTGAAGCCCGACCACCTGCAATAACAGATTACTGCGCTCTAAAATATTACCATACACCTACAATGTGGAGGCGCAAAGCTTTGCTAAAAAAGATCTTTGTTGTTTTTTTTTCTAAAAGAAAGAAGTGATCCCAAAGTAAAGCTGGTTTTCAGCAGCCTCTCTGCTCCCAAATGCGACCAGCATCAAAGTCTAATGAAAACCTGTTTGCGGACACTGGATCCAATCCAAGGTACACCACTGGCATATTCCAGACCCCTTGGGACATGACTCATATAAAAAACACAAGGCTGTCATCGGACGGCTGGTGGCTCAAATAAATCAAATTTACTTTGAAAACTGAGGCATACCAAAATTTTATTAGGTGAAACTTTGGCATTTCTTATAGCCAACTTGCACATATATATTTTTATTACTTACAGCAGTTAAAAGGTATGCTACCAATCATATGCAAAACAAGAAAAGATTGCAGAGTATATTTTTTACTGGATGGTGGTAGGAACTACCTTTTTTTTTTTTTTTTAAAAGGAACTCCAAATAATTAGTTAGTAATAAGTGGCGTCAAAGAATGCAGCCCAGTGTCTGCGTGATTCCCAAGCTCTTTGGTGCAAACGTCTCCACTGCATCCTCCATTTGGCAGATCCCATCACTAATTTCAAAGGATGACTTTTATCTGAAAGTGATTTCTTGCTCACTAAAACTATCAACTATACCACACTTCATGGGATGATGACAGATAGTGTTTATAATGTGTATTTATGAGAAACAGACATGAACATATCCAAGTTTTTGATGATCTAAAAAGGATTAAGCTTTATGCTTCAAAGATCTACTACTGCTTATGCATTAACTTGTACATTAAAGTCATTTTCAAATTTTGGCATAGGAATATTTAGTCTTCTTTTTGGTTGTGCTTTAGTAAATTCTTTAAGTCTCATATACATTTAACTTGAAAATACATTCATTTATCATCAAAGGCATACCAGAAAGAAGCCTTTGTCCAATGGATAGTATATTTGCAAATTAAGATCCACTTTCAAAGCCACATCTGTCACGTTTTAAAAGTGGTAGTAGTTAATTTTCCTTAACTGGCAACTGCTTTGAGAGTTTTAAGTGCTGAAGCATATATTTTCATGTATATGTTCAAATACACACACACACATTTTACCATAGGTTTCTACTGGCAAGCTCAGATCAGAATCTTGTAAAGGATTTATGTGCACCCAAAATGTTCACTTTGAAAATACTGAATCTTTTATAAAATTCATAAAAGAAAATGTTCTAAAATTCTAAAATTGTGGTAGGTCACATATATTTATAAATAAATTTTAAAAATGTATATACTCTTAAAATTGTATGTATCATGCATTTTCAAAAGAGCATCTAGAACTATTCTTAGAGCTATTCTTACAGAACTCCTTTGATTGTTTTTGGTATCAGGAAACCTGACTTTCTGTGTGCTATGCTGTGTTTCTATTAGCCAAGCACAAGTTAGGTCAAGGCAAAGGGTCAAATCAACTATTGGACTGCATTTACCTGTCACTTGAAGAAATCACTTGCTTTGAGTACAGGTGTGACTAATAATTTATCAGAACAAAAATTGCTTTGTTTAAAATAGGTCAGGGATCTTCACACCTAGATATAGCCTCAGTAAAATCTGTGAGAAAGAAAAAACAGTGATTTGGCCATAGAATGTAAGGGAGAGAACACATCTGTCATCAATGAACAGATAATCGTTCCAGACTTCTTATCTGCTGAGCATGGTGCAAAAACTACGAGGAATAGAAAAGAAATATTAAAAAGTGTTCCCATCCTTAAATTGCTTACATTCTGGCTGAGACACATGAAGAACTGTAGGAATCATCCCAGGAACAGTACCAGACAGTAAGTCGATCCATGTGAAATAGTGTAGTTATGCACGTGTATTTTGTAAGTGATCTTAGTCTTAATGCAGAGTTTCGAAAGAGCAAGATTGCGATGAGGACAGAAGATGGGAGTGCCTGAGACTATGTAAGAATGACTCTCTTTGTGTCTTCCTGTGTTTGTTCCTATTTTCTTCTCAACGTGTGTGTCTTTTTCCTCTGAAAATATCACTAGTTTCAACATCACTATTCATTTTGCTCAGGAAAAAAAAAAAACTATAAATAAAATAAGTCAAATTGTGAACTTGGAACAATTTTTGCCACATCTTTAAAAAAGAGTTTCTATCTTAAAAATAATTATCAATGAATAAGGTCAAACACCAGTGGGGGGAAAAATAAAGCAAAAAACCACAAATAGGCTACTGACAAAAAATTGGCCAGTTACCATGTAACAAAGTATTTAACTACACGGATAACTAAAGCAGTGAAAATTAAAACCATAAAGAAATGTAGTTTTCACCAGACACACAGCCAAAGGGTAATTAAAGGTTGTAACACCTGAGATGACCAAAGATATAGACAAATGGGAGCATTTGTTCCTATATATTAACGTATAGAGTGGGCTATCTGGAATGCATTTAATCTAACATTATATGGAATAGATTTCAAGTTTTAAAAGAAATACACAGAAAAACGCTAGAAAAGACATTAATATGTAGCCTGTATAACAGTAATTCTCTAGGTGATAGAAATATAGGTTATTTTTCTTTATTTTAGTCTTTATTACAATTTTCAAAAATAAAACATTATTTTTAAGAAAGTTATTCACTAAACAATGCATAAAAGACTATTTGTTTAGACTAAAATTGCCTATTCATATTTAAGATATTGCTTTCCAAAGAATTTTTGAAAAATATGCATCCCCAACAGGGATTTATGAGAATGTCATTTTCACAGCAGCTTCAGAGAGACAAAATATTTATTTATTTTTTAAGGTAGTGTTAATATGTTTCTTAAACCATCTTTTGGAATTTCTATTCTTAAAATGCTGCATTTGTGCCTGTTTTTATCAAAGGGACAAGAACTTTAAATTTCAAAATCACAATGAATAGATCTAAAAGGGAAACATGTAAAATGTGTAAAAAATGTTACAAAATCTTACCAGTGTTTTTTGATAATTTTAAGAGATCTCTTTCCAAAATGTTCCGAAATCAGGAGAAATGGGATTGAGAAGAGATACGCTCAAGGTTGTATGACTTAACTCATGAGAATGTTGGGGAACAAAAATAAAAGACTGCAAGTGCTAACCAAGATTTGCTTCCTGACTTTAAACACAGCTCACTCGACTGTTCTAACAAACAGAAGAAAAACTGAGTTTAGTCATCAGCAATCTTAATCGAAAGCTTTCTATTACTCTCTGTGTAACATGACATCATTTTTCAGCAAATAGGCCATAATATATCAGAGGCATTTGCTTTTGACTTTCGAGAGTTGGATCCGTTTGAGGAATACACAGAAATATACTGAATGCTTAAGAGAAGTCAACTTGAATTTTAAATAATTCTGAGATTATAGATAAAATAGAGATTATGGATAAAAAAAAGATTGAGGCATTTTCTTTACCAGTGTGCTTTCTAATTCTAACTTGAAACAGGAAGACATTAACATGATTACCTTGCAGAAATTACCTCTTTCAGAGGAGCAAAATTTCTTTTCAGCCCTGCTTACTCTACAAATGGAAAGTCTTCCGGACTGTTCAGTGTGACAGTTTTTCAGTAGGTTCAATCGGGCTTTTGGGCCAAAGGCCTTTGTAACCAGTCAACAGTAAAGTTTTTCTCAGTCATGAAAAATAATTTTAAAAAAAATTATAGGCATTCTTGGGAAAAAGGGAAACTTTACTTTTAACTTGTGAGAAGAATATTTCTTCTATAACTACAATGATGTTGTTTGTTCCCCACACATTAAAAAAAAAAACACAAATAGTTTTTTGAGATTTTTTTGATGAAGAAACTATGAAAGAATAACCCAAGTTGTGCTGAAGCAACTAAACAGAACCCTTAAGTGATAGAAACATGTTCCTTTGCTTAGGGATCTCTCCTTTGTAAACTGGGCTCCAGGTGGGGAGATTCCAACCCTGATCCCAATTTCTCTCCAAACTGAACCCTCTTTCAATTCACAAGGCAAGCAAAACTCCTCTCGGTAACAATTTGGGACAAATTACCTACATGGTCAACTTGCAAGCTTGATGTTGTAAGATGTTACTCTGTAACCTGACTTGTAACTACCATTCTATGAAAACCTCACCCCACCTCTTTTTCAGATAGTTCTCACACAATTATCTTCCCTGCTCCCTCCCCAGATGCTTTCTCCTTCTCATTAAAGGTTTAAGAGCAGCTTACTATGGAAAGGTGCTGAAGTTTTATTAGTTTGGTAAAACACAGTATGGCGTACTCGTGCACCCAAGAGTTACAAATAAAGCTGGGATGTCATTAGGAAGACTAAACGAAGAATGGTGGAGAGAGCGTTCTATCAGGCGTTGTCACACTTACATGCCATCTCTTTTACATTCACCAGCCTTATCATTTAACTAATCATTTAATGAAACTTTGTGCCTCTATCGCCCCATCTGAACAAACTGAATGCATTGGGCTAGCTGTCCTTTCCAGTTTGAGTGAGCTATGCATCCAACTCTGCTCACTAACTGTCTTTCCTTTTTATTAAAGAGATTTTTGCCATAGGTGCATGCACTTGGAGAGACAGAGAGAGACAGAAAGTGAGAAATCACCCCCCCCCCCCCCACACACACACCCAGGGAGGATGGCCATGCCTCAACCCCTTCTCCTTCTTTCTCCTCTCAGGTTTTTGGGCACACACGCACATATGCCTTACATGAATTTCAAGCCGTCAGGTCTGGGACTCGAACCATGACTGACTATGTGGAAGTCCAGTGATTTAACCAATACATCATCTGCTGGTCCCCACCAACTGACTTTTAAAAATTATTTTTACTTTATTTTTTAGGTAAGACAAAGGTTTTCAGTCAATGATGTCACATAATTACAACCTGATTTGCTTCAAAACTTGTCACCAAATCTATTCATAAAAATATTCTCAATGGCAATTTTAGGATGCCTGTCTGCTGGTCCTTTCAACTGTCTCCTATACAGGAAATGAAAAAAAAAAAAAAAAAAAAAAAGGCTTCTACAAAGGCCAGAATGTGCTTATCTTATTATTATTTGTTTTTACTTTTATTCCCCCCAGAAGGCTTATGTTATAGAGCAAAATCCCAAATAGTAAACACGTTGATGGGCATCTAAGAAGATCAAATAGAAAATATCAGAAATACATTGACTACTGCCAAACAATACAAACTTTCTCCATCTATTTAACCTTGCTCCTCAGAATAAGCAACTGGTCTGATATGGACGTGCAAGTTGTATGTATTATTGGAGGTCCAGTCACTGTGGCACAGAGGCCGGAAGCCTTCTGACTGACACAGGTTGGTGTTTTTAGATTGGCCAGAAAACAGACTCATTAGCAGGATGCTCAGGATCCTGAAGAGCTGGAGGGCCAAGGAAAAGGGATCTTGGCATGATGAGACTGCTGAGAGTTCTCTGTCTCTCTCTCATGTGTGCATGCAAGTACATGCATGCCTTCCCCATTATATAAATAAATTTTATTTGAAACCATCGTTTTCATACATATTCAAAATCCGTATTAAATATCAGGTATAATATCATTATTAATTTCTGATAAAATTCAAAGTGCATTTTTTGCTTTCTCCATAGAAAATTGTCAAGGATTTTGATTGTACTTCAGAATGTACCTTTGATAGCCAATGACTTCACAGATATTTTCCTGCATTTGATATGTCATTAGAGGAACTCACGCTTTTATTTTGAGGATAAAGTGGTGGTTAAGGCAGCTGGATTCCACATGGCTGACTGTGCAGTTTGAGTCTCAGACCTGGTGGCTGGAAAACACATGCCAGGAAAATACTGGGAAAAAAAGAAAGAAAAGAAAAGAAAAGAGAGAAAAGAAAAGAAAAGAAAAGGAAAAAAGAAAAGAAAAGAAAAGAAAAGAAAAGAAAGAAAAGAAAAGAAAAGAAAAGAAAAGAAAAGAAAAGAAAGAAAAGAAAAGAAAAGAAAAGAAAAGAAAAGAAAAGAAAAGAAAAGAAAAGAAAAGAAAGAAAAGAAAAGAAAAGGAAAACATGCCAGGTACATATGCGTGTGCACCTAAAACCCAAAGAAGATGAACAAATGGAAGAGGAGGGATTGCAGCATGACCACCCCCATGGAGGATGCTTTCTCACTCTCCTCTCTCTCTCTATCCTGAAAGTGCACATGCCTCTTAGCAAATTAAAGTAAGTAAACAAATAAATAAAATTTTAAGAGGAGAATAAAGAAATTTCTGCTCTCTCTAAATATTGCTTTTATTGTTATTTAGCTGATGGAATACCAGATATCTTCTCAAAAAAGGAGGTGAATTTACACTGTATTTTAAAAGATTTAATTAATTTTATTATTATCATTATTATTTAATTTGTTATAGGGCACATATGCTCATCAGAGACAGAGAGAAAGAAGAAAAATGAAAAAGCAGGTTGCCAGGTCCAGGACTCAACTGGGGCCAGCCATTAAGGATCTTAGAGGCTTCACCACCACACTACCTGCTGGCCCAAATTTAACCTCTTATGAGTATTAAGAAATCCCAGTTGCTTTAAATACCATCTTTTCAGACAAACTGCCCCAATGTGTTGTGTTTTATCATCCATGTGTATAAAAACTTGAATAGGATTTACAAACAAATTTGATTTGATTCAATAGATGTATAGGAAGTCTATTAATGAAAAATACACTGTTTCCAGTTTATTATGACATACAGAAAAGCAACAGATTAAGGGCTCTACCTTAGTAAAGCCAAACAATAAATTGTTGGAAATGAAATAACAAGGAAAGTAAAACAGCTACAGGAAAAGGCAGAATTCCCAAAATGCCAAAAATATAACATAGTATGAGTCAATAAAGAAGTATGAAATCGGGCGAGGGAGGGGCTTGGTCAGGTAGGACTTATTTGAAATGAAGCGGTAGAATTCCAGTACTGTGAGGACGAGGTACTCTAATGTGTCAAGCAGGTAGGTAAGGACATGTTAGAAACACAGAACCCAGTCTAAGTTATCCGGGTATTACTTCCTCCACCTAGACCTTGCTCCCCAAATCACTTGCTATCGGTCACATTCTTTCTTCAAGAAGTCTGTCAAAGGTTACTGAGCTTATCTACAGGGAGAACAGATGTGGAGGAACAGCAGGGGCCAGGCTGGAAAAGTAAATTAGACCTACACTGTGGAGGATCTTGAATATTAAGCTAAGTGTGGAACTTACTCTATGGATCATGAGAAGCCACTGAACCGCCTGGGCAGAGTAGCTACGTGATCAGTTGTAACATCAGACTAACAGCCACGTATGTTAGGATGGCTTGGCTGCAGGAGAAACCCTAGGGTCTTTGAAGACTTGAACCTGGATGATGGTGATAAAGAGTGAAGGAGGAGGAGTGGTTAAAAGAGACAAATCCATAATCTTAATTATATAAAACATATTTCTCAGTTATTTATCACAATGGTTCTCTAAAGGGTTTTGGAACTTCCTACCTACAAAAAGTAGATCCAACAAAATTCTTTACAGCTCAGGAGCAGCTGAACAGAAGATAAAAGAAAGAATAAAGGGATTTTTTTTTCTCATTTTTTTCTTCTTTTTTTTAAATTTATTAATAACCTTTCATTTTAGCAATTGGTTAAGAACTGATTTTTAAAATGAATTCATAATGAATTATATTTTGTTTTTAGAGATCAAAAAATTAAGTTTATTTCTCATTAAGAAACCCAAATAGTTAGTCAAAGTAATTCTTTTTTTTTTTTTTTTTTTTTTTTTTTTGGAGAGGTTTTTGCTATAGGGCACATGCGCTTGCCAGACAGACAGAGACAGAGAGACAGAAAGCGAGAAATCACCCCCCAGGGGGCATGGCCATGCCGCAATCCCTTCTCCTCCATTCTCCTCTCGGGATCTTGGGCACGCATGCACACGCCCCCGGCATGAGTTTAAGCCACTGGGTCCGGGACTCGAACCGTGGTCGACTATGTGGGAGTCCAGCGACATAGCCATTACGCTAACTGCTAGTCCCACAAGACAAGTTTTTAAGGGAACTCTAGAATTTACTGATCAGAAAAATAAAACTTAAGTAATATTAGTATTTCTAATTAGTATTATTTATTTTCGTCTCTTTCAAGAGAAGCACCCTCAACAGGGTCTTCTCATGCTGTGGTGCTCCCCCCTCCAGTCTTCCATACAGGCAAGGTCATGAGCATGCAGGTATATGCTTGGCATGTTTCAGGTCAACCTGGGATCCTAATCTCAGTCATTCAAGTGGCTCCAGCATTACAGAGTGCTGCACTACTGTCTACATCAGTGGCTGGACCAGTGTTTTGTTATTGAATTTAATTACAGTTAGTGTTTCAGTGCTTAAACATGTCCTTAGTTCTCATGTGACATTTTAAAAAATTTCTAAGTGTACACACATAAAAACATATTTGGAAAAGCTCAAACATATGAATCATGTGAGAATTTATATTTAAGTAGCTTTACTTTTTATTTACTTATTTATTTTTTGGACAGGTTTTTGCTTTAGGGCGCAAGAGCTTGCCAGAAAGACAGAGACAGAGAGACAGAAAGTGAGAAATCACCCCCCCACCCAGAGGGGATGGCCACACTGCAGCCCCTTCTCTTCCATTCTCCTCTCGGGATCTTAGGCACACATGCACACACACCCAGCGTGGGTCTGGCACTTGAATCATAGTCGACTACATGGGAGTCAAGCTACGTAGCCATTATGCCATCCACTGGTCCCTGCCTTACTTTTTTTTTTTTTTTTTTTTTTTCTTTTTTGCTATAGGGTGTGTGTGCTTGCCAGAAAGACAGAGAGAGACAGAGAGACAGAAAGAGAGAAATCACCCCCCAGGGGGGATAGCCATGCCACAATCCCTTCTCCTCCATTCTCCTCTCAGGATCTTGGGCATGCACGCACATGCGCCCGGCACGAGTTTAAGCCACCAGGTCCAGGACTCGAACCATGGTCAGCTACATGGGAGTCAGTGACATAGCCATTATGCTAACTGCTGGTCACCCTGCCTTACTTTTCACAACTTTTTTCCCTGCTAAATGTGTAACTAACTGATTAAAGTAGATAAATCACCATATAAATAAACCTAGTACTCTAAATAATGTTTAAACTACTAAATCAACAATAAAATGATTATTTCAAATGTGAAATTCTTGTGCTCTGATAAATTTTCTTTCTCAACCTAACATCTTATTTACACAGACACTTTATCAAAGGAAACCATGATATCAGTAAAACAAAATACCAACACCTTACTACAAAGGCCTCATCCTGACACAGAAAACAATGGGGACTTGTTTAAGCACAAAATAAGAGCCATAGTCTTTCAAAAGTAGGTCCGTGATAAGAGTAGCAACAGACTGAATTTAAAAACTGTGTAATTAACCACTGAAGTCAGGCTTTCTCACAGGAATGCATAATTGTTCACTGTATGACAATGCATGAAACATATCTATGATATTTGTGGGGCCAAAAGGAAAGCAAAGGGATTTATTTTTGAATAGTATTTGTAGATTCATTGGTAACATGTCAAGTGTCTTGGAGGTAATATTGATCTAGATTACACAGCAAAAGAAGCTGTCATAGCTGAGAAGTAATAACAGTAATAATGCTCATTGGGGGAACCAGCAGTTAGCGTAATGGCTATGTTGCTGGACTCCCACGTAGTCGACCACGGTTCACATCCTGGACCCGGTGGCTTAAAACTCACACCGGGTGCGTGTGCATGCGTGCCCAAGATCCCGAGAGGAGAATGGAGGAGAAGGGATTGCGACGTGGTCATCCCCCCTGGGGGATGATTTCTCGCTTTCTGTCTCTATGTCTTTCTCTGTCTGTCTGGCGAGCACACGTGCCCTATAGCAAAAAAACCTCTCCAAAAAAAAAAAAAAAAAAAAAAAATGCTCACTGGAACCCTGAAAAAAAAACAAACAAAAAAAAAAAAAACACCTGAAAGAACCGTATTTGTTCTGCAGAAAGTATCCAAACAAGTATGAGATTGAAAAATGGTCATTTGAAATAAGCTATGTATTACGGCAGCATTGCAGAAAGGCTTTATCAAGAATCCCTTCTAGACATCATGAAGCTTGGTAGTGTATGATTTTATTTGCAAAGGTTCTGTCTTGTATAAATGTTAGTCTATAGATCTGAATTACATAAATGATAACATTATAAAAATAAGATAGAATAAAATTGAATCTAATAAAATTCAAGATTCTACAGATTTTTGATTTTTCCAAAATATGACTAGAATACTACTCTTTGCATTTTATGTTCAATTGTTATGACTATCCAAAGGAGTTTTGTCAGCAGTTTATAAATGAAAAGAAAAACTGAAAACGACTGGATGATTTTCACTTTGCAGATTTGTTATAGTTTTGTTGCATCAAAACTGGCTTACTCAGTCAAAATTTACAAAGATAGTGGGAAGTTTATTAATATATTAAATACATTAATTTAGTATAAACAAATTGTATTTTTGAGAAATAAAAAAAATTTCAACTTCAGAAAATTGAACTTAAAATAATTTGCTAGAGATGTTTAGTCAATATAATAATTTGGATCTTTACAAAAACTTTTAAAACTAAGTAAAAACTTTATTTTTGAGGAAACTCTCCACTACTATTTTGAAATACCTGATTCTTAAAAGTCAACTGGATCTGAAACTTCTTCTCGTAAAGCAAATTAAACATTGCATTTATCAAACAACAAAAAAGAAATACTGAAAAGATAATTATGCCATGCATTTTTAATTGAAAGTGTTGAAATGGTTTGAATTCTTCTCAACAAACATGAAAGTCTGTGAAATGGAGAAAAAATGATAAATATATTTTTGCTATTTGCACTTTTTATTCACATAAACAAAATTCTTCACAGTTGATTCTACCAAGGATGTGAAGAGATCACCATTTAAAAAAAATCTTGATTAGGATATGTGTGTAGCCAACCAAATTATGAAACTATCTAATAAAATATTATGTACACTAAAGCAAGCTCTAGTTTCTCATTTAAAAATTTTAAAAGATTTTATTTGGAAGTTGCAGACAAATTCAACATGTAATATCCTCTCTAATATTTGTGCTTTGCTTTCTTAGAATATGTCTATAAGGTAAAGAAAAAAAGGTACTTTTTTTCCCACCAAGACTCACAGAGAAACCTCCAAAATCTCTCAGCTGACCCTGGTGTACTGGGGCAGTGCAATCATTAGAATGTCACTGAATATGAATAAATTTGGGAAGCACTGTCTAGGGAAATGAATTTTACTGATTGATGGATGAAATACAGTAAAGCAAATATAAAAATAAGCTCAGAATAACCCAGAAGTCAAGAATATTACCAAGAAGAAGACTCTATCCACTGTAGCTCAATGCGTTTTTTGGTTAATGGTATCTGAAGAAGCTCTGAGAAGAATCATGTTGCCTCCCCAGATGTTAAGGTATAAAGGTATTCCAAAGGGCAAGCATGCCTATGGCACCAATCCTTCTCCAAGTTTCTCTAGAGGGGCTCTTATGTGCTAATGGTGGAAACGGGTACCAGGCACTCCTGGTTCCTTATAAAGACCACATTATAGATCATCTGAGTTGTAGTCAATGACTAAATTTTACACAACTTGAGAGGGTTTTGGTATTTGGGAAAACAGCTTCAAAGCTTCCCTCTTCTGGGGATTATCTGGGAACAGGAAGAAAAGAAGCATGTATATACTCTTTAAATAAAGTACATCAATAAATCAACATTCATATTAAATTCCTCAACTGAGTGGTGATACATATCAGAATTTCTGTTAACTGTAGAGACACAAAGAATCTTTTAAAAAATACGCTATTTTACAATCCCACACAGGAATAGGTCTGAAATTTTAAATATGTATTTCAATAATTTGTATTTCTTAGGGCTACTGTACTTTTTATCTCATCTACCGTTTGAGGATTTTCCAGGTTCAATATTGTGTGCATCAAATTACTCCATATTCTGGTATGTTTCAGAGAATCTGAAGAGGCAAAATAAAAGGCTTTCCTTTTGATCTAAAATGGCATTTCCTATATAAGGACAAAAAGCCACAAGAAAGTTTGAAGGCTCTTGCAATTAATGGATTTAGAAACCCATACAGCCTAAAACTGAACATAACATCCACAAACCTACTGGACAAGGCAGAGTCAAAAGGAATGTCTATGTGCCTACAAATAATAGCAAAACTCTGTGCTGGACTATAAATAATAACCTAGGAGTTATTGAAGGCATGAGAATAACTTATAAAAAGCAGTTGTAAAGCATTTTGTAAAATATTATTGCCATTCAAATGTTAAATGATGACAACAGAAGTTCTTCAGGGACTGATAAAAAGCAAACACTGTTGGAAGAGGAACTATAAGAAAAAAAGTAAAGAAAACAGAGCGGATATAAAGACCTCATAAATTTAAGAGAGAAAAAAAGGACAATCGTGAGTGATAAAAGAAAAAGGTCTACCAATTTTATGTCCAATTCCATCAGAATAAATAGCTTATTTTAGCTTCATGGCACTTAAACCCAAGTGGGAGAGTCAAAGTTCATTTTTTAAAAATATTTATTTTATTATTTTTAAAGTTTTTGCTAAGGAGGAGTATGCTCAGCAGAGAGAGACAGAAAAAGGGAAAGTGAGAATCTCCCCCGGCCCCCCAGGGGATGGCCACACCACAATTCCTTCTCTTCCATTCTCCTCTAGGGATCTGGGCATGCACGCACACACACCTGGCATGTTTTGCAAGTTGCTGAGTCTGGGACTTGAACTGCTCAGTCAATCCTGTGGGATTAAGATACCATGCCACCAGCTGGCGCTAAAAAGTTTATCTTCTTTTTTTTTTTTTTTTTTTTTTTTTTTTTTTTTTTTTTTTTTTTAAGGTGAACATATTTCTTTCTTTCTTTTTTTTTTTAAAGAATTATTTAATTTGATTAACTAATTTATTTATTTTTCACATAAATTTTGCCAGAGAAAGACAGAGAGAGAGAGAGAGAGAGAGGGAGAGTGAGAAAGCAAGCCAGGTCTGAGACTTGAACCATGGTCAGCAACGTGGGAATTCCAGCGCCTTAACCACCACGCCACCTGCTGGCCCCATTTCAAATTTAATCGTTTAAATGTTTATAAAGACACCTTTTACACATATAAGCAAATATAGAGGAAATACGTACTAATTTAACCTTTTACAGGTCATACAGTACAACTGAATTATTTTTAAAGAAACATAAAGTAACCAAGGCTCATCATTTTGTATTGATCTAGTAAATACTTACAGTGGAGCAGCTATATAAAGGACAGAAAGATGAAATGTCCAGCAATCCTAATTATTTGCCCATCAAATCAAGGTATTAGGGAAAAGTGCCTCAACGATCAAATTGTGTTTCTTAAGAACCAAATCTATAAATAATAATAAAATATACTCGACAGATTGTATTGAATATTCTAATTTTTCTTTTAAATCTGAAATAATTTAATGTATACATTATCTGTAAAACCAAGATCATGGGGGAATGCTCCTGAAACTGGTACAGTTCATCAAAATGAAGAATAAAGAAAGAGGGTTTCTTTCATGTCAATTAGATATAGGTCTTGCCAATTCTGCAGAATAGGTTCCTCACTCTCCCCACCCCGCTTGGAACTTGTGCTGTTCACTATTGCTGTTTGCTCTCTTAGCAGGAGAAATAGGAATAAAACATGAATGAAACTAGAATGTTCTCTGACTTCAGAGTAACAAATGTCCTCTTTTTTTTTTTTTTTTTTTTTTTTTTTTTTTTTGATTAAAATAGTAGGATTAGGGTCGAAGATATTTTGATGGTCTCTGGTTCCCTGACATGGTTTGACATGTGTTTTTTTTTTTGTTTTGTTTTTTTTTTTGTTTTTTGTTTTTTTTTTTTTTAGAGTTTTTTGCTATAGGGCGCGTGCGCTCACCAGACAGAGAGAGACAGAGAGACAGAAAGCGAGAAATCACCCCCCAGGGGGGATGGCCACGCCGCAATCCCTTCTCCTCCATTCTCCTCCCAGGATCTTGGGCACGCACGCACACGCGCCCGGCGTGAGTTTTAAGCCACCGGGTCCGGGACATGAACCGCGGTCGACTACGTGGGAGTCCAGTGACATAGCCATTACGCTAACTGCTGGTCCCCCCTGACATGTTTTTATCTATTTTACGGTGGTCATCTTTCAGAAAGCCGGATTACTACTCGTGGCTAAAGGGGACCCATCTCTGGAGATCGACACTGATCTGATGTTATTCCACTTCCCCACGGTTTACCTAGCTCAGTTCTGTCTCTGCTGTAGGGTCTGGGTTATCTTGTTTCGATGGCATTAAAGGATGACTGCTGAATCCCCATTTCCCATATGCTATGAATAAAAGCGATAAGAAGAAATAGGAGAGAAACTAAAGGAAGCAGAACAAAGGAAGAGAGGAAAGATTCAAAGGGACTTTCTCCTGCACAGCCTACCCCGAAGGAAACATCTGCCTGAATGTTCTACGCTGAGAACGACCTGCTGACATAATCCCGAAGTAGAGGAAGAAGGGAAGGAAAAACCCATGCCTACTTTTTGAAAACCGAGTAACAAAAGAGAATGATAAAAAGTAAATTCCTTCCAAAAATATATTAGCAGACGCTACTAGGAGAAAATGAAGAAGCAGAAGGAAGAGAAAGATGAGCAGAAGGAGAAGAAAAGGAGGGAAAAAAAGAAAGGAAAACGTACATATTTTAAGCAGAAATGATAAAGATCAAGGTTCAAGTTTAGAGAACATTTGTACTAACCGAAAAACTATCAACTTGAAACTAGAAAGTAGGGGGCACAGACAGCAGTGCAGGGACAGGCACGACGTTTCCAATACTCCTACTCAACGCAGCCCATTTGTTTGGTTTGGTTGAAGATCGTTTCACCCAGTTTCCTTGGACTTGCTAGTAGAAAACTTGATCTAGGCGGACTCTGCAGCTTTGTCACACCGTAGCTGGGGGATCTCCTTGGCTCTGGAACCCGAGCAGTGTCTCCAGCATGAAGACAATAAATTCCCTTGGCAGGTGCTTCAGTATTTAAGCACCAATAACCTTTTTACCTGGGTATTCTTCATAAAAGAAAAATAGTAATATGATTTTATTTAAGGGAGAAAAATGAACATATTTAATGAATTATTAAGGAGAGCATGGATCCACAAGTAAGGGAGAACCAGCGATGTGTGGAGAGTGGCCAAACAAATTTCAAACAGCAAAAAGGATTTCTGCATTGGAGAAGACTTCAGGCTGCTTTAGACCAGGTGGCAAAGACAGAGACCACAATGCAGTTTCACTCACCGTGTGCCAATCCACTTCAATGATCCAGCGATCAAAATGGGGTGTATTTATCTAGCAACAGACAAAGGAAAATATGGGACAAAGAATATTTTGTTAGTGAAAACACTCATATCGTCCTTGTTAAATAAGTGGAAAATACGCAAAAAGTCATTTATTCTTCCCTCAGCCCTCAGCCTGAGAATGCAAACTCATCAAAGCTCTCCGGAGGAGATTCTACTCTGGATACTATTAGACACCTGCTTTAAACTTTGCAGTTTAAATTTTATTTGCTGTATTCAGATCTACTCCCTCTGCTACAATTTAGGCTCCTTTTCTGTGGTCACATGTTTTTTGTTTTTTGACAAGGTCTGGCTCTGTCATGATCTTTCTGCTTTGGCCTCCCAGCTGGGACTACAGGTGCATGCCAGCCTGACCTTTAGAATAGAATGGGAATAAAACCCAGGCCTCCCATGTGGTCCTTCCTACGGAACACACCTTAGCAGTGGGTGCCACCATAGCGGGGCTTCTGTTGTCATTCTTGATGAAGATGGAACTACTGGTTTATCTTTATTTATTTATTTATTTGTTTTTGGAGAGGTTTTTGCTATAGGACACGTGCCCTCACCAGAAAACCAGAGAGACAGAAAGAGAGAAATCACCCCCCAGGGGGGATGGCCACGCCACAATACCTTTTCCTCCCTTCTCCTCTCGGGATCTTGGACACACACGCACACACACTCAGTGTGAGTTTAAGCCACTGGGTCCAGGACTTGAACCACAGTTGACTACATGAGCATCCAGTGACATAGCCATCATGCCAACTGCTGGTCCCAGTTTATCAAGCTTTTAATGTAGCATGACTTTCTCAAAAGCACCAAACCAAACATTCGTTTGAAAAATACCAATGCCTGCTTTTGTAGGAACAGTAGTATTTCAGGAGATAATAGCTTATTTTATCTAAGAAAATAGGCCATTTCTTCCACAGTTATTTATCACACTAAGCACATCCTTTGAGAACAGTATGCCATGGTCTCAGACATGGGGCCAGGTGAAGATATTGGGGGGCATCTGAGTTTAAACATCTGCTCTCAGAAGAAGGCCACCAATTCTGTGCCCTGGGAACTGGAGCTCTCTAATGCTTTCGAAGATTTTCAAAATGTAACTGTTGTTGGTCTGTGGTGGCTTCCAGGTAAAGAAAGTATTGATAGGAACTGTAGCCAGAGAGGGAGACAAGACTTGACCTTACATATGGGAATTGCGATGAATTTTTAGTGCCAGAGGATGGCCAGTGAATTCATTCAAGGTGGAAGAAAAAGGTTGGGACTATCTTGATAAAATATGTATCTTTTAATCACTTTTTAAAAAAAGTTAATATAGGACTGATGCAGTAATCCAGTGTAGAAAAGAAAATAAACCACATTCATTCATATTTCATTTATTAATCAAGTTTATGACCTAGACTTGACACCAAGGAGTCTACACTCTGAGCAAGCTGGATTCAAACTTGAAATAATAATAATAAAAAAAAAATCAAAGCAGTTACAAAATTTAACCAATTGGGTGTTAATTGCACTAAATTGTATTGTGTGTGATCTCTCTGGGTTTTCTTATCTAGAAAAGAACTTCCTCAACATTTACTCCTGTATTAAAATGTACATCCCCAGAAATGCTGTGATCTTTTCATTTCTATCGTGTTTAGACTATGCTGGTTTACACTGGATGCAGTCCAATGTAAAAGAGGGCTCCTTTGTGCTTCATTGCGGACCTTTCATAAGAATACCGCTGTAAATATCTACTGAGCATGTACTACATGTCGGCCCTGCCCTGAAAAATGTGCAGCTAACATCAGCCCTATGCTGCAGTTACTAGGGTCATTCTGAGTTTGAAGATAAAAAATTTAAGATACAAATTTAGTCACCTGCTGAAGTTCACAAAGCAAGTAAATGGTGGCACTGGGAATATAATTTAGGCAGAGTGACTCTGAAGCTCTAGTTTAGTCATAGCATTGTATTCGTTGACTTTTTGTAATAATGTTTAGGTTAGTTATTTGAAATTGTTTTCAAGGAGTAAAGGAGATTGGTACAGAGTGAGTTTTGTTGTTTTGGTTTTGGTTTTGGTTTTGGTTTGGTTTTGCTATAGGGTACATGCACTCATCAGAGGGAGACAGAGAGAGGGGAAAGTCAGTCACTCTGCAGGGGTGGCCACACCACAATCCCTTTTCCATTCTCCCCTTGGGATTTTGGACACACACACACACACACACACACACACACACACACACATGTCCAACATGTCTTTCAAGCTGCTGGGTCCAGGATTCAAACTCTTAAATCGGCCATGTGAGATCCTGCACAACCACAAAGCCACCTGCTTGGCCCCATGCAGAGTAAGTTTTATCATTTCTGATTGTTCATTTTTATTCAAATATCAAAATGCCAGGAATGGGGGTGGATGCTGAGCATACAGAAAAGAACCAAATCTGATCTCCATGCTCCTGAATTTTAAAGCCTAGGAGGACTCTCACAATTGGAATAAGACTGTCCAAGAGAGCGTCTGCATCACAGTGTGATAGGAAGGGCTGAAGTAGCGAAGGACTCAAACTTGACCTTTTTCGAAAGCAACCAAATATCTAAACAGGCAGCTGTCTCAGAAACTACAGCTGAGAAAAAGTGAGACAGCCTTTTCCCGAATAGGTAGACACACGAAATTTTGCAATGAAGTCAGCACTCCTGGAGAATTAGAACTACCGATCTTTCCGTGAGCTTGCTAATCACTTCAGAACTAAAATAGAGGTCCTTAGGAATGTTTCAGATTTATACATCAATTTAGTGAGTCATAAAAAAAGAAGCAGCATCTGAATCAAGTCAACTTGGATAGAATTTACTTAACATATGACAATGTTAGGAAAACCTTCCATCAGCGATGGACAACATGCTCAGCATAATAAAGACTCATTAACAAAGGCATTGAAGGATGGAGGTAGGGGAGCCAGCTGAGGATTAAAGGCAAACCCAAATATGGATGGGCTGTTCCTGCAAGATTGAGGGTCTTTGCCTTAAAGAATATTAGTGCAAGTTAGTTTATGGACAGGCAGTGAAAACAAAATGTCCCTTATTTCATTTAATTTTGGATTTAAGAAAAATTATTTATCACCACTTAGAAATTTATAACAAGAGAAAGACAATGGAGAAATTGAGAGTCATTAAGATGTAATGATGAGTTTTAAAGACAGCTCCTAATGAAAAGCAGAAATTTTTTAATATAAAACCCCAAATCACATTTCTCTTTAAAATCTATAACAATGTCTTGATTCTTTTGAAGTCCACTGAGCTACAATATGTGGTTATATTGGCTGTTAGATTATGAGTTAAATTCATGCTACATTTAGGAGGTAAAAGATTTATTCCTTTATGTAGAAAATAATCAATTGTGAGAAATTGGGCAAAGATAGAAGACTGAAAGCACAAAACAATAATCACTAAAATTTACTGTATTGTTTTATAAAAAAAAAAAAACAAAGAGAGCGCATGATTTCATATATTCACTTTGGCTAGGACATATATGAGCAAAATATACTAAGATATTCATGGAACTATCTCTGGAATACACTGGCAGGCATTTTCTTTTCCTTTTTTATGCTTCTCTTGGTTTTTTTAAATTTCTACAATAAACTGGTACTACTTTTATAGTTAGAAAACAGACATGTTCTTTGAAAATAGACTTGCTTATATGTTCTAAAAGAAATGGATCATATGATGGTAAATTAAACACCTATTAGAAAATCAAATTATTAGCAATATATAGCTAGAGTTTACAAAAAAAAAAATCAAACCATACAAACGTAATAGCTGATTTTTGCTTTGAACTATAAGATTCAGCAGATGTTTTATTGGAATTTTAGTAAAGGACATGATATGGTCTCCTGAGATTTTACTGACAAAATGGATTTAAATCTGTTCGGATCAGAGAAGCTGCACTTGGTTGAAAAACAGAGCTGGAAGTTTGTAAACAAAAGGAAATAATGACTTGATTAAGGGAAGGTTGTAATGAAAGCTACAGCATCAATCAGCAAGAAGCTGGGGCTGGCAAGTGGCATGGTGGTTAAAGCCGCTGGACTCCCACATGGCCGACCACGGTTCAAGTCTCAGACCTGGTGGCTTGCTTTCTCACTTCCTCTCTCTGTCTCTCTCTGATCAAACTGGAAAACAATAATGATGATAATAATAAATAAAATTAAATAAAATAATTCTTAAAAAAAATCATATACCCTTTTTTAAAAAAAAAAAAAAAAAAAAAAGAAGCCTTGGGGAACAAAGACATAGCCTAGGTAGCCCTTGGAATATTTAAGAGGGAAAAAGGCACTGGTGGGAAGGAAAAATGGGAAGATGGTATTGAGGGGTAGGTTAATTGTTATGACACACCTACCTTGTGCAAAGTATTGCTTTTTTAATTTTTGTTTTGTTATGCCATAGGCATGTGGCATATCAAGAGAGATAAAGAGAAAGCACTTCTTACCAGCGCCTGGTCATGCTCCAAACCTTTTTCTTCCACTTTATCTCATCAGCATTCTGTTCTCCATTCCTCCTTAAAATTCTGGGCTTGTACACATCCTTGTTTTTTCAAGCTGCTCAGGCTGGCCCTGGAGCCCTGGTCGGCCATGGCCATGTAGGATTCAGTCTCCTCTGTGCAGGAGTTAACCGCTGTGCTAAGGAGCCAGCCCTGTGCAAAGTACTGTGATGGTCTCTCGTGTACTGTTCTCTCTTACTCTGCATGTAATAACCCTACAAAGGGGGAATTCTTTCCAGTTAACAGGCAAGAGAGTTAAGAATGATAAGATGTTAAACATAGGGTACAGAAAATACATCAAATCCTTTATTTGGTTAAATGCAATTTGAAAAAATAAAATCTATCAATTGTTGGTACCTGATAAGCACAAAGAGAATTAGAATCACCATGCTTAATGTTAACAGAGTACACTGTGTAGTGTGGGGGAAAGAGGGTTTTAAACTTATTTTTAATTTTAAAAAGTTTCAGTGTAGGCTTCCCAGATTACGCTTAATGATAAGGACATGGAGAGTGAGCCCCTCTCTTGACAAGTGTGGTGATGTTATATGGGAACGTTGTGTCTTGGTGCCAGAGAGTTACTCTATAAAGAGAGTAAGATCCACAGAGCACTGACACAGCACACGCGGAGGCCCGACTTGCATGCGTCATAACATGTAAGAAACACATAAGCACTTGGGGAAAATGATGTGGCCTGATCTAAACAGAAGTGCGATAAACATAAGGAAAAGAATTTAAAAATAAGTCAAATATCAATTAAAAAATAATTCCCCAATAGTAGAAACTATAAAAAACAAAAGATTTGTTCCCCAAGGAAATTCATGATTTGGGAAGACTTGATACTTGACTGAGTAAACATGAAAGAATAACTAATGGAGAACAGCTCTGAATTTTATGCTTATGCATATTATATAGATTTGTTTGTAAATATACAGCTGAACAATGATGCCTCATTTATTCATCAGCATCAGGGAACAAACTGTTCCTTCCTTAGAAGGCAGTTCCCCAAATAAATGCAAGCCTCTCAGTGGCCACAGATTTCCCCTTAATATCAGCTTTTTAAAGGAAAATTATTTAAGGTACTCAGATCCTTGCCTGCTGCTTCTCTTCTTGCTTCCTTCCTTTCTTTTTCTTTTTCTTTCTTGCTTTCTCGTTCTTTCTTTCTCTTTCTTTTTCTTTTTTTCTTTATCTTTTTTCTTTTCTCTCATTCTTTTTTCTTTCTTTCTCTTTCTTTTTCTTTCTTCTCTCCTTTTTCTTTTCTTCCTTTCTTTCTTCCTCTTTTTTTGTCTCTTTCTTTTTCTTCCCTTCTTCCTTTCTTTGTTTCTTTCTTTGTTTCTTTCTTTCTTTCTTGTCTTTCTTTTTCTTCCCTTCTTTTTTCTTTCTTTGTCTCTTTCTTTCTTCTTTCTTTCTTTCTTTCTTTCTTTCTTTCTTTCTTTCTTTCTTTCTTTCTTTTTCTTTCTTTCTTTCTCTTTTTTTCCTTGTTTTTCAGTGTTGCCAGAGGGTGTGTGCCCTTGCTGGAGTGAGAGAAGGTGGGTGGGAAAATAAAAACTACTCTTCACGGGGAAAGATCATGCTTCAATTTGTTTTCCTTCATGTCTCCCTCCTTTTGGGATTCTAGATGCATGCACACACGCCTGGCGTGTTTCTCAAGCAGTCGAGTCCGGGATTCCAACAGCAAGGCTGACCATGTAAGATACAGCTGCCTTTACTATTATGCCACCAGCTGGCCCCAGACCCTCAGCCTCTTAAAAAATCCCATTATAGAATTAGGATATGTGGTAGCAGAACTGTGTGTGGAAAGACCCTTGGAACATGAGGTCAAGACAAACAGATTCCAGTTCTGCTCAGGGAGAAGATAGCTGTGACCTGGAAAGACATTTTTCTCTCTGATCTGCATTTTTTTAAATATCTGAAAATAAAGTTACAAGAGAAAATGATCTTTAAAATTTCTTCTTTATCAAAATGCTTTAATTCTGAATATCTGCTGTCTTATTGCAGCACACCCTCTTCAGCCAATACGCTTAGCTAAGACTCCGTGCATGGTGCTGACACTCCAAGGAATGACAGGCGTGTGGCTGATAATAACACTTTTCCTCTCTCACACTTAAAATAAATTACTTTCAGATTCACACATAAGTACCTAAAACTGAGGCTGCTGGAAGTCAGAATACCAGGTAAATGGGATGAAACCGTATTCCTATGCAGGAAAAAGTAAAAAGCAACCATAGTTAATTACTGAAACTTTTTGATGTACAGGTGCTTTGTTAAGAACTTTCTTTTTTTTTTCTTTTTCTTTTTAATGGTTAAGTTTTATTTTTTTAAGAATTATTTTATTTAACTTTATTTATTTGTTTGAATTTGACCAAAGAGGGACAGAGTGAGAGAGAAAGAAGGAAAGTGAGAAAGCAAGACAACCGGTCTGGGACTTGAACCATGGTTGGCCATGTGGGAGTCCAGCACTCTTAACCACCATGCCACCTGCTGGCTCCAAAACTTTCTATGTGTCTCTCATGCACTCTTCACAATTTCTTTATGAGAGAGGCATTATTATTACTTCCATTTTAAAGATGAGGAAACTGAGGTTCAGAGAGATTGAGCAACATATATGCCTGTACTAGTAGCCTAGCATCTGCAGTTAAAGCAGCAGGTCCTATTGTGGGGTCTATGTTGGTAATCATTACACAACCCCTCTTCTGTACATGTAAAGTTATTTGGGGGGCTTAAGTTATACTGTGACTTAAATATGCTTCTAATTCTTTTTCTATTTCCTACAATGTATATAGTTAATATTCTTGTGCATCACTCCTCATCTGCGTATCCACAAGTGTTTTCCTATGAAAGGTAGTGAGAAGTTAAATATGTAGGTAAGGAAATTTTTCATATTTTGAAGTTATATTTATGATAACCAGAATTTATTTATTCCTTGTGTAATTAAATATAAGTATATTATTTAATTGCCAGAGGCCTTGTGTGCTTTCCAGAGAGGGACAGAGAGAATGAGAGGGAGAGAGAGAATGAGACGGATTTGGGGTGTGCAAGCACCAGTGCCCAGTGTGCTTTTCAAGTCAGTGGGGATGGGATTCAAACCACAATCCATCATGTGGGATCTAGCTCCCTGAACTTCTAGACTGCAAAGTTGGCCCCATAAGCATACTTTTAAAGAACTTTATTAAATTATAATTGACATGCACTAAACTGTACAATGTGCTAAGTTTTGGCATGTGTATATACTTATAAAACCACTGCAGTCAAGAGCATGAACACATGGGTCCTAGAAGTGTTCTCTTGCCCCTGTACAAACCCTTCTTCTTACTGAGCTGCCCCTCCACTGGGAAAACACTGATGGCATCTCTTTGGCTATCGATTAATTTACACTTTCTAAAATTTTAAATAAATGGAGCCAGATGAATATACCTTATTTTGTTCTGGACTCTTTCACTCAGAAGAAAGTTATTTTGGAATTCATCCATGTTGTTGTGTTTATCAATAGCTTTTTTTTTTAATTGTTAAATAGTCTTTTATTGCATGAATCCACCACAGTTTGATTATCCATTAAACCATTCACCTACTGATGGACCTCAGAACTGCGCAACTTTGGGGCTGTTACAAATAAGGTTACTACAAAAGTTTCTTTGCTTTCATTTCTCTTTGGTAATTGCATAGAGCAGAGTAACTGGCTCCTATAATAGGTATAAATTTAACTTTTTAAAAAATTACTGTAGGGCAAAGGAATTTGCTCTCTTAAGTTTTGCTGAAAATCACCGACAATAGGCAAATGAATAAGAGAGAAGGCATTCAATTTTATTTAATGCATATGTATACAAATGGAAGCCTTCAGATTAAAGCTCCAAAAGGTACAAGCGAAGCAATCTGATTTCATGCCTAGGTTCTATGAAGAACAAACAGCTGTGGAGAAAAGTGGTTGGACAAAAGGGATATGAGCTAATGGAGATAGACCAAATGGGGACACCTCGTAGGGCCTGTCTGTTTAGATTCTTCTTGGCCTTTCTGTGCAGCATTCCTTCCTCCCTGGAATGGGTCAGGAACCCTCTGGAGTAAGAGTCTAATTTAAGTCAGAGAATTTCATTTTTATTTTTTTAAAGAATTATTTACTTAATTTTATTATTATTATTATTTAATTTCCCATAGGGCATGTGCACTCATCAGAGAGAGACAGAGAGAGAGAAGGAAAGTGAGAGAGCAAGCTGCCAGGTCCAGAACTCAAACCATGGTTGGCCACGTGGGAATCTAACACCTTCACCACCACACCCTGCTAGCCCCAAGTCAAAGAATTTCTTTTTTTTTGAGGACACATGAGAATTTTATTTTCATTTAACCACAAGCTTGCCAACTTCTTAATGAACAGCATTACTCTTCTGCGTGATACCCAGCTGCACACACATTAGAAATTTAGTAAAAATTACATAATGATTCCACTTTGAAGTTTTACCCATAGGCTAACACGCTTTAACCAAATCTAACCACATGCCAGATAAACTTCGTAGAAGGAATTCTTTCTTAATGAAGAATTCTTACTATTTCTTCTTTTAAAAATATTCTACCTTTATTCTGATGTAATTATATATTTAAATTTCAACTTACGTATGTAAGATCATAGCCAAGGAGGTTAGTCACAATTTAAAATTTTATCACCACCTATTTTTACCATCTTCTCATATCTATCACTTTACTTATGACTTTATGACTTTACTTCCATCCTGATGTATGAATTTGTTTAAATGTAATAATTAAGGGCCTTTTCTCTTTTGGAGGGGCATAATAAAAAAACTAAATAACACATTAAAGATATTACTAAAGATAGTTCACATTTTAATTATGGCATCTACAATGAATATCTATAGGAATTTTTCTAATTAACTTTGAAATCTCACAACCTCCATTTAAGGAAATATTCTCTTTGAAATAATTAAACTGAATACTTTAACAATTAGAAACTTAGTCTCAAGACCCTAATTCCATAATAAAATATTTTAACAAAGTTCCTAAATATGTTGTATATAAATTTTCTTGACTATAAGATGCTAAGAATATGGAGACGTGTTTACTGTCATAGGACAATTAGTGACATCAGTTTCCCACCAAAGACATTTGCGGAGGATTATGTCAGCCATTTCCACTGGTTAGCAGGAGGTTCTTCCACTAATGGCTCCCCTGGTTTCCATTTAATCATTTTTCTCGCCAGACTTAGTTCATTTTCTGCCTGAAGAATCACCTCTTCTATTTGACCACCCTGAAGTTGGTCTTCTAATTTTTTAACATCTGATTCCGCTTTCACCATACCCAGCCTGTCATTTGTTATCTGCTCTGTATATTTTCTATATGCTGCATTTTTAGGCATTTGCTGAAGAATTTTAAGAATCTTTGCATACAATATTTTCAGGCGTTATTGCTAATGACTCGTCTTGGAAATTCTATCCTTTAGTGATCAATCTTTCTTAAACTGAGGTTCTAGGCACTGCAAATCTCTCTTTTCAATTTTTCTTGTTTGCATTCCTCATGTGGACTGTCGGACACAGCCAACCCCACGAGACCCATGGTCTTCTTCAGCAAACCCGCCATGACAGCCCAGACAGGGCACAGCCTTCACTCAAAGAATTTCTTTAAGGCTGATTCTTACACAGGAAGATGAGGGGAAATTAGAATAATAACTTTGGGTTTTCTAGTTGTCTTTGCAGAAAAGGGTTCTGGTTTTTACAGGCTACCTCATGGAAGAATGAAGGTGGAAAGACAGGAGGGCAAAAGATACCAACCCCAGGTGTCCTTTTTAGGAGGATTTGGGGCAGGGGGTGCAGAAGGCCGAGATCCAGGTGCTAAAGAACTTAATGAAGATTCAGAAGACGGCAATGGTTAGGGGATGATAGAGGAGATCCCGGGGTGCTGTATAGGCCTAACCTGCCCAAAGAAAGAGGGAAAGAGCAGGTCCTGAAAGTGTGGAGTGATGGAATATAATCAGCTTGGTGGAGACAGAGATTGTATTTTAGGATAAAAGCAAATGATAATATAGGGCACAAGGTATTTACTAAGGACTAGCTGTCCTGCCTCTGAGCAGTTGTTACTTGCTGCAGTGAGCAGAGCACAAAAGATGGGCAATGAGGGCCCAAAGGTGGACAGGCTTAGATTTGGTAAGACCTGTAGGCTATGGGACAGATTTGAGTCTCTCATCTTACATCATGGAGACCATCACGTTGTTTAAGAAGGAATGTGACATGGTCGGATCTGAGCATCAGAAAGCTGTTTTGGAAAGAGAATGTACTGTGAGGAGTCAAGTTGGGGGAAATCAATTTGGGAACAGGTTTAATAACCAGGTGAGGGTCTAGAATAAAACAGTGGGGCTGGTACTGAAGAGGGGGCAGCAGACAGGTACAACTGACTTGGCTATGAGGAGGGAGACATGGAGACAGAAACCAAGCTTCCTCCTGCGTGTGCCAGTCGTCAGCTGCGTACACTCATGTAACACATCTTATTCAGCACCCATCGTAAGTTAGGCTGTTAGAATAGGCTGGAAACGGACAGACATGGAACTTACATCATGAGTACCAGACTAGAGTCTAGAAGGGGTCACAAAAAAGCACACAGGAAAGAAGAAGAGGTCGAAAAGAAAGAAGAGGAGAAAGAGAAGTCTTCACGATTTTTTTTTAATTTCTATTTTTGAATGTGCCAGAGGGCACTTGATCTCTTGAGAGGAAAACAGAAAAGGAGGGGGTGAGAAAGCAACCCCATGGGGGATGATCATGCTGCAATCCCTTCATTTCTTTTTCCTTTCCAAATTTTAGGCAAGCAGGCACATGTGCCCAGTGTTTTACAAATCACCAGGTCAGGGACTCGAACTGCTCATGCAGCCATGTTCCATCCAGCCACCTTAATCACTGTGCCACTGGCTGACCAGAGTCCTTTTTAAGAAAGACATGGAACATTTGTTTCCATTTATACTGAGATTATATATGTATATCTAGTGTTATATAACATTATTTTTAAAGGACCTTGTCTTTCAGAAACCTTCCAAAAATTTTAAGTCTATTTAAAATATGTGTTTAGATAATATTTGACAAGTTTCAGTTATTACTTTGTCACTGCCATTTTCACTTGTATTGCTTTTGTTTACTATAAAGTTTGTCAAACTGAAATATGACCATAAACAATAGGAGTGGCAGGATATGTAAAAGGTAAATTTTATAGAGAGCTATCTTTTTTTTTAAAGAATGATTTGTTTTTTTTTATTTAACTTTATTATTTTCCAGTTTAACCAGAGAGAGACGGAGAGAGAGAGAGAAAGAGAGAGAGAGGGAAAGGGAGAAAGCAAGCCACCAGATCAGGGACTCGAACCGTGGTCAGCCATGTGGGAGTCCAGTGCCTTTAACCATCACACTACCTGCTGGTCCCCTAGAGAGCTATCTTTTTAAAGGCTTATCTTACACAGAAAAAGCCAGAAATCTGAGTGCGATTGATTTGTACTGTTAATAATCCTAATTCTTGTCCTACTCAAGGAAACACAGCATAACGTACGTTACTGATTGTATAAAGAATTAAATACAACACAAAGAGTGACCTGGACATAGATTAAGCTTAAAAGCAATTTCTAAAGCTTTGTAAAATAAGGAAAGAGCTGGAAAACACAACTGATAAATTCTTGTAAAGCCTTCCTTGCAACAACTATAAAAATCTGTCCTTGAAGTAATATGATTAGGAATTGCAAATAATTCACAGGAGAAGGGCAATTTGAAACAGTGTCCTTTTTTTTTTTTTAGTACTGCAGATATTCCAACTCAGAAATGAAACTAAAACTTGAACAAAATATTGGAGGAAATCCCTTCCCTTCTTCCATATAGCCCCTCTAACGCATCGAAACTATAAAGACTCATTTCTTATCACAGGGAAACTTAAATAGGACCCTAAAGTATGAACTTGTGATACGTTAGATGCCTCACGGATTCCCTGTATTGGAGGTTTCCCTACAAAGGCCAGAGTACCAGGTAACATTCGCATCATCCAAGAGGCTCACAAGCTGGGCCAAGGGTTATGGCAGAGGGTCCTCAAAGTAATTTTTAACTCTAAAATACTTATTAGCTCACACTTTTCCATTTCTCAGTACTTTGTGACCTAGCATATTCATAATATTTTTGAAAATGAAAAGCAACTGGACTTACCAATCTCAACAAGGACAAATCTCACAGATACTACGTTTAGGAAAAGGAGTCAGATGCAGGTAATTCATTTGTACCGCATAGCCCCACTTGCGGAAGCCCCAAACAGGTCAAACTAACCTGCGGTGATAGTAATCAAACAGAGGTTGCTGGATGTGAAGTGAAAATCGAGTGGAAGGGGGTCACAGAGAAATTTTGTGATGAGAACATTTTACACCTTTTTTTGAGTTGTTGTTACATAGACAAACACAATTTTTAGTTGTCTTCCAATTAGAAACAATCTGTGAATTTTGCTATATGTAGACAAGGCCTAATTTTTAAAGATTTATGCTCATAAAAAGGTATGTCTTGCAAGACTCTAGAAATATTTTGTCTCATGTTAATATACAGCATGAATTGCATCTAAGCAGGCTATAATTTCAGCCATTTTATATAAATGTCTATTTTCAAAAATTATAACAAGATATATATGCTGAAATTATTTTTTCTTACCTGCAGTCTTATATCCAAAATTTGGTAGCAAGCAGAATCATGTACTCTATATAACTCCCTATAAATACTTACTTCCCATTGACATATTATAAATAGCAAAAATTAGAAAGGGATTGTTTTTTAGTATCCAGTCTTACATCAGTTTGTTTATTCAGGGAATACTTTATGCTATGAGAACAATTTTATATTTTTCACTCCAATGCCATGTCTTTTATAAATTTACAAGCCCTGAGCATGCACTTAAACAAAACGCTGGTCCCTATATTATATGCCCAGTGTCAAAATGAGACAGGTTGTTTGTTTGTAGTATGTTTGTAGCAAGGAAATAAGAGAGATAGTCATAGATAAACAGGTGTTGAAGTACTGAGACAGACATGGATTGTTCAGACCTGGATTGAGACAGAACTGTTCAGGCACATCATAATTCAGATGTGTTCTTATTCCATCTAAAATCAACGAGATACAGAAAACTCCTCCCAGCTCTGTGAGGATGAAATATAATTTCACCGATCTCAGGGGAGAGTGACAAGTGACACTCACAATGCCACCTCTTCCTTTGTTACCTATAGTAAACAATAGAACTAACTGGAGCACCCAAATAAACATGACAAAACTCTACGTACCAGAACCCTGTGTATTGGTGCTGGAGGCCTATTTTCCAAACCCTGAACATGAAGGAATTGCAGCTGAGAGGTCTTACGTATAATGAGAATCAATTCTGCTACCCGATAGGACCTAGAATAGACCAGAAAGGGACATGTATAAGAACCACGGATAAGACCCAAAGTAGGACAATCAAAGAATGTAAAGACAGGAATGAGGGCAGGTGGGTAAACTGCTTCTAGCTAAGAACTTTAGCCTAGGCTTTTTTTTTTCTAGTATTTAATCACTGTGTATCATTATAGCATACCAAATGGATTTTCCCATCGTGAATACACTGCGTCTGGGTCCAGTCACAGATACTACCACATACATTATAATCAACAGATTTCTTTCCATTTTAGGTCCCTTGAACATTTTGCTTCTTTCTTCTTCTCCTTTATTCCCTCCCTTTTACTCTCCTCCATTTCCCACCCTCCTCCTGCACTGTCTCAAGTATCATCATTGCTTTCCATTCTTTTATAGCTTCCTATCATTCAGTTTCTGCCCTGGAGTGCCAACATTAGGTATTTATGAAGTGGGGACATACAATGACTCTCTTTCATAATCTGGCTTGCTTTGCTGAGCAGTAAATCTTTCATATTTGTCCACTTCCTATCAAATGCCAGGGTCCTATTGTTTTGTATGGTTGAGTAGTATTCGATAGTGTATGTGTGTCACACATTTTCAATCCATTCATCTGTGGACATTTGGATTGGCTCCATATCTTAGCAATTGTGAATAGCCTAGGTTTTGATGGAAGATTTGGTTGTTAACTCCAAGCTAATACCATTGCTTGACACTTGACGATATCTACTACTGTATATAATTTATTCCATAGCATGAATTTTATCCTTCTTGCCTCAATTATTTCCTTATTTTTATAATATGCCTTGAACTGATATAATCACTACTTGCTGTCAGTAAGGTGACCTGCTTTGATAGCAATTTGCATTTACTATATTGGATCTCCAGGTAAGAATCTTTAAAAGAAAAGATGGGATGGATCCAACCGCCATTACTAGCAGCACATTTGTTCAGTATGTTCTTGGCTCTCTGAGCGGAAGGATACTGAAGAGTAAATTCATAAATATTTCCACCAGCAGGCTTTTGACCATTTTCTATTCTTAACCTGGTTAGTAGGAAAAAAAAGTAAGCATAGCTTGTAAATGTGTAATGGTACTTTTCTTCACTAACACCTAATGTTGTTTTGCTACATATGCATCTGTAGATGATGGTTTCGTATTAGCCGTTAAGTATATGTAAAACATGTACACCACTGCCTGTCCTTCCAAATAAAGACTAACTTGTCTTGAGTCGACTCAGGAGAAGCAGCACAAACAGAATGGCTTATAAAGTGTAAGACAACATCCAGAGGACAAAGTGTGTATGAAGGTTAACTGATTAATAAAACATGGCTGGCCTTGATTTCGTTTATAAGAAACTTAAGACATTTATCAACATCTGTCTGAACCCAGTTCCAGCCTCTTGGACTCTGTTGTGGATAAGCTGATTAATAAAAGATGATGCCTTAGGAAGGAAGCTTAGATCTTTGTAAGCAATGACAAAGGAAAAGGCAAGGCTGAATCTACATATGAAAGGAAATTGGGAAAGTAAACTAGTTTACCACTATATGCCTGGCTGCCACTTCCCTATAACATTTCATCCCCCTCATATTGGCTCAAGTCTGGAAAAATAAGAAAGAATTTCAAAAATTAAGTGTGGAATTAATTTACAAGACAGATTGTAGGGTTTTAGCATTTTTTTTTCCTTTAAACTCTGTAATATAATCCAGTTCCCTCGTGGCTTCCTCCTTTCAGTGTTCTTAACTTTGCAGCTTTCTATGGTTTTCATTTGTATCCTTGATCTTTTAGTCTTTCCCTTCCTCTTGTGTAGAATAAAGCACCAGTGTTGAACAAGTTCTTCCCTTTGCCAAGTGACAGCCCCGCTAAGTATTGCCCTCACAAAAAAAAAAAAAAAAAAAAAAAAAAAATCATTCTCTTTTCCCCCTCACACTTGGTTCCTTGAGCCATCTTCAACTTAATGATTTCAAATTATCTCTAGTCCCTTGGGGACTTCATTCACTGCCCATGATCAAGGATTTGAAGGTAAAACCAGATTGCAGATGTTCTAATGCATGGAAATAAACATCTCTGCTCAAACATCCTATTTTCTCTAGATGTCCAGGAGAAAAATCTTAACATATAACAGGAGAAAGGGATCTGCAACTTCTAGGAGAAACCATAGGTTAGGATAGGAATTAAGGCTTGTCATATTTCTCATGATTTATATGAAAACCAATGTTTTCTGAAATAGTAATTAAGGAAGCACATAGAACTAAAGTTATATGGTCAATATGTTTAATTATTAATGGACAAATAATAAACTTAAGAAAATTTTTAATTCTTTAGACCTAGCATTGTTATAGGATGTCAAAGCACTGATTGCGCTGAGTATGGACTTCATTGTCCACAACTTGAATTTACGTTTTTTTTGGAGTCTAGATTGGAGATTGGGCAAGAATCCAAGCAGAAACTTGAGAACAATGAGCAGTGGTGGTTGGGGACAGCGGTTAATCTTGAATGCGGGTCAACTGAAGACGTGGCATGCTCACATGTCACCTGGCCACCCCTAGTCATCTTAACTAATTAGATATTCAACAATTTCAATTGTTTTTGCTCTATAAAAATTTTGGGGTCAAACTTACAATATACTAATGAAAACAGAAACAAAGGACAGGAAGAAAACAAAACAAAACAAAATATTTTGACCTCCTGTTAGAAACTGAGGCCTGAGAAGATTATGGTGTTTTGATTATCGTGTTTTAGGACTTGTCTCTGTGAAACCAGAAACTTTAATTTATATATAAAACTTTTATTTATACATAAATAAATTCAAAAGACATGAAGAAGCAGCAGCCAAAGTCTCACCAAGGGGATTTTAGAAATCATGATGCAAAACTGACTTATAAATCAATCTGAGGAGTCAGACAACTCCAGCGAGAGAGGAGGGTGGGAAGTGAGACTGCCAATGTCCATCATGGGGAGTTTCTGCTATTTTTGAGATCCTTATTCCCTGGTTAAATGCAAGTTGTCCAAGAATTCTTTTTTCAAGACTGTGTTTTATAATTAAAAGCAGCCCTTCACACAAATCAGTAACTTACTATGCCAATCGTGAGAAAATAATAAAGATTAAGTAATTAAAATGAAATGGTTAATAGAGTAGTTGCTTAGCCACTTCAGACTCATGTATAATATATTTGTATGTATATGTGTGTATATACTTACATAGATCTGTATGTCCATGGAGAGTCTTCAAAAAGTTCATGGGCAATGCAAATTATGAAAACACTATCCATGGGTTTCAAACATTTTTTTACTGCAAAATATGCTCAGACTTTAATTCCATTTTCCATGAACTTTTTGAAGCCCCTTTTGTGTGTGGGTACATATGTGTATATGTACATGTATATACACTCACATACACAGAGAGAAACTAACATTACAGTTCATGTAAGTGTTACCTAAGCTTACCAGTGAGGGTGCCGATTCCCTGTCACTTACTCTGCAGAGGTATGTGTGTGTTCGCTGTTGAGCAGCTGCTGACAGGGGCTGGGGAACTGAGCCTGGTAAAGCTGCAGGAGGGCTGTGAAGGCACAACCTTTACTTCATGCAGGAAAAGCCACTATAAAAAGGGAATTGGACTGGACGAAGCAAAGCCCAAGCAGGACTGTCCTGTAATGTCCAACATGTGGTGTTATTTAGGCTGAAACCCCCAGGGCCTGGGAAGGGTACTGCTGTTGCAATATTGTGATCTGCTGCGATTACCCCCATGGGGGTCAGAGCAGAGACCACACTCTTGTGGGTGAGAGGTCAGATCTACCCTGAAGGGAGGGCCGTTGTCATTCCCAGGAATTGTGGGAAGAGTTGGGTCCTGGGTCAGGAAATAGGGACTCAATATGGAGTCTTAAGCAGGGTATTCCTTGAAGGCAGAGAGATGCCACCTCAGAGAGTGTCAGTGTGGTTCCTGCTGGGTCAGAAGCAATTACAATTGCTCTGCGTGTCTGACTGCTCTGCGTTTCCAGGCCCCTGCCCACGGTACCACGCCAGGGTCATCTGAGTCCCTTGCACCGTCACTTATTTCCAAGGGTCCCTGAGAGGCTGTGCAGCACATCTGGCTTCAGGCAGGCAGCAAGTGGGCAGTGAAGAGGCTGCGCAGTACCAAGAATGACGTGGGCTCTACTTCTAGCGACATCACCCACTAGCCTTGGCCAAACCCACTGCTCCATCCATTTGGTTATCGACGAAAGAAGGAAAGGAAGACTTGCTTTCTGTATTATTATTATTATTATTATTATTATTATTATAGGAATCTGATAAGGACAGCATGAGAGAAAGAACATGACTGATCAGAAAACCATATACGTTTTCCATTTACACACTCTCCTGCCTCAGGCCCTTTGTAAGAGCTGTTTCCTCTATTTGGATGTTCGTCACCAAAATATCTTTTTATTTTTGTGAAGGGAGAGGTTTTTGCTATAGGGCACACGCGCTTGCCAGAAAGAGACAGAAAGACAAAAAGGGAGAAATGACCCCCCAGGGGGGATGGCCACACTGCAATCCCTTCTCCTCCATTCCCCTCTCGGGATCTTGGGCATGCACGCACATGTTCTGACTTGAGTTTAAGCCACCAGGTCCGGGACTTGAACCATGGTCGACTACATGGGAGTCCAGCAACATAGCCATTACGCCAACTGCTGGTCCCTCACCCAAATATCTTAATGGTATACTTCTTTACTTTCATCAAGTGCCTGCCAAATGTCGTTTTTTTCAGAGGCCTTCCCCGGCCACTCTGTATGGTATAGCAATCTTCCAATGTCCCTGCTTTGGCACTTGCCTGACTTTGTATTATTTCCCTCCCTGGCCCTTCCCACCATCTGACATGCATATTAGACATTCTTTGACTCCATAAGGAAAGGGATTTTTGTCTGTTTTAGTCACTGCCATGTCCTTTGTGTCTCTAACAGTGTCTGACTCATAGTAGGCACTTGATAAACGTTGTCAAAAGAATAAAAGAAGTAATTCATTGTGAGATAGTATCAGAGTTCCCTCATCTTCCACAATATAAATATGTTCCAAAGCTAAGCTAAAGAGGGATTATTTACTCATTGCTGGCAATGTACAAACTACTGACAGGCCTGTGATGAAAGTCAGAAATATCTCTAGGCTCATCGGCATTTTCCCTGGCCTGGCTAATTTGAAGTATGACTATGACAGCCTCCAATTTATATTTGGCTATTTCCTCTGTTTTTCAAGCCATGGGGTCTTGAGCACAAAAATTGCATCTGTAGGCAACTACTCAAGGTTCCCGATGAACAAAGTTTCCCTGCAGGTCTAATAAAAAGATAACAGAAGCAAAGCATATTAATTTTCTCTTTTCACAGTTTTATTTTCTTCAGTCTTGTTGCCTGAGTTTCTCTGTCTTCCTCCAGATTTCTTTGGGACTCTTGGCTGCTTCAGTTAGCTTTTCAAATACAATGGAATGTTCATGGAATGTTCACAGAGGATAGTTTATTTTTCAAGATAACATCCAGAACCACTACCTTTTTCTTTTTTTTTTTTTTTTTTCCCTTTTTTTAGAGCTTTTTGCCTTAGGGCACATGCGTTCACAAGAGAGAAAGAGACACACAGGGCGAGAGGGAAAGTGAGAACACGCCCCTTCCCCTGGGGGACAGACCCGTTGCAATCCCTTTTCCATTCTCCTCCCAGGGTCTTGGGCACGTACACAGAAGTGCCCGGTGTGATTTTGAAGCCAGTGGGTCTGGGACACACTGCAATCCCTTCTCCATTCTCCTCCCAGTATCCTGGGCACATATGCAGAAGTGCTCAGTGTGATTTTGAAGCGTGGTTCTGGGACTCGAATCGCAGCTGGCCCAGTGGGAGTCCAGCATCATAACCAGTATGTCCTCTTCTGGTTCCCATCCAAGCCTTCTTAAACTTAGTTTTCTTGAGAGGTAAAGGCCCTGTCCTGCTGCTCTGGTCCCTGTCACCTCTATGATCATCTCCTTGCCCCTCTAGTGCCATTCCAGCTACACCGGCCTCCCTGAATACACCAGGCCCAGTCCTGCCTCAGGCTTTGCCCTGCCATTCCTCTGCCTGGAGCTCTCTTCCTCTAGATCCGTGCTTCGCTCACTCTCTCTCTTCTTTCAAAAATGGTATCAGTTTTACCTTCCCAGTGAGGCCACAGCTGACCATCTATGTAATTTTGCACCCTGCTTCTCCTCTTGTCTTAGAGCCTGCTCCCCAAATCTCTCTTCCCACTTTCTCTTTTTTTCATAGCATTTGCCATTTTCTAGTTCACTCTGTAATTTACATTTTACTCACATTTATTGTTTATTGCCCGACTCCTTTCTTCTAGAATCACTTTTATTTTTTTCCTATTTAGTACTTTAAGGATCTAGAACAGAGCAAGGCACAGAGAAGGCGATGACTTTAAGGATGATCAGATGTTGTGTATATTGCTGGCTTTGCTTGCCCTGATCAGTCATTTTAGGCAATCTGAAATCTTAATTATTTAGGAAATTTTGTATGTGATCTCTAATTTGGTTCTGCTTCTGTCTAGGAACATTGTGCTACATGACCACTACTTCCATTACACCAGCATGAACTGTAAGGCTGACTCATAGGGTCAGATTCTCAGTGTGAGACCAGAGACTGCCCTGAGTACATTAGGAACACGACTGCCTGAGGTCAGGAGCCAACTGAGGATGTGGGGTGGATCCTAGTGTTGGGACCTGGTGGGGGAGCCTGTTTCTCTCTATATATCACTTAACTCCCCCCTTTCTCTCTTGAGAAAGAAAGAATAAAATGAAAAAAAAAAAGAAAAAGTAAAACAAGCCCATTAGGAATTAGGTTGTCGTGGTTCTGAACAAGAGGCCTATAGAAATGAGTAAGACATAGTCTAATTTCAAAAAGACGGACAGATATGTGAATAAATAAATTATAACTCAGTATTATGAGTAATAGTGGACACAGATTCAAAACAGAGCTAGACTAGTGGGAAGAAATCAGAATCTCAATGTGGAATAGGAGGTTATCAAGAGAGCCTTCCTGGAAGAGGTGTGTCAGGCAGCTTCTAAGTCTTTAAACATTATCACATTTAAGTTTTCCTACAACTGTAAGCATAGATGCAATTATAATTTCCATTTTATAAATAAGGAAACTTAGGCACAGAGAGACCACTATGTAAGATGATCATTACCACACAGGCTCTAAGATAATAGGTTACCTTTTTTTTTTTTTTTTTTTTAAAGTAAAGTAAGGGGGGACCAGCAGTTGGCGTAATGGCTATCTCGCTGGACTCCCATGTAGTCGACCGCTGTTTGAGACTCGGACCCGGTGGCTTAAACTCACACCAGGTGCGTGTGCGTGTGTGCCCAAGATCCTGAGAGGAGAATGGAGGAGAAGGGATTGTGGCATGGCCATCCCCTCTGGGGGGTGATTTTTCACTTTCTGTCTCTCTCTCTCTCTCTGTCTTTCTGGCAAGCATACACGCCATATAGCAAAGACCTCTCCAAAAGGAAAAAAAAAAAAAAAGTAAAGTAAAGTAAGGTAGTAACTAAATCAAGAAGTCTTCTGGTCTAGTTGAATCGAGACCTAGTGTACTCAGAGGAGAACAAGAAAATCATTGATGACTAAAGGAGAAAGTATTCCTTAAAAATGGGATGAGCAGGTGGCATAATGGATACGTCGCTGGACTCCATGTGGCCAGCCATGGTTTGCCCAAAATCCTGAGAGAATGGAGGAGAAGGGATTATGACATGGCCATCCTCCCTGGGGGGTGATTTCTCACTTTCTATCTCTCTCTCAGGGGAGCGCACATACCCTATAGCAAAAAATCTCTCTTTAAAAAATAAAACATAAAAAAGTCTTTGAAATTAGTGTTATTTAAAGTAAAACTACTGGGTTTGTTGTTTTTGTTGTTTTCATAGCATATAAGGATTTTTAATGCACATAAATAAGAGCAAATACTACGTAGGTGACTCTTAAGCCAAAAAGAGTATGAAAAGTGGAGATAGTATGCTTTTTAATATTTTACAGAAAGTTATATTAAAACTTTATAAAGGCCCACTGGATATTTATTTCCCCTCCTCTAGTAACAGTCTTAAATAAATATAATTACTTTTGGACAATAAAGTGCTTCAACATCGTATACTGAAAACCAATAAAAAACACCAGTCCCTTGGAAGTGTTCCTGTTTGGAGGCCGACCTGGCCCTTACACAGTGGAGTCAGAAGGTGAAAGGTTAAAAGTGCGTCCTGGATTTTAGACTGAACATAAACTGTAGACGGAGGATATATTTTTTTAAAAGCCAAAAGTAATTTTCTTTCACTTTTTGAGACGTTCATTAGCCACTTACAGCGGACAGTCTAGAAGATCCAAGTCAATTAGGGACACTCCGTGTGTTAAGTCTTCCAAGCCGAAGGCTGCATGCCCCTTGTGGTTATAGGTGGTGTACTCTGGATAAAATCTCTTTGCAAGGAACAATAAAAGGTTGAATAATGCAGACCATGAGCCTAGGATTGATGTAATAAAAGAAGTTCTCAATATTTTGGCGCTTCCCTTCTGATGTAAAGTGTGTGTTATTCTCATTTTGTGGGCAATGGCCAAGTGGAATAAGAGAAGCATGTGTTAATCCACTGCTGGGCTGAAGTGACAGTAAAAAGCATTTGCTGCATTTCCCATTTGGATTCTGTCGCCCCTTTGATTCACACCTCTTTTTTCCAGATGAGATCTCTGCCATAGTGTTTACATGGCACAACTCTGTTCAGTTCACACAGTAAGTACAGTCTACAGCTATTCTCATCCCTAGAGATAAAAATGACAGCACTGGATAATTGTATTCTAAAAATTATTTAAAGTCTGCCATCCCATTAGGACCTTTTCGTAATGAGTTCTTGCTTCTTTGCTTTTAATACCAGCAACATTTCCACTTAAAAGATAAGTGTCTCTTGACACCAGCATACTCCCTACTCACGTACAATGGCCTTCTACACGAACATTTCTAGGGAAATGGTATACATTTTTGTAACCAAAATACTTCATATTTGTTTATTACAGGGGTTGGCAAACTATGGTCTGTGGGTCAAATCCAGCCTGCCACCTGTTTTTTGTAAATAAGGTGTTAGCGGAGCCCAGCCATGTTCACTACATGTTGTCCAAGGTTGCTTACATGCACCAGTGATAGGAATTGAGTAACAGCAACAGAGGCTGTTATGGCCCACAAAGCCTAAATTACTTCATCTTTGTCTTTTTTAGGGAATGTTTGCCAACCTTTAATTTAAAAGATCCTGTATTCTCTTATAACTTTGTAAGTACCATGTGTTGCATTATTGTCATTTTCTACCTAAGATGAATTCTAAATCAATTATTACAACAGCCCAAGAAGTAAGTTTAGATAAGGAAACACAAAAAGAATCAACCTTTTTTTTTCCTGGGCTTAAGGATACAATGATGAAAAAGGACAGATGCAGAGTCCCCCTTAAAAAAGTTTATAGTCTAGAGAGAATGAACAGACAAAATAATTAGGGTACAAGATAATCAATCTCAAATAGGAGAAGTGCAACTTCTGTAAAGCAAACAGGGTCCCCTTAGGACTTAAAAGAAGGTGAGGGAGTGGCTTTTCAGTTTGGGAATTAAGAGATGAGTAATCAACCATGACAGGTGCTGGGTATGCATGTTGAGGGAGAGGATGGCAGGACGGAGTCAGCAAAACAAGCAAAGCGAGGAGCACGAGTGAAGGGCCATAGATTAGAGAGTTCAGGACACCAGGAAGAGCACACATCACATGACCCAAGCGTAGAGTGTGATGGAGAAAAGCAAGAGGTGTGTGTGGCTGCCCGGATGTGGAGCACTTTGTCTGAGTCCATGGGAAGCCCTCAAAGGGCGGTAATGAGGACTTAGAGATATCCAGATACTTCATTTCGGAAACTATCATTCTGACTGTAAGTAAGGAATGATCAGAACATTCAGAAAGAGAAGCAGTTTGGGGCCAGCAGGTGGAATGGTGCTAGAGGCATTGGACTCCCACATCACTGAGTGCGGTTTGAGTCCCAGACCTGGAGGCTTGCTTTCTCACTTTCCCTCTCTTTTTCTCTGCCTCTCTTGGGTGAACTCATATGATCAATAGCAAATTTAAAAATAATAATGATAAGTAAAATTAAATAAATAATTTTGAAAAAAGAAAGAGAAGCAGTTAAAAAGTAAAACTGGTTGAAATCCAGGTGAGAGGTATTGGTGGCTTGAATTAGATGAATGGTGGTAGGGATAGAGAACTGTAAACTTGGAGAGCTATTTCAGAGAGAGAATTAACGTGTGTGTGTGTGTGTGTGTGTGTGTGTGTATGTCTGTGTGCTTTTAATATTTTTTTAGTTTCTTTCTCTCTCCTTTTTTCTTTTTCTTTCATGAGCAAGCAAGACTGAGACAGAGTGAAAGACAGCATTCCCAAAAGTCCTGATAATGTGATCCACCCTCAACTTCAACCAACCTTAATCATGGGCATACATGTGCCCAGGGTCCTCAGGGAGGTCTTTGGACATGAACCTGGAAACCTCCCATGCAGTTGGCCTCAGACAGTGTGGTATTTTGTCACTGAACCACCACTGGGGCCCTGAATTGACCAGTTTTATTGACTAACTAGATGTGGGAAGAGAGGGAAGGGAGAATTCAAGAACAATTTGAGATTTCTGGCTTGGGCAACTTTATGAACAATGATGTCATTCTCAAAACCCAAAGGGAGTGGGAGTGTGAGGGAAGATGATGGTGCCCACTGGAACATGCTGACTTGAGGAGTCTGGGACACATCCAGATGAAGAGCACCAATGACGGTGGATATTTGGCCCTGAAGCTCAAGAGGAGTTTGGGCTGTGGAGAAGTCTTGGGTCATTAGTGTCAGGGGGGTAGTGGAGACGTAAGTGTGGATGAGCTCATCTGAGAAGACCAGGTAGAATTAGGAGAGAAGACAGCAATCCAAGCAATCTGAACTTTTTGAGGAACTTCTATAAAAGGGAAGACACAGGTGGACTGAGAAGGAAGGTTCAGAGAGGCAGAAGAAAAGGATAGAATACGGCCCCAGAAGCAAAAGGAAAAATGTGTTTCAAAGAGTCGAAAGGGTTCAGCCGCAGAGAGGTCACATACAATAATCACAGAGTATCCATTAGATTTAGCAATAATAATATCATGGACCTCAACAGAATCACTCGTAGTTGATAAGTTGGTATATGATTCCATTATAATAATAATCTCGAACTTGGCCCAGCCACAGTGGCATAGGCAACAGCACACAGCTCTACAATGCTCGAGCTACATGGGAGACTGGGATTTGGATCCTGGGTCCACCTAAAACATGCTGGGCACATGCTTGCACATCCATGATCCTGAGCATGGCTGAATAGCTAGGGCACATATGTTGGGGGAGGGACGTGGATCACAGAATGATGAGACTTTGTCAGGAGTGCCTTTCTCCTCAATAAAACAAACTTAAAAAAAAATTGATGTGGAGCCTTCTAAGTCTGCAGAGACTATTTTGCGTGTAACCTCTCATTTCATGCTCACAACAAGCATTATTAATTAGATGTGACTGCTTCCATTGTTAGAGGACAGAGAGCTTGCAAGAGGTCAACTAACTCTCAAGTTGGAATTTTTGATAAAGGGGACAATTAGATGAAGTGCTTGTTGAACACTTACCATTTTGTAATAATATAACAATGACAATAGAAGACGGACATTTTTAGACCACCTCTAATTGTACAACGTTGTGCTAAGCATTCACTTTGCACAGCAAGATTGCAGTGTAAGGGGTTATTTGTTTGTTTTTTTAAGAGAGAGATTTTTGCTATAGGGTGCATGTGCTCCCCAGAGAGACAGAATGTGAGAAATCACCCCCCCAGGCGGAATGGCCACATTGCAATCTCTTCTCTTCCATTCTCCTCTTGGGATCTTGGGCATGCACGCACACGCATCCCATGTGAGTTTTAAGCCACTGGGTCTGGAACTCAAACCATGATCGTCTATGTGAGAATCTAGCCATGTAACCGTCACACCATCTGCTGGTCCCTTGCAATGTGAGTTGTTATAAATTCAATTTAAGGAAAGTCCAGAGAAATGAGGTAACTTGTCCAAGCTCACACAGTAAAAAGTAGCAGACTGGGGCTTTGAATTCAGATGGATACTGAAGTTCATATTCTTTTCACTATCAAGGACTACTTCACCAAATGTCAAATTTTTGGCAAATATAATTTTTAAAAATTCTTAAAAGGCAATGTATGCTATTAAAAGTATTTACATGAATCTAATTTTGAAACCAGAATTATCTTTTTCCTTGTCTATGTTGTAATTAAGAAGGAACTACATTTGAAATATTCTATTCAGTTGCATAGGAATTGCATATTGAAGATAAAGAAATTTCTGGTAAAATTTTGGCCACAGAATTTTGTGATGTGAATACTGTACTGAATCCAGAGATAGAGGTGAGCACCATGAAGTAAAGAAGGGAAGAATTGGGCCAGTTGGTGATGTGGTGGTGAAGTGACTTGATCCCACATGGCAACTGTGCAGTTCACATTCAGGACCCAGCAGCTTGAAAAACGCGTCAGGCACATACATGTGCATGCCCAAAATCCCAAGAGGAGCATGGAGGAGAAAGGGTCATGGTGTGGCCGCTTCCCCAGGGAGTACTCTCTCACTTTCTCTCTTCTTTCTCTCTCCCTCTCTTTCTTTGGTAAGTACATGTGCCCCAATGGGAAAAACTGATAAATAAGCAACTAAATAAATAAAATGAAGGGGAGAATTTTGACTTTTTTGGAGAACTTTTCAAAGAAAAATTTACTTCTAACATGGTGGCTTAGACAAATCTTCTAAATCTCTTTCTTCCAGTTGACGAATATTTTCTGGACATTTAAGTCCTAGTATTGAAGGTGTAAGTGCCTGCATTCCATTTCCACTATTGCAATGGTAAAAACAAACTATGCTGTAGCTTATATATATATATTTTTTTTCTTTTAATAAACTGAAGAGTTGATGTTAAAAGTAAGTTAGGAGTTAAGTAGTGGGTATATAAAATTCATTGCACAATTCTTTAATTTTTCTGTATGTTTAAAAATTTCCTAATAAAATGTTAATTAAAACATTAGGAAGGAAGAAAAGAAAAAGCACCACATCATGAGTAACGTAATAAGCTCCAGGCCCGGGAAAGAAAACTTATGAATATAGCTGAAACACCCCACCACGAAATGCTCAATTAGACTTCGTTCCAAGGATTACTGTTGAGTTAGTTTATGAGAAAGCTTAGATCCAGATAGAACTCAAATAGAGTTGATTTCTGTTAATTAATTTGTCTCCATAACAAAGTTACTGAAGTTTTCACATTTCTCTAATTTTATTTCCATTTCCAGTTGAGCTCCATGACCAGGAAACCATAAAAGGCATGGCACTGGTTTATAGACGTTTTAGAATATAAATTGAATTTATAGTTATTAAATGAGTTATTATATGAGCTAATTATAAAACAGACTGATTTTGTCATTTTATTTTTTAATTCAGGAAGTGAGGTCATCTTACAACCTTAAGTTTGGAGAAAAGAAAAACTAAGGAAATATCCAATCCTTCTTGCAAACTACAATGATTATAGTTTTAATATTTTCCTGGTCTGTTTGTTTTCTAAAAATGCTTTCAAATGGTTGTAAACATAGAGCTTTAGAGCCTGCTTTTTTCATTTTAACGTTATGTGTGTTTCTCCATGCGTACATATTTAACATATTAAAGATTGCATAACCTTTTCCCATTAGAAACAGCACTGTGATGAATCTTGAACTGAATGGCTTGTTTTACATTTTGGATTGAGTTGCCAGAAGTGGGATTACTAGGTTAAAGAGCATAACATTTCAATGGCTCTGTGTATTAGTAAATTGCTTTCCAAAAGTGTTGTACTAATTTATACTGTAACTGTAATGTAAAAATGTATCTTGGCCAACACCATTATAACATTTCAGTGTTTGCAAATTTAACAGTGCTAAGGATTGTACCTTCGGATTTGTCTTTCTGTAAAACATTTAAGAACCACCTCCTTCTGTCCACCATGGAATTGACAAATAGAACGTATGATTGACTGGATTTCATGACCTTTCTGGTTATGATTGTTTTTCCCCAACACCCACCATAGCAAATTAAGAATCCTGGCTCTTGTCTTCAAAGTCCTGGAGCAATTCTATGTCTCCTTCCCTGCCCTAAGTTTCCTTGTGAAGATTTACCTGGGATACTTGGTAGACACACACACAGAGGCCCTAAGCCCCACTACAGACCCCACAGTTAGGAACGCAAGAGTGAAGCCTCACGTTTATTTACTTTTTCTCATATTTATTTTTTCTTGGATCCCCTTGGCTTCCTTCTTTTAAGAACTTTTATGCCAGAAATAGACTATACTGAAAGTTCATTTAGGAAAGTAGTTTCCCTAGAAAGTCTGCATACATTAAACAAAAAATTTATTTTATATTTAGTATTAAAGTAATAATGTGGCTAAAAGTGAATGACGATGCCTTTTCCACCTGCAAATAAATAATTTCGCACTTCACCAAGTGTGTATGCATGCGTGTCTCTGGTCCCTGTTGCTGGAGAAAGAAGCAGAGCTTTCCAAGGAGGGGCACCCCAGATGGCTGGCTAGATGCTCCTGCTCTAGGCAAACTGACTTGCCCTGCAGAGGGTAATGGAAAATCTGTGTGGAGAAGGTGGATAGACGTGCTGAAGGCCGCACGTGGGGTCTCTGTAAGCCAAGGAAGACTGATGGGGAAATTGCAGGGGTTTTGCAGGGGTCTCAAAATTCTTGAGATTAACCTAAATCAAACATTTTCTCACTTCTGTTGTGAAGGCTGTTACAATCACAGACTAATGAGGCCAAAAAAGCCCTCGTCTTGTTGCATAATAATGACAGTACTAATGATGACATGTACGATACTTTCTGAGTACCTCTCATGGGTCTGGTGGGTGCTAAGTTTTCTATCACATGGATTTTATTGAACTCTCATGGCAACACCCCATGAGGCAGGTACTATGGTGATTCTTACCCTTTTGTAGATGAGACTCAGAGAGATTAAGAAATTATTCTGAGGGGTCAGAAGGTGACACAGAAGTAAAACTCGATGCTCTGCAAGACTGACATGCATGAGAAGGTTCCAGGTTCATGTTTGGAGGCCTCTCTAAGTATGTGGACATATGCGTGTCCATGATCTGGGACCGGCTGAGACTGGAAGTAGTTCATGGGATCAAGACCATATTGAGGATGCTGTCTCTCCCTTTTTCTGTCTCTTTCTCTCTAGCTCATAAAGAAATATACTTTGAAAAATAAATAAATACTCCTGAAATTACATGCCAAGTATATCCCGGTACTTTGCTGGCTGTTTTTCCCATACAGGATTGTAGGCTCCCCAAAGTCAGCAGTCATGTCTTCTGTAAGGTTTAGAACTCACAGGAGGGGAAGCCAGTAGGTAGCATGGTGGTTAAGGCACTAGACTCCCACATGGTCAACTGCGGATTAAAACTCTGCATCGGGGGCATGTGCATGCATGCCCAAAATCCTTAGAGGAGAATGGAGAAGAAGGGATTGAAGTGTCGCCATCCCCCCGGGGGTGCAATTTCTCACTTTCTTACTCTCTGTCTCTCCAGTGAGCACATGTACCAAATAGCAAAAATCTCTAAAAAAAAAAAGAACTCACATGAGACAGGACAAATCAAGGAAATGCTAAATATATAAATGGAAATACAATGAAGGAAGAATGATTAAGATCTCTTAGGATTCTTTATTAAAAACTTTTTTTCTAATAAAAAAATTGGGGCCATCAGTTAGCGTAATGGCTATGTCGCTGGACTCTCACGTAGTCGACCGCGGTTCGAGTCCCGGACCCGGTGGCTTAAATTCATGCCGGGCGCGTGTGCGTGCGTGCCCAAGATCCTGAGAGGAGAATGGAGGAGAAAGGATTGTGGCATGGCCACCCCCCCAGGGGGGTGATTTTTCGCTTTCTGTCTCTCTGTCTGTCTGGTGAGCGCACACGCCCTATAGCAAAAAAAAAACCTCTCCAAAAAAGAAAAAAATTTTTTCTAAACAAACTACAGTACGAATTTCTCTAAAGATCTCCATGATTCTCAGTGGCTCCTCCTGTCCCTCCACCTCCACCCTATTCCCAACATACACTCGGAAGCTCTTTTTTCTTTGGAGTCTAGGCTTTAGTTTAAACCACTGGGCTTTTGTTTTTCCAGACAAGTGACAAATTTCTCAGAGTCAGTAAACAATATTGTTTCTATTCCATTGAGATAAGCATATGTTAAACTTAACTTGGAGGCATTTTACAAGGTAAACTCTTGGCCAAAATGATTGAGCAGATCATGGCACACTTCTGCTGTTGATGAGTTGAGGCACATCATTGTTCTAAAACGATATGTGTGGTGAGGTCTTAGGAGGTCCCCCGGAGGCCTGATGTGGTGTACTCCCAACACACATTTTCTCAACTTAAATTATGTATTTGGTTTTGATTCTCAATTTCCTATAAAAAGCTATCTTGACACTGGATGACAGCAAGTGAGCAAAAACTCTGACAAAACTACCCAAGCTAGCCAGGTGTCGGCAATCCCCTCCCAGCTTCCACAGCCAGGGAATCGGTCTACTCCTGCCCTGCTCTCCAGCATGGAGCAGTGCTGACCTTGGTGTGCTAAACCTACATTTCTCAGCTCCACCGGCAGGCTAAGGGATAGAGCAAGGAAGTTTTTATGGCTCTGCTGGTATTACAGACACTTGAGAAAACAGCTACATGCCCATACCACATCCTTTCATGAAGGCTTAAACCATCACTGGCTGGAAAGGCAGCCCAGGAGACTCTCCCTAGGGCTGTCCCCCACTACCCCGCTGCCGCCCCAAGAGGGTGTGTGTGCTTGCCAGAGAGAGAGGAGTGAGAAATCACTACCTAGGAGGGCTGGCCACACTGTAATCCCTTCTTCTCCATTCTTCTCTTGGGATTTTGGGCTCACATGCACACGTGCCTGGCGGGAGTTTCAAGCTGCCAGATATGGGATTTGAACCTTGGTTAGCGATATGGCAGTCAAACACCTTAATCACCATGCCACCTGCTGGTCCCCCCACTCCAGGCTTTTATGTACCTAGTCTTCTCTCCATGGAACTGGGATGCTAATAAAGACTTAAAATACAAAGGAGTCTGGCTTTCGTTGCATGGAACACAATAAAAGGTATGTCTTAAAAGAAAGAAAAAAATGAAATAAGATGAAATTTTAAGCCAATAAGATGATGTAAAGTATCCTCCTCCCCTTTTTTTTAAGCTCTCATGGGGTTTGTAAAGATTATTTAAAGAGGGACCAGAAGTTAGTGTAATGGCTATGTCGCTGGACTCCCACATGGTCGACCGCAGTTCGTGTCCCGGACCCGGTAGCTTAAAACTCACGCCGGGCACGTGTGCATGCGTGCCCAAGATCCCGAGAGGAGAATGGAGGAGAAGGG